>VTFQ01000012.1:33647540-34215040 GCA_036281575.1 Ancherythroculter nigrocauda
AAGAGGTGTATTATTGAGTCTAAGTTTAATAAGTGATATCTGGTTGCAAAAATAAAATTAATTTAAAAATACATAAATATGTGAAGGGTATATAGGCTACAGTTATTTTAAACCAATTTATGCTTTAATAACATTGCTCTAATTATTTACAGTAATATAATTTTTACAATAATCTTACTGTCAAAAACACCTAAATGTATAAAAAAAAGCATAACAGCAAATAATTTACAATTTTATTGAGCATGAAAATAATAAACATTAAAAATTATATTAAGTCTAACTCTAACTTCATGGCATCCAGAATTATCATCCTGCACACTGGTGAAGAAAGAAGTTCTGTCATATGTTATTTATTTACTTTTCCTGCTGTTTTAGGTTTTTGCCATAGTATCGTTTAAGTATCGGTATCGTGATATTTAAGTTGGGTATCATATCGAAGTCAAAATGTTGGTATCGTGACAACACTATTCCCAACGCCTCGGAATCGATTCTTTTTGGAATCAATTCCCAGCCCTATCGTTTACAGTCTGAGGGAGACGCACGCTGTAAACAAAACAACCTTCACAAACATGTCTAAGGATTTCGACACCGAGGAAGACTTGCATTTTTTTTACTCAGCCATATTTATTTGAACCCGAATACACGGACGAAGAACTAAGAGCGATGGAAGAAGCTCCTACACAGCAGCAACCGCTGTCACAAGCAGCGTCACTGCGGAGTCGTGAACGCGGATTGACAACAGACCTGGAAGAGAAGACAATGAAGAGAAGACAATGCTGAATAAAGTTAGTTTTTGTTATTTTTGGACCAAAATGTATTTTCGATGCTTCCAAAAATTGTAAGTAACCCACTGATGTCACATGGACTACTTTGATGATGTTTTTATTACCTTTCTGGACATGGACAGTATACCGTACATACATTTTCAATGGAGGGACAGAAAGCTCTCGGACTAAATCTAAATCCGTAACCTCCGTTCATCTTCGGAACACAATTTAAGATATTTATCATATTTATCATACCGTCATGAGGGTGAGTCATTAATGACATAATTTTCATTTTTGGGTGAACTAACCCTTTAATGAAAGCACGAACTGTATGGGAGTGCTCATTTTAGCTATTTATGGAAATGTTTGTACAAATGTATGTGTTGGTTTTATCCTTCCTATTGTATTTATTGATTTGTTTTAATATTAATCATCTGTTATTAATCATCTTGTGTATTATTTATTAATCACAGTGTGGCAAGAGTTAATTAAAAAAAAAAAAAGGTATGTTCCGATTATCAAACGAAAAAATCTGCGTATACAAGGCAGCCACCACTAGAGGAATGAAGGACAGATCATGGTTTTAGAGATTTGAAGAGGTTTTTGAAGCGTTGTCTGAGCTCACCAAAACGGTCCTCAGAAGCAGAGGAGAGTTTGTACTGTTTTAGTACACAACAGTTCTAGTTCTTAGACTGTTTTTAATGATAACCTGTTTTCGTTTCTCTTAACCATATTTATTTGCAAATTTTGCACATCCACTTGAATACACATCTTTTTGGAAGCCAACATTGCCATGTTTCTTACATTTTGGTGTGATTCTCCTCGTGACCGCTTGGGTCTTTATCACAGATTGTAATTTGTTGCATTGTTTCTGCTGTAGTTTTATGATTTTGACAACCAAATTATATAAAATTTCCAGATATGCAGATATTTTAAGGAACAATTTAAACTGATATTCAGACCAAATAGAATCTGTCCTAAAACCTTTTTTTTAATATATAAATAAATAAATGTATTTCAAAACAGTGTCTTATGAATAGACGCACCCTTCTGAAACCTAAAAAAACAAATTGGACACCCTACGGTCTTGTGGACTTACCAGACATTAGGGCTGGGCGGTATGACGATATATATCATTACCATGATATATAATGTCTATTGTTAGAGATTTTGCTATATCGTGTACATTGCGGTATATAAATATACAGCACAATTGACACTTTAGAGTGATGAAATGCATGATGTAAAGAGAATTTAAAGAGAGGCATGTGCTTGATGTTAAAAAGAGTTATAAGTGCAATATATCCTGAAAAGTCTGCTTTAATAAGAATTAGGAACTTTTTAGCTTTTAAAGAATACATTTATATTTAATTCATACAGTGAAGTCTATGCAATATTTTATTTTTACATCTGATTATTACATTTCTGTACTAATCCTAACTACATGTTAAATAAACCTATTGTACCTGGAAAAACTTGATTTAATTCATATTTTTGTTATATTGTATTTGTCCTATTGTTTGTAATTTACTGCGTTTTTCATATTTCTAGTAATAGAAATAAGATAAAATAACACAAAACTATATTGTGATTTATATCCTTATCATGAAATAAAATTTCTCATATTGTGAAATAAGAATCTGGACATATTACCCATCACTACCGGATATGAGCATGTGGTGGCCATCGTAAGTCCACAAGACCGCAAGTGCACAGAAAGTGTACCATTTGGGACAGGGCCACAAAGGTCATGGAACAGCAGTCTGTGAAGAAAAATGTTGAATTATTTTCTGCTTTGATTAGGAGGGGGAAGGATATATGTGCTTGCGTTTTCAATTTAGTGTGTGTTATGTTTGATTATGATAATGGAGTGCACACTGTGTAATGTAACCTACTGGAATGTAGTTTAGGGGTTAAAAATATGGGGTAAAAACTCATACTGTTGCCTTTGTCTTGTTGCTTTAGTATACCAAGTATAAAAATATCACACTAGCAAGCATGCTGTTTTTCACAATTTCTTGAGCGTGCTGATTATCTGCATGATTGCAAAAGCGATATTAATTTTATACAACCGTTCAATAAACGAGAAGTTAATATTGTGAGTTACTTTTAGACACACAAAAAAGCTCTGTTGCCAACAAAAAATTTCCCATAGCTCAAACAGTAGACTATGGTGCTAGCAATGCCAAGGTCATGGGTTTCGATTCCCAGAGAATGCATGAACTGTATACGTTATATCCAGTGTAAGTCACGGTATAAAAACATTTGCCAGCATACAGAGCCATTGCTCCCTAATCGCTCTCGCAGTATTTTGATATCATACACCGTTTGGTTTTGCGCAGCGCCGCCGCTTCAAGTTACACACCTAGTGACTTGCTTTGTTCCTAAATCAATCAGCCATATGAACATATCGATTGAATGAATGACTCACTGACTCACTTATTAACTTGCTGCCAACTACTGGTGGTTTTTTTCATTCATCAAAAAGTAATTTCATATTTCAGTATTTGAAATATTATTTATTATAATTTAATAAAATATTAAATTTTATTTATCTCAAAGCATTATTTATGAAATTGTAATTGCAGTGTAAATGCATCTCAATGCTGCTTTAGATGCAGCTTCTGTGCCACTTCTTTGTGCAAAAAATGGATTTTGTTGATACTCGGGATGTCAATATGACCACTTAACAAGTGCTTTTAAATATGCAGACATATTAGAAGTGCTCTATTTTCAAAGCATGAAAAAATAACTACTTTACATGAAAATGTGATCTGTAAAATCATCTTACATAACAGATAGACTTGTCATATATCGTTGAAAGGTCTCAACTAGCAGAATAGAACAAGCGTACTGTATTTTGTTTTCAGTCGAGACCAAATACACATTTTGCGCCAAATTTTTGTTAGTAACTTAGTGAAACATTAGTAAACCAAAGTAGATTGCATATCTTTATTTGGAGCAAGTGGTCTCAAATGAGTCCAAACACAAAATAAGACAATGCGTAGATCAAGGAGTGACAATGCATGCTGCTTTGCTAAAGCTATTGGACTTCCAGGATCCGAGCACTTCTCGATCATGGTGCAGTGTTTTCCAACGTCATTTGAAAGTTGGATCTTGGGTGTGGTGGGTGGGTATAGTGGGTAGGGATGATTTGTAGATACCAATCAGGCAGACACTGTTTTACAGCTGGAGCGTGCTTTAATTAGTTTGATCGCTCAAATTGACAGGTCTTGATTTACCATGAGCCATATAATAGGAGCGCACAGCTGAAACAGCGCTGGAAGATCACTCATCCAGTAGGATCTTATTACTTGTTGTTTATTCTATGTACTTTTATTGTGGTATTTACACAAGTGATTTTACTGAACACAAGAACTACTTGTTTGAGGGTTTTTTTGGACCCTTGGTTAATTATGTTTAGAAATAAACAGCTAGCCTACCTAATCCATTGCATGGCTGAAAGACAGGTGTGTGCGACTTGAAGCGGCTCTGTACAGACCGATCGGTGTATGCCATCAAAGTACCACGAGAGTGATTAGAGAGCAGACAGCATAATGCGTAACTACAGTATGGCATGCTTGCTTAATTTTTCCATGTGTGTCTGCTGCACATGTTTTGAGCAAAATGAGCTGCACACACCTCAAAGCTATGCACTCTAATGATTACCTTGCTTAATCGACCATCGATAAGTTTTTCGATGAAATTTCGTTTGACAATTAAATGATTGTCGATTAATCGTTAGCATCCCTAGTTGATACTGATTTCATTTAGTTGGCAATGTGGTCTATAGTGTCTTATTATTCTAATTTAATTTGATTAAATGCAAGAATTGCCTTATAAAGGTAAAAATAAATGCCCCTGGAAATCAATTTAAGATGGCAGATATCACCCCAATATAAAAAAGTAAATTCTGTCACTGCTGTGAATTAACCACTGCACAGAATATAAAGAATATGAACAGCTTTTATAGTCCGCTATCCACAACAGGCTTAAACCAGTTGTGGTACCAACACAAAAACACACTCACCGTCTAATAGAGTTTTTTTTTAACAGTCAAAATAAAATCTATAAATTATCGACAAAATACAAGATTAATTTTGCAATATCTCACACTCCTAATTCAAATGTTATAAATCTGTGATTTTATGAAAAAATAAAATAAAGGTGCACCTGAACTGACAATTTTGTTAGTTAACAAAGTGAAGAGTCAAATGAAAATAAAGTTAAAACTGTTGGACTTCCTTCCTAAGGCATGATATATTACAATTATCACCTGCTCACACATCTCTCCCCTGCTCTCTCTCTCTCTCTCTCTCTAATTCCTATTCTCTTGATCATGTAGCTCAAACTTGAAGATCGATCTATTGTGCCTAGAGACTTTGTCCGGCGAATGAATTCAAATGTAAGTTGTATTTTTATCACTTATATTTAAAGACAAAACAATGTTCAGAATAATAGAGAAAAATGTGTCTCAGAAACTTGGACTTTACTAGAATTTCTGGAACAGGAAAGTCCTGTTATGTTATGTACAAAGGATTGTAGTATAGATGTCTTCAAATGTTTTTTTTTTTGGTTTGCTTTTGTCCCCCCCCCCCCCTCAGACAAAGTGTAGTCTTTATGATGACAGCATCTGTACTTGAAGGTGTGGTTATTAATTTGTTCTTTGAATTCTGCAGGATAAACAGTGTGGCATTGTGACTAACATAAACACAGAATGTGCAGTGAAACTTGTAGGAACCAACTGTGTTCTATATCCTGTAAATAGCAAAGACCTGCAGCACGTCTGGGTGAGTTTCTGTACCTATTTTTTTTTTATCATAAATATAAATTTTTTAAAAGCAAGAAATTTCAGCAGGTGTTATATAGTGGTCTGTATGGGTTTTCAGTTTTAGGAGATTATTAATGAAATTTATAATAAAAAAAGGCAAAAACTAACAAATATTTCTGTCAATAAAAATTAATATTTTTTTATGTTAAATGGTCTTATTTAATTCACATATAAATGCATACAAAGCACATTACAGTACATACGGTAAGCAGGGAAGTTTGTACATGCATCATGTGCTTCACGCCCTAGAACAAACCTCCTTAGTTCTCATGCAGCATGCATGTTTGAGCTTCTGTGCTTAACATATATGATGAGCTCTGTCTAATCTATATGCATGTGTATTAATCATGTAAATTAAAGCCTAAATTTGTTATTTTGGTAAAGGGAGGTTGCACAAAGTCCTAAATGAAGGGAATGTTAATAATTGTGTTAGTTGAGAGGAACATTTTTTTTCTTGTGGAGGGTACATTGTCATAAGGTATTAAAAATGAAAACTACTAAAACCCAATAACTAATAATAGTAATTTCCAGGAAGTATCTTAAAATTGATGACTAATATAGATAGTTAACTAACTATGTAATCTATGTTTTGTACCTTTCTAGTCATTTATGTATGGTGACTACATTGTATATGATTTCTGGCTTGGAAAGGTGTATGATCTCAGCATCCAAATCGTTGTGAAGCTTTCCAATGGTGCAAGGTAATGTGATCATAAAATCTTATTACTTCATCTCTTTAAGTATGGGTTGTGCAGTATGATGTTGAACGTTAAATCTTCAGTCTTTGTTCAAGTGCATCTCTGTAGCAGAGAATAAAGAATTCTACATAATTTGATAAGACATTTTAGGATTTGATCTGTACTGAAGTTTTCTATTTAATACAACTTATTTTTTCACTGTAGATGTTCTATGAGTGAGGAAGATGGCGCAAAACTCTATGACATTTACCCTCACATCAGTGATGTGGTAGGTGCCAAGAATGTTTGTGTTCTTGTCTGCATTATCAAACTATGTGGTCTTGTTTGTTGTCATATAATATTCATTAGGGCTGGGTGATATAGTGGTATTTACTAGGGCTGCCCCCAATAGTCGACTAAACGTTAGAAAAGGCTTAGTTGAACAGCATTTTATTAGTTGGTTAGTCGCAGGAAGAAAAAACTCCACAGGAAGTGAGGAAGTCATGCAGTCCGTGAGGGACAGATCGTTAACGGTGGGTCCTTGTGGTAATTACAGTATGTCGGGCAGGAAATCCAAACATTTGCCTATCATCCATCGACCTTAAATATGGCTGATCATTTGAAACATGTAAAGAATAGCAACTTTACATGGCTGCTCGCTCTAAAGTTAACCTAGATAAATGTGTGCTATTATTGGGTGCATATCGAAGTGTTTATGTGGAGTGTGGAAGCTGAAGTATTAGTGTATACTGCAGGACATGGAGGTGCTGGCCAGGTCACTTGAATTTTTTCCTGATAACAGTGGAAACAACTTAAAATACGCCGTCATTTTGGTCATACAGATAACGGAGTAATAGTAAAATGGTAAAGGGTCTACTTTTATTTGTGTAAACTCACAATAACAACAAAACTTTGCTTTTGTAAAATAAAGAAAACAGGATGCGCTTTCTGCCGTCTTGATCTCTGTGAACTGGAGCGCATTCCAAAAATGAACCGAAACTCAGGCTACTTGCCTCACAGACATGAGAAATATATAGAAATGTCGTCTTGCTATTTTTGCTATTTTCGTTACTTTTGTCAGTGCATTGTGGCAAGCTTTATGCATGTGCTTAAGCATGGAATAGGCTATATTCTGTTCCCCAGCATATATTTAAGTAATTAAATTAATATAAAAGTATGAGTAGTCGAGTAATGGCTTAAAAATCGACTACTAGTGGACTACAAAAATCTTTAGTCGGGGGCGGCCCAATGTGTCAGTAGAAATCAAGTCATTTTATTTTACTGTGCTGTATGAAACTTTTTTTATTTTTAATTTATGCATTATGCAGCTGTCTCACTGAGCTTGTTGAATGTGCTTTAGTGTGAAATGTTGCTTTGACTTACTCCAGGGTTTATTCTTCGACGATGCCTATGGATTCTATCCGGGTCAGGTTTTGATTGGGCCCTCAAAGGTTTTTGCTAACGTGCAATGGCTGTATGGTGTAAAGCCAGTTCTCAGTAAGAAAAGCAAGTTCAGAGTTGTTGTGGAGGAGGTAAGACAAAAGTTTGACTCCAAGTCAGACAAGAGTTCTGTAATTAGGAATGTCATTACTAGAGGAAATAACAAACCAAATCAAGTTTCTGTTACACGTCTCAACATGTTTTAATAATTTACATTTCTGATTGTATATGTCTCGTACATGAAGTCTGTGTATAATTACAGGTTCAGGTGGTAGAGCTAAAGGTCACATGGATTACAAAAAGCTACTCTCCAAAGGGGTCAGACAGTGTCTTCCCACCACCTTCAACCATCACACAGGAGAACCTTTGCAGGTACAATCAGCTTTCCTCACTGCAGTTTTATCATTTTGATTATTTATATCTAGGGCTGTTGATTAATTTACAGGGTGGATAATTAAATAATTAATTCCATTCATTAATGGACATGGGGGCTTTATTCATTTTTTTACTTAATTAAATTGATAGCCCTTTTTGTAACATCTCAATGCTCAAGTTCACTGGAAGTTTATTTATACGGGGCACTTACTTGTGATTTACTTAAACAACAACATGTCTGAGTGTTGTCTAGCATTATTTAGCATCTAGGCTCACTAATCCAGATGATACAGTCAATTAAATATTTTCTCTTGCTTTCTCTAATGTTCAGGGTGAAGCGTCTGGGCTACTTTGATCATACTCAAAGGCAACTTGGGGAGAGAGCCCTGTATATTTTTCCCGCCAAGAGTGAAACCACACGGATCACTTGTGATGGGCCAGAGGGGGCATCTGCTCACCCTGAGGACCCTGTTGTTCGAAAGGTATGGATGATTTGGCCATATCTGACATGTTTTTTTAAAAGCTGATTCTTTGTTGTTAGAAGTTCTGCCGAGTATAGGTGTCTAAAGTATCAGTACCACTGCACCAACTTGATTCTACAGTATCTGTAGTACAGAGTACCTACTCAGTCTGGTACCAGAGTGATTAAGAGGTGGCAGTGTTCGATTGCTTATAAATGTACTTCTTGGTCAAAATGCCCATCTTGGCAAATTATTAATTTAAATATTTTATATATAAGGGGACCTATTATGCCCCATTTTACAAGATGTAAAATAAGTCTCTGATGTCCCCAGAGTGTGTGTGTGAGAAGTTTTAGCTCAAAATACCCCACAGATTATTTTTTTTAGCATGTTAAAATTGCCACTTTTTGGGGTTGAGCAAAAACGTGCCGTTTCAGCGTGTGCCCTTTAAATGAGCTGCTGCGCTCTGCCTAAGAGGGCGGAGCTTCAAGAGCTGATTCTCCAGTGTCAGGAGTCAGTCAGGACACACTAAAATGTCAGAAACTGGGAATATATGCTGCATGGAGATAGAACAGGTATAGTTTAGTTCAGTTACGGTTATAACTTATATTGTCTTCTTCCACTATATTACAGGGTTCCCACGTGCCTTGAAAGTACTTTTTCAAGGCACATGAATTCAAGACACATGAATTCTTGAATTCGCCCATCTTAGTCCTAGTATATTAGTTTTGGAAATATTTTACAATCATTTTTCGAGTGTTTTCCATTGCGGTACTTCCCCTTGCTTGTTATTAGGCGGGGTTTGGACACTTGAGCAGCTGTGATACTTGCTGCGTCTGAAATGAACATTCTTATAGGTGTGTGCAATTTTGATCGTGGACGATTAAAAGGTTTCCACGATCTGCTTTTGAAGAAATGTTGTATCGTGCTATAGTGCTTTCTGTCAGTTGCAGTCCTGGTGCCTCTGTCTCAACATACTGTGTAGTACAAAGCGACATAGATTCTCATCACATGTTAAAACAGTGGTAGAGTTATACTCACGGAACACTGCAGTTATTCACAATCACAAAAGTTTATTATTTGCATGCGTTTTAAAGCCTTGCTGGTTAAACATTTTATCTGTGTGCTGGTCTGACACATGTGCTTTTCTGAGCGGATACACCCGAAGCATGCACACTAAAAGCCTGTCAAACGCTGCATTTGCTGGACAAAGTTATCATTCGCATCTTATTCTGCTAATACTGTCAATACACAAGGTTTACACCATCGGTTAAGTGTAAAGTGAAGGTAAACAGTTGAGAGAAAATTTAATGTGTGTCAATAAATTAGTTGCGCGCAAGAGCCTTAAAGGGACAGACAACACATGCTGCGACTTGTCCTTAAAGGGATAGTTCAACCAACAAATGAAAATTCTGTCTTTATTTACTCACTCTAAAGTTGTTCCAAACCTGTATTAATTTCTGTCTTGTGCTGAACACAAAAGAACATATTCTTGGTGGGTAACCAAACATTTGCTGGTACCCATTGACATCCATAGTATTTTCTTTCCTACTATGGATGGAACTCACTGGGGATCAGCAACTGTTTGGTTACCCACAACTTATATGTTCAACAGAAGAAATTTATTCAGGTTTTAAACAACTTCTACGGTGAGTAAATCAATTTCTTTAATACAGTAACTTTAACAAGAAACTCATACATTAGTATTTTTATCTTCATCCACTTTAACTGAAAGTCTGTCATTATTTTTTCTTTTATAATTTGTTAACTTGTAAGGCTACTTTTTTAATATATAGGGAAATTAGTTTGACAGTTCTGCTCAGTCACTGGCAAAATAGTAAAACCAACATGAAAAAGGTTTGTGATCAAATCATGAATCATGATATTTTTGCCATATTGTCCACCCCTACTTATTAATAAGAATATTATGTAGTTAGTTTTCCCCCACTCTACCCTAAATTCACAATTGTGTCTTATAAAGTCAAAATTGTTATATAAATTGCAATTCAGAAGTGCTCATTTATATCTCACAATTCTGACTTTCTTTTCTCAGAATTGCAAGCTTATATCTTATTATATTGTATATATTCTGACTTTATAAGCCACAATTACGATCCATATAATCCTTTTTTTTCCCACTTAATTGCAAAATGTATTTTTAATATATTCTCTCTATATTGTAATGTTTTTACGCAAGTAATGATTCATAAAAAATCAAAACCAAAACTAGTGTGGAATAATTGTTAACATTAGGGATAAGAAAGCGGTTTTAATGTATTTTCAAAATTAATGTACAAATGATTCTGTACCTCTTTCGGGTTAAAATGGATGCAAATGCAATAGGAGGATTAAAATAAGGACTGTAAGAGGTCTTTCATGACGCTCCATATGCTGGGATGTGAATTTGATAGGTGCTTGATATAAAATAAACGGTGCTTTAAAAAGTCCTTGAATCTGGTGTTCATGAAAGAGTGGGAACCCTGATATTAGTACAAGCCTGTTGTACCGGACCCCATCCGAATGATGGCCAAAACTTTATGGGTGAGTTTTATGATGTTCTTCACACAAAGATGAAGCATCCGTTTTCACTCTAGAAAATCACTGTAAGAGCTTAATAAAACACAGTGCAAGTGTGCATTAAAATATTATCCATAAACTCTCTCTCTCTCCCTTGCATTATCATCAACATACACAGTGAAGTACACAGAAACACTTGTTACAACTAACAGTAAACAAATATAAAGACTTTATGTCTTTTCGGGTGGTGCTTAATAAACTGGTAAACTTTATATCCGTAAATCAACTCTGATGAACTGTAATAAAGTGCTCTCACCTTCATTACTGCCGTATCCAGTATCACTCTGGAGGCTGTAAGCTGGATCACGAACAGTACTGATCTATCCTTGAGTAACACATTTTTAGCAAAACCTTTGTTTTGTATTGTCACTTTGTATTGACAATCGTTCACAAAGCAGTCCGGTGTGAAATGATTCATGAAGACATAAACAAATTTCGGTAGAGTTGAGGGAGCATTTTCTTCGAAAACAAAATTAATCCACCAGTCTTCAGTGGATCAGATTTCGGGAGTAAATGGAGAGAGCTTTGTGGATTAATCCATCCAGCAACAGAACACCTAAAACGCTTGGGAGACGTTCTCGTCAGTGCAGCAATGGCGGACTGTGTAAAACTTGCTGTGACCTCCTCAGGGCGGTTCTGTGTTAAAACGGCAGTGTCTGTCAACATTTGTCAGGGATCTGGAAAAGGCTTGTTCTGAGACACTGCTTATGATTTATGGAGATTAAAAAAAAGGAGTGGTTGGATTTTTATCATTATAGGGTGGTTGTGTACACACACTGCCAACACACATTTATAGCCAAACACCATGCAAAAGTGAATTTTGCATAATAGGTACCCTTTAAGTAAATGTAAATGGACAAGACAAAAAATTATGTTGAAACATTGGATCTAGGCTTGCGGTGTCTGATCTGCATAGATTTGCAGCTCTCTTTTATTTTGTTAATATTCATCTTACAAAAATATTGACAAGAAAATTAGAATACTACTTACTGCTGAACACTAGAACACTACTCAAAACTTTAGTAGCTTTAATTCAGGCCTTTAAAAATAAACAGAAAAATAGTAATGCTTACGCTAATTAAAGAATGCTAATTTCAGTTACAGCCTTGATTCTTTATCAAACATTTCCAACACTGAATCTATTAAAGGGTTAGTTCACCCAAAAATGAAAATAATGTCATTTATTACTCACCCTCATGCTGTTCCACACCCGTAAGTCCTTCATTAATCTTCGGAACACAAATTAAGATATTTTTGTTGAAATCCGATGGCTCCGTGAGGCCTCCGTAGCCAGCAATGACATTTCCTCTCTCAAGATCCATAAAGGTACTAAAAACATATTTAAATCAGTTCATGTGAGTACAGTGGTTCAATATTAATATTATAAAGCGACAAGAATATTTTTGGTGCGCCAAAAAAACCCAAAATAACGACTTATTTATTGATGACCGATTTCAAAACACTGCTTCAGGAAGCTTCGGAGTGTTCTGAATCAGCGTATCGAATCATGATTCGGATCGCGTGTCAAACTGCCAAACTGCTGAAATCACGTGACTTTGGCGCTCCGAACCGCTGATTTATAATGCTCCGAAGCTTCCTGAAGCAGTGTTTTGAAATCGGCCATCACTAAATAAGTCATTATTTTGTTTTGTTTTTTGGCGCACCAAAAATATTCTCGTCGCTTTATAATATTAATATTGAACCACTGTACTCGCATGAACTGATTTAAATATGTTTTTAGTACATTAATGGATCTTGAGAGAGGAAATGTCATTGCTGGCTGTGGAGGCCTCACTGAGCCATCGGATTTCAACAAAAACATCTTAATTTGTGTTCCGTAGATTAATGAAGGCTGAGTAATTAATGGGTGAGTAATTAATGACAGAATTTTCATTTTTGGGTGAACTAACCCTTTAATGTTTTTGTTTTTTATTTTATGTGAGACAAATATGAAGCGTTTGTTTAATTTTTTTCCCTGAAAGCTTACTTTGAAGTAAACAGTGGTTGCAATGTTCTATTTTATTTATGCTATTGCTTGTAATTTATCTTACTACAGACTGTTTATCTGTCTTAAATAATTACTTGAAAACTTGAAGAAATTTTTATTTAATTAAGTCCTAGTTTGGTCAGTCGAAATATCATGACTTAACTGGTATTTAAACAGTTTTTATTAAATGAAAATAAATATTTTGGCTATTTTAATTCTGTTTTCTTGCTTTTTGACCATTTTATAATTTATTTGTTTATTTATTTATTTTTCAGTTAAAAAGAATGTTTAGAAAAGAAGTGGGAAAGAAAATTACAGAAAATGCAGCCACACAGAGTAACAATTCACAGTCAACAGAGAAAATGGACAGAATGGAAGGTACTGCACATATTCACCTTTAAACTACAAACTGAACTGAACTGTCAATAGTCAGCATATTCCATGTAATTGTTGCTTCGGTTTGCTGTTTAAATATGTAACTGATTATGTGATATTTGTTTTTTTTGGACGTCTTTAATTATTTTCCTTTGTTTTAGATATTTTGATATTTCATACCATGTCTAAGAAATTGTCTGTTATTTTGTACTATGTCTTATGCTTCAGGTGAAAAGAGATCAGTGCAGGAACAGGATTGTTCTGATGATAATTCTGTTCCATGCTACCCCAACAATGGTCCTGTTCCATGCCAGGATGCTTTGGAGGAGGGAAAAGAGCCACCAATGGATGCTCTTCAGGGACAATGGGCCCATTTGGGGGACCAAGAGTCAGATGAGGAGCTAGGGGATGATACAGATGATACCAGCTCTGTCACTTCCTCTGCCAGCTCAACGGCTTCACTGCAGAGTGGCCCAACCCGAAAAAAGAGCATCCCTCTCTCTATCCGCAACCTAAAGAGAAAGCACAAGAAGAAGAGGACCAAGTTTTCACGAGAGTTTAAACCAGGAGACAGGTGAATGAATGAACAAACAAATGTGTTTTTGATTTGTGAGTTCAGAAATTATCCATGCCAGCTAAGTGTTGTAAATCATAGTGCAATACCTGCAGGATCACCCTTGATATCCTTCTGTCCCAACTGACAGAACTGATCATTATTTTTGCAAATCAATAAACAAATCTAAATAACTGAATGATTTTCTTGACCTTTGACACTGGTTATGGGCATGTTTCACACACACTGCCTTAGGCTTGCTGCGATAGTTGGTTTTAATGGTGTTACCAGTGTTCAGCTGCAACACCATTTATGTCACTTGCCCACTGCAGCACAGCCCCCCACTGTCCTTTTTATTTTTTATAGTAATAGAAATCATTTAGTTCAGTTAGAAAACAGATACTACAATTAAAAACTCAGGGCTCCAGACTGCGCCTAAAACGGTCGCATTGGCGACTAAAAATATTAATTAGAAAGTAGGGCTGTCAATCGATTAAAAATTTTAATCTAATTAATTACATACTCTGTGATTAATTAATCTAAATTAATCGCATACATAATTTTTGCTGTTAAAGTATTAAATATTTAAATTCAAATGAATCAATGTATAATCAGCATTAATGACATTAATGTTCAAAAACTCTTTTATTATTATTTTCACTTTTCAAATAATGGCCATAACAATCAACAATATGACCTAATATGCTAAGGAAATAAATTCAAAAGTGCTTCAGGAAGAAGATTTGATGATGTGTGCCGTAACTCCAAGGTAATTGTGATTGCTAACTGACGTCCAGTGATTTACATGTTAAGTCAATGCAAAGACGCGAATAGACATCCAGGCTGCGGCGCAATTCGAGCGAATTGAGCGTTTCGGGCGTTTGACGCGTGTGACGCGTGATTCGCGCGAAACACATAAAGGAGCGGAAGAGCCCCTCTCATGACGCGAATTCGCATCTGTTGTGAAGTGAATTTCACGAGCGAATGAAGCGAGTAAACTCAAAATGTCCAAGCGTCCAACTACGCGTGAATAGCGCGTTTTATTCGCGCAAGTCGCGTCTGGTGTGAACAGTTGAATGGTGGCTAGAACGGCTCCAGGTTTAAAGGTCAATACGGAATGGATTAATCTGCGTTATTTTTTTTAACACGTTATTTTTTCTCAGATTAATTAATCGAAATTAACGCGTTATTTTGACAGCCCTATTAGAAAGTGATATTTTTGCTGAGGTCGCCATTGGCGACCATACAAATTCACACGTTATGACTGTAAAATTTGCAGTTATTTGCATGTTCTGTGACCAGTAGCCTGTCACATCATTTGCTGTGTTGACGTAATTTAAATGTAATTAAATGACGTCATTAAATGCTTACCGTTTTGAATATCAATCATGCTGATCACTTTCATTATTTTACTCCGCTCATGCTCATCAGATAAATTTAAGGGCATAAAAGTCTTCAGTACCTTAAATAGTATAACACAGCTGTCTTCTTCTACGTTTCTATCAAAAACTAATAAATTATAGTTTTTTTATTTAAAATAAAAGCGATTACAAACGAAATGTTTACTGTTCATGTTTTTTTATTGTATGGAAAAATCCCACTTAAAAAAACAGACCGCCATTACATTTTTCCTCTCGTGCACCCCCTGGCGGCAGCTCGCGCACCACAGTTTGGGAATCCCTGATATAACAAATAAAACAAGACTATTCATTCTGTGGAATATTTAATAGTTTCCTTAAAGTAGGCTTATTGTATTGGCATAATTTGCGGGTGGGACGTGTCTCGATCTCGCGGCACGCACGGACGTACCTAAAAGAAAGAAACGTATCAATTCGATAAAAAAATTTGCTGGTCTGTGATAAATAGGAGGCGATCTCTCGCTGGAATGAGTTGTTTTTGCTCGTTGCCGCTGTTATCAGTTCTCTTGGCGCTCGTGCACAATGCGCAGTCTTCACACAGACGATCAAGCGCTTCTTTCTGCTAAAAGCACAAAACACATTGCACACAAACATGTCTTTGCTCTTGATATACAATCACTGATGAACACCTTTTGGTTTTAATGAGAGAAAAATAAGAGGACGGAATTAAACGATGTTTCAACAAGTTGCGTTTGGACAAGTGCGTTTATCCGGGCTGTTAGGCCTACCTCTTACCTGAAAAACAATGTCTCAGGAAATCGGAATCGAAGTTTAGCACAACTCACCAGAACTAAGCAATGTTGGGGTATGTTGAATTCAGCTTGTTCGTTCTGTAGTTTTCTCAGGTTGTTATTCTTTGTATAATTTATTGTACAAAAAATGGGTTACAAACGATGACAAGAACTGTTCCATAACTCAAAAGATATCGAAAAAACAACAAAGGTATAGAAATAAGTATTATTTCGTGTGTGTGTAATATATATTACAAAATATATATTAAAATATATATAAAATATATATATTACACACACACGAAATAATACTTATTTCTATACCTTTGTTGTTTTTTGTTTGGAACCACTAAGATTTTTAATGTTTTTAAAAGAAGTTTCGTCTGCTCACCAAGGCTACATTTATTTAATTAAAAATACAGTAAAAAATAGTAATATTGTGAAATATTATTACAATTTAAAATAACTGTGTACTATTTAAATATATTTGACAAAGTAATTTATTCCTGTGATGCAAAGCTGAATTTTCAGCATCGTTACTCCAGTCTTCAGTGTCACATGATCCTTCAGAAATCATTCTAATATGCTGATTTGCTGCTCAATAAACATTTATGATTATTTTCAATGTTGAAAACAGTTGTGTACTTTTTTTTTTTTTCAGGATTCCTTGATGAATAGAAAGTTCAAAAGAACAGCATTTATCTGAAATACAAAGCTTCTGTAGCATTATACACTACCGTTCAAAAGTTTGGGGTCAGTAAGAATTTTTATTTTTTTGAAAAGAAATTAAAGAAATGAATACTTTTATTCAGCAAGGATGCATTAAATCAATCAAAAGTGGCAGTAAAGACATTTATAATGTTACAAAAGATTAGATTTCAGATAAACACTGTTCTTTTGAACTTTCTATTCATCAAATAATCCTGAAAAAAAATATTGTACACAAATATTTTGTACAATTGTACACATTAAATGTTTCTTGAGCAGCAGATCAGCATATTAGAATGATTTCTGAAGGATCATGTGACACTGAAGACTGGAGTAATGATGCTGAAAATTCAGCTTTGCCATCACAGGAATAAATTACTTTGTGAAATATATTCAAATAGAAAACAGTTATTTTAAATTGTAATAATATTTCACAATATTACTGTCTTTACTGTATTTTTAATTAAATAAATGTAGCCTTGGTGAGCAGATGAAACTTCTTTTAAAAACATTAAAAATCTTAGTGGTTCCAAACTTTTGGACTGTACTGTGTGTGTATATATATATATATATATATATATATATATATATATATATATATATATATATATATATATATATATATATATATATATATATATATATGTGTATGTTATATACATGTTGTTGTTGTTGGGTTTTTTTTTTTATTAAGTGAAAATAGTGACACTCATTTCCCAGAAAAATCAGAGATGATAAGATGAAAATGCTCAAACTGTAAAGGGGAGATAGATAAACACAACAGGATGACTAAAAGTAAGTGATTTTAAAAAATTTAAGTTCCTTGTTGTTTGGCTCCTAAAAAAAATATTTGGCGCCTGTTTTTTCACCCTATAGGAGCCAATGGCTCCTTAATTATTTTTTTTGTCTGGAGCCCTGAAACTAAACACATCTGCTCAGTGCAGCACAGATCAGCAGCAGGAGTCAGATTTCATTTATCATGAGAGTGAGGAGCTGATTGACAAGATGATTGCAAAAGTTTTGGTTTCAAAGCAAAATGTAAAAGCACCTATTTTGGCAATATTTTGGATTTAAACCCAGTGCTAACAGGGAACCTGCAAATAATTATTTGTTTTTCTAGTTTTCACTCATATTACTTTTGAGTCATTTTTTTTTTAATGATTTAGTCTAAATGAGTAACAAATGAACTGAACTATAACCAATGACTGAACTACAAATAATTTACTTTAGGTAATAAACATACTAATAAATGTGCTAAGTGTCATTATAATTTGTTGAATTGCAACCAAAAAAATGGTTAAAATTATGATTTCTCCTAAATTGTTACAGTCTCCATCCCTTTTGATCATGTTGTTTTGTGATCCTATAGATGCAACAAAGTCAAAACAGCATTTTGATGTGCATGCCGAGAGACAACATATATGTGTTAATTGTTAAGGACTTGTTAAAGACCGTTAATTGCTTATATTTAACACCAAATAATAGACGTACGCCTCATCAGACATCAGGGCCCGTATCCCTAAAGATTCTGAGAATCCTCTCAGAGAGCTCCTAACTTAACCTAAAAAGTTCCTTGCCAGGAGTTTTAGCTTAGAAGTGATTCCAGAACATTTTCAGTGAACTCTGAGCAAGGAATGGATGGAAAATCCTATCTTAGTGAGGAGGTGTGGTTGACCCCGTTGCTAGGTATGAGTCATCATTTCAAAAGCCGTGATTGGTTGATCCTACAAGTTTGATGAAAATGAACTTTTGGTGATAATGAGCAAAGGATGTACCCTCAAATCAATAAACATAATTATACACTCTAATCTTATGCAGACTGTAATTGTAAATAATATTTCACATTCCATCTGGAAAATGAATAGTAAGCTGTAGGGGTTATAGCATATAACATTAGAATCTAAAATATGTGAAAACTTAAGCTCATTACACCCTGTTCAAATAATGATTCCTGTCTTATTTGCTCAGATTAATATCCTAGCTGGCATATTTTGTACTTTCACTCCCATATGGACCCCATTGAAAACAAGATGGCCTATCTCAAGGGGCTGTCCTTAATGAAGTAGAAATTACAACGTTACAACTCAGTGTGGTCTTAACGAGGGTAACACGGCTCAGCTTTTATCAATGTCTGTGATTACTTTCTTCTCCGGTGTAATAGCGTTGTGGCATCGAGTTGAAGTAATTGCATCACTAAGGAGATCCACATGATTCCTGCACGATCCAATCTGTAGCGTCTCAATAATTCCCTGTCATCCAGTGTTTGCAGGACATCTCTCCTGCCTCCTCTGTTGGCCATTTTGTGCAGCTGTTTAGGGGAACTCCTAAGCCAATAAAAGTCCTCTTCCCTGCTCTTAGCAGATCTTGCCTTAGGAGCCCTTTTAAGCGCTAGGAATCTTGAGGAATAGCTTTTATATTAACTGGGATTTTCGTGTCACTTTTAGGGGAAATTCTAAGAAAACGTCATGACTCTGAGAATTTTCTTAGAATTTGGCCGCTAGGAGCCACTTTTTGCACAAAAATTCTTTAGGGATACGGGCCCTGGCCTCTGGGACAGATATGCATTGAAGCCACTAACGTAATCCTGTTTGCGTTACACTAACATGCAGGTTGAGCTTACGGACATGTTAACAACAACATGATGACACATTATGATTACAACATGACACAAAACCGTTAAATCCTAATGACTTAATTCATGCACAAAGAATGAGCTCTGGGGCCGTATTCACAAAACATTTGATCTTACCACTAAGAGTTCTCCTAAATAGCAGTAAAAGTTCTTAGCTAAGAGTTTTCTCTTAAAACCTATTCACAAAGCTGCTGAGACAAACTTTTACTAAGGAATAGACTGAAGTCTTAAGCTAAGAGTAAGGGCGGGGTTGACCTCGTTGCTATGGAGTATACACACAGTGATTGGCTGATGGGGGAGGAGTCAGCGATTTAATCATAGAAATATTTTAGAATGAGGTGTCATGTTTCCAAATTAAAATAAAGGTTTTAAAATACAAATGTTGCATTATTCAAATAAATATTTTTTAATAAAAATGTTGCCATAGTCAAAATAAAATGTTGCCATATTGTTGCCATAAAGGTTTTAAAATGTAGGCTAAGTGTCACTAATTAAACTAGTATATACAGTTAATTGTCCACCTCTTGGATGTCTTCATCTCAAAGGAATGCAGAATTCAAGCAACAAATTATATATAATATATATATATATATATATATATATATATATATATATATAATATTTTACTCTATTCAATCATTTGTAAGTGTGAACTCATGAAAACCACTGCCACAGATAATCAGACAATATTTATTTATTTGTTAAAGTTTTTTTTTTTTTTTTTGGCATCTCATCGTAGATTCAAATCTATAAATCAAAATGTATTGCATTTATGAAGAAAAGGTTCAGCACCCAAGGCTCTATTGCTATTGCCTCAGTGGTGTACAGTGTCTTTGGGTGGATTAGGATTGTTTGTGATTTGGTCTTAGTGACTTAGGAGTCCTCTTGACTACTCCTAATGTTTTACAGACTTAGGAGCTAGTTTTAGCGCTAAAATGCTTTGTGAAATACTCTTAGAGCAAAAATTTAGGACTCCTAAAATTAGGACTGACACACCCATTATTTTTAAGAGTTTCTCCTAAATCGGCAAGTTAGGAGCTACTTTTAGCCTTAAGATGTTTTGTGAATACGGCCCCTGATGTTTAGATTTACTTCATATTGTTTACATTGAAGCTGTAAAAATTGAATTGCGTTGTGACAGGTACATGAAACAATCCTTGTTGAAATGTGCTACACAATCTGTTAATCAGATATTATGATATGACCCCTTCAAAGAAAGAGTTTAAGTAGATCATATTTCTGTCAAATTAAATATAACTTAATTTAGAATAGACTCTTAATTGGTATGTCTGTTTGTGCGTAGGGTGGCAGTTGAGGTTGTCTCCACTGTAACCTCTGCAGATGTGATGTGGAAGGATGGAAGATTAGAGACAGGGATCCGCTCCAATGACCTGATCCCTATCCAGCACCTGGACAACCATGAGTTCTGCCCGGGAGACTATGTTGTAGACAAACGGCGTATGTTCTTTTATAACACAGTTGTCATTTTCAATATGGCTCTTGGTTTGCTTGTTTGTTGCTTATTTAGTGGAGCATGCTGTATCAGTAAAGTCCTTATATTAGGTTGATTACAATTGACTTGTAAAATAGATATAGGCACAACAAGTGACAAGATCTTGCTTTTTACTCACTTGTAATAAACCCTGTTTGATTGTGGCTTCTGCAGCCCAGGCTCTTCATGATACAGGTGTCTATGGGGTGCTTCAGTCAGGTGATCATAAGGCCAGAACCTGTGTAGTCAAGTGGGTCAAACTCAATGATGCGGGCAACGATGTTGAGGTATTTTTGATTTTGAGGTGTTTGGGATTGTCTATTTTAATATTGTTTAACAAATTAATCTTGTATATGTAGGTGATTGGGGAGGAGGAGGATGTTAGTGTTTATGACATTGCTGATCATCCAGATTTCCATTTTCACACAACGGATATTGTCATAAGGATCGGCAACTCGGACACAGAGGACTGTGAAAATGAGGTACCAACATAATTTTGCATAGAAAATTTTCCAGGCTTATCACATTGCCAGTGTGCATTTTAATATGGAGTCTGATTCTTTAGTTTAATATGTAACTCCCCATAATAATTTTTGTTATTCAGTTCACCAGAACTTTTCTTTGTATTTGATATAAGTAGACAAAATGACTTGGTGCTCTTGTAAAGTAGTTTGATAGTTCTTTCTACCTTGTTATTGGAAATTTTCTCCTTTTGTCTTTATGCCTTGTCTCAACTGTAGAGATCTGTTGGCCAAGTGTGCATGGTGGATCTGAGCAGTAAAGTGGAGGTTGTGTGGGCTGATAATTCAAAGACTATTGTCCTGCCACAGGTATGCACCAGTCTATCTAGCCTTTAATTTAAACTGATGAAAAGAATTTGCTACTGTGTGTGCGTGCACCTACCTGTATAGACCCTGGAACTAACACTCATTTATTCTTTCTCTCTTAGCACTTGTATAATGTCGAGTCTGAGATTGAAGAAACATATTATGACTCTGCAGAGGGTAGCAGTAGTGGTGCCTCATCTGAAGAATGGGAAGATGAGAGTGATAGCTGGGAGACAGATAATGGACAAGTAGAAGAGGAACCAGGTGCTGGGGAAAACATCTCAGTCTCCTCCCCTAACACAGGTGCCACTGCTGATGGCAAAACCCATGGCGTGCATGCCTCCACGACTACAGACTCACCAGGAGCTGTCTCCACACCTGAACTTCCTGGAGGTACTGAATTTTTACAATTAAATTGCAAATTTTTACAATTAAACTTTTACAATGAAATTGCAAGATTATTAAGTATCAGATAAGATGTTCCATTCACATTGTTTCACAAGAGAAAAAATTGAGTATTCAGCCATCTTAAAGGGTTAGTTCACCCAAAAATGAAATCTCTGTCATTTAGTATTTACCCTCATGTCGTCCCAAACCTGAAAGACCTTCATTCATCTTCGGAACACAAATTAAGATATTTTTGATGAAATCCAAGGGTTTCTGAACCACACATAGGCAGCAACGTCATTGCACCTTTTGAGGTCCAGAAAGGTATGAAAGACACCGTTAAAAAAGAGTCCATGTGACTAAAGTGGTTCAACCTTAATGTTGTGAAGTGACGAGAATACTTTTTGTGTGCAAAAATAACAACTTTATTTAACAATTTGAACTGTTGTTGACATAGTGAACGCAGTGCAGGCTTCTGTGTTTACGTCCGAACGGCGGCTCGGAGGTAAACAGGGACATTTCCTCGGATTTCATCAAAAATATCTTAATTTGTGTTCCGAAGATGAACGAAGGTCTTACTGGTTTGGAACGACATGAGGGTGAGTAATTAATGACAGAATTTTCATTTTGGGGTGAACTAACCCTTTAAATAGTCTATTTCCAGTTCACTGTAAGCTTGGTCCTGTATTGCGGTATCAGAGTTCCTCTGAAACCCTTCACCTTCCCTAGCTCCGGGAATTATGTATGCCTATTCATGCAGCAGCAGCATCTTATCTTGCATGCTCCCAGCAGCATTGCTGTGCATCTTTTGGCAGTAGCAAATCCATACTTGAACTGTAGCAGCATGTGTAGCAGTTCTATTCTGCCATTAACTTTGTCATATCCATGAACATGCTAAAACTATTCAGAGATTTGTCATGATTTGAATAAATAAAATCTCAATTATACTTTTATTTTCATGGATATGTAATAACATTAGTGACATCACTAGATTTTCTGGGCCCCTTGCACAGTTTATTGGGCGGGGGAACATTGTGGTCCGTCCAACCCCTTCGCTCAATATCTCTTGGACCCTTTGTATTCAGTCCCACTTTTCCCCCACTAGCGATGGCCCTGAACATCATTGTTGTCTGTCTTTGATGCTGCAATTGGTGTTTTCACCTAAAGACTAATTATTTTTCCTTGCATAGGTGGAGGTGGAGTTGCTGCACCTGAAGAAAAGCCCAGTAAAGAGACTCCACCACGGGGATTTCGTGAGCTTAAAGAAGCCCTAAAGATTTTAGAAAGTTTAAAGAACATGACTGTTGAGCAGCTCTGGACCGGATCACCAACCTCACCCACTGCCGAACCATCAGCTGCAACTGCTGCCACAACCCCCGCTGATGCCAAACCCACGAAAGAAAAACGCTTTCTGGATGATATTAAGAAACTTCAGGAGAACCTGAAAAAGACTCTAGACAATGTGGCCATTGTAGAAGAAGATAAAATGGAGGCTGCTATAGAGGAGGAAAGGGTGTTGGCGCCAGTGCTAGCTGAACCACAGACGCCTGTGCGTTCTGAGTGGCCTAGTGACACACCGGTTTTGTGTCAGCAGAGTGGAGGCAAACCAGGTGTCACTTTCACCAGTGCTAAAGGGGAAGTGTTTTCCGTTTTGGAATGGGCCCCAGGTACATACTGTACACCAAAATTTATTTATTTCTTTTTTCATTTTAATAAACAAAAATATCATTAGAATTATTGACTACTTACATGAACAGTAGATTATTTATAATAGAAATTGTCGATAAAGTGGTATCTTCTTGAATAAAAATCATAACAGCAATTTCATACAGCACATTGTCCGAGTTTCATTCTAGAAGCCATCTAAAAATGTCCCCTCTTTCTTGCCATAGACACCCACTCTTTTAAAAAAATGGAATTCCAGCCAGCAGAAGCAAAGAAGTTCTTTAGCACTGTAAGGAAAGAAATGGCCCTGCTGGCCACCTCTCTGCCCGATGGCATCATGGTGAAGACTTTTGAGGACAGAATGGTAAATTTGCCTTGCACACAACATATTTATGAACTTTTTCTAGATTTTTTGTTTTGTTTTGTTTTTGCATTTAGCTTATTTTACAAAGTATGGAAAACAATTCTGAATCAGTTCCATCAAAAGTTCCCCTTTTTTTCAATTAACCTTTCCTGTTGTTTTCTTTAGGACCTTTTCTCAGCTCTCATTAAGGGCCCTAACCGCACTCCATATGAGGATGGACTCTTCCTCTTTGATATCCAGCTTCCTAATATCTATCCTGCTGTTCCTCCTCTCTTTCGTTACCTGTCTCAGTGCAGCGGACGACTTAACCCCAACCTCTATGACAACGGGAAGGTTTGTGTCAGTCTTCTCGGCACCTGGATTGGAAAGGTGAGCTGACCTACTTTCTGTTCTAATTTTTGACTGATACATTTCTGATTTTGGACTACCCTCTTCTTTGCACTTCCTTTGGTCATTTTTCTTTGTTACCATGTTGGATGACTTTAATTTTTGTCCTTTTAGGGGGTCATATCCTAAATTAGTTAGTTTTACATGACCATTTTCTAACTCTCTGACATTTCTGGCCCATTTTTTTCCTGTTTTACCTGCAAGACTATAAATAACATGTTATGAATGACATGTTCATGTAGCATTAGTAGAAACTTGAGTTCTGAAAGTCCATGTACACGCATTACATCAAACTCTTTTACTTCAAAAGATTAATTTTGATTATTTTCTTGAACACTAGGATTCATGAAGCACAATTTGGCTTTATCACTAAATCCTTGATACTCATAATTGCATTGTATGATTATTGGTCAATGCTGACATGTGATTTTTGTAATGTTTCCTTTCACAGGGTACTGAAAGATGGACCAGCAAATCCAGTCTACTGCAAGTGCTTATCTCTATACAAGGTTAATTAAAACTAATACAGTATAAAACATGCAGTATATATTTTTTGGTCAATTTTCAACCATTTTTTTTTTTGGGGGGGGGGGGGGGGTGTTTTTTATAAATACAATTTTAAAGTAGCCCATGTGACTACAGTGGTTCAACCTTAATGTTATGAAGTGACAAATGCTCTTTGTGCACAAAAACAAAACAAAAATAACGACTTTATTCAACAATTTCTTCTCTAGAAAGGAGAATACTGAGCCGGCGTTCGGATGTATACACGGAAGCGCTGAATTGCGTTCACTGCCTCAACTGCATATGAGACTGACAGGGTAGAGAAGAAATTGCTGAATAAAGTCATTATTTTTGTTTTGTTTTTGCGCACAAAAAGTATTCTTTCTATGGATTTCATCTGAAATATCTTAATTTGTGTTCCGAAGATGAGCGAAGGTCTTGCAGGTTTGGAACAACATGAAGGGTGAGCTTTATTTCTCTCTTGCATTGTGTAAATATTATTTCTCCACCCCTTCAGGTCTGATCCTGGTTAATGAGCCATACTATAATGAGGCTGGCTTTGACAGTGACCGGGGACTTCAAGAGGGTTACGAGAACAGTCGCTGCTACAACGAGATGGCACTCATTAAGATGGTGCAGTCAATGACTCAACTTCTCCAGCAGCCTGTGGAGGTCTTTCAGCAGGAGATTTGTGAGCACTTTGCTTGCAGCGGCTGGCGGCTGGTCCATCGGCTGGAGTCCTGGCTAGATTTGGATGGGGCAGTGACTGACCGTATTTCACGATGTGGGGTTGGCAGCCTCCATGCAGAACCTCTGGAAGAGATCCCCTCAGCTCTGGCCCACAGCAGCCCAAGCAAACAGGATGTGCAAAGTGAAGAGGAGCTTGAGGACTCAGGTCTCAGTCCTTCCACAGTGGGGGCCAGTGTACCTCCTGGTTTAGACGGGCAACGGGACCTGAGCCAGAACTCTGAGTGTGATAGCTCAGTGGGGGGTGGTGCAGGATCAGAAATACCGGAAGGTTCTGAAGTGGTGTCGGGTTTTGTGACATCTCAACAAAGTGTAAAACCATGTCAGGAGTCTCAGCCGACTGTTAGACCAAAGAAACGGAGAAAAAGCTATCGCAGCTTCCTTCCAGAGCGCAGTGGCTATCCAGATATTGGATTCCCACTCTTTCCTCTTTCCAAAGGCTTTGTAAAGAGCATGCGTGTAGTTTTGCAGCAGTATCGAGCTACTCTCACAGCTACTGGTGTTCCTGAATACCCAGAAAACAAATAATTGCCTTCCCTTTTTTCTTTTCTCCCTCTTTATTCAACCCAAGAGCTGTGTTTTTCCCCTTTAACTCTGGGCCTGGAAGTTTAATCTCCTCATCAGGCTGCAGATGTTCCCAGCAGCCTTTGTTAATTGCTTCGTAGTGCATCTTTAGTTTCTTTGTTTGTTGTTGCCTCTCATTGGTCATTGGGTGGCAGCATACATTATTTGTTTGTAATAAACAATGTTGAAGTTTCATATGCTTCTATATTGTTTCCCTGACAACAACTCTGCCGTCACACCGCTCTCTCAGGGAAGTATGGACAGATGTGAAACATTAAGAGATACTGAGGCATGACTGAATCTTTTGTTGTGTTGTGACTTTTCAAGATTTGTGGTTAAAAACTGTGCCAGAGGGATACTCCTATTGGTCTTAGGCATTGTCCTTTGCTACTTTTTTTTTTTTTTTTTTGGATGGGATTACCACCAGACCACATACTGATTTGCACAAGTTGAAGGAAGTTTGCTTGCAAAAAAAGGAGTAAGGATGAAGTTTCAGATCAGGTGTGACTGTTAGTCCGTGGTTCATCAAATAACTATATTTCCCAGCATGACTTGCTCTCTGGTCCATATTTCCAGTGCTGCTTTATACATTGCAATGCTTTTCAGTCTTGATCAATATCATCATTCTTTTAAAGTTGTTGGTGACTTGCTTTTTGATCCAAAAAAGACAAAGTTGTACAACTGCCCAGTCATCTATACTGTACAGACCCTGATCATTCCTGCTAGCGTTTTGCACCAAAATCATATGAAAGTTGAGTGTCAAGTTTACATTTAAAAGACAAAAAGCAACCAGACACACTAAACTACTGACTCTTAAAACTGGAATCTAACATCTCCTTTCCCTCTCCCACAACAGTAAAATTTTCAACTTTATTAACTAGTGTTCTCTGTACAGTATATTATTTACAACTTTTCTTACACTTTCACCATAAACGCATATATCATAAAATCCAGTTTACATATTTGTAAATAACCAGTGGGACTTGTGGTATGAGGCAGTTTAGTCTTCTATACATGTGAAAAGGAAACCAGAGTTAACTAATCACTAGGAAGAGTTTTTTTTTTTTTTTTTTTTGTTGGTTGGTTGGTTTTGTTTTTAACATTTTGAGCTTTGCTTGCATGAAGGTCTCTGGTTTAAACAGATGAGTTCCACCGTTCCCATTCGTAACTCTTTCCTCTGTCCAACATTGTTGCCTTAAAACTGATTTCAAGCTTGACCCTACGTTCCTTTTTTTTTCTACGTCCGTTTTTTAATACTGCATTGTCATTTTCTGTTAAGGGGCCCAGTTGAGACTAGCTATGATGGAGAGGCATACATTTTACAATTTATTTTCACAAGCACAATCCAAGAAGTTATATTCTTTCAACAACTGTGAAATGGTTTATTTCTGCATTTGCTTTTTTTGTTGTTTTTTGTTTTTGTTTGATACACTATTTAACCAACTTTTATTCCCATTCATATGTGTCTTTGTGATGATTTAGATGCTGTGATTTAGAAGCTTCATGTTAATCCTGGTGCTGTGGTTCTCCAGACCACTAGGAGGCAGCAGACTAGTTTCAGAACGAACAGTTCCGACCTCATTTTTTTGTTTACATCAACATCAGGCCAGCTGTAATTATAGCACAGCCTACAGACACAATGTGTTTCATGTGCTGTTCCTCTTTGTGATGCAGTACTTGAGAAAAGTGAACACAGCTTTATATGGCTATGGAGTCATCAGGCTGTTTTACATGTAACAGATCCTCATAATTTTCTTAGTTTTGCACAAAAGTGATTGCACATAATTACACTTGTTAGCACTGGAAGGCACATCATGTTTCTTATGTTGTGAGTTGTGAGCAGCTGGCTTGGGCTGATTGGCAAATGTGTAGATGTAATATACTGCTGATGTTTTTCTGCACGTTAGCATTTAAGTCATTTAAAAGACAAAAACATTTCTGGCTGGTGACTTTGTGCCATCTTATATAAGAAATTCTCATACATGTTTCCATGCATATGTTGCTAATAGTAGGATATTTTTGAGATGTTCTAGATAAATTGATTTTCTACTTGTTTTCTCTTGAATTTGTAGCTTATTACACTTTGGCATTTGGAGAAAAATAAAGGCTTTATCAAATTGTTTCATATGCACATTTGCTCAGTTAACAGAGATTAAACTGCAAGTCTCTCTTCCGATTTAACTCTTTCACCAGTTCAGCCCTCCATGACTCGTTTTCAGTACATTTCCTACATTCAGTACTGAAATGTTAAGCTAAGTTTCAAGCGATAATCAGGCATCAACCTTAAACTAGGAACTGTTTTCTGTGTATGTGTAAAATACTATGAATTTAATCACACGATTATGAAGAGAGATAACAGCCAAAGCATGTAACCTGTTGCTTTAAGCCTTAACGGCTACATGAGACTTGACTGTACAATGTAAACATTTCCACAGTGGCCTGTATTGGTAAACTAATAAACATGATTTGTAGCCTGAATCCTCTGTATAGAAGTCATGACTATAGAAATATATAAAATATATAGATTATATATTTAACAGAAAAGTGAGTCCTAATTGGTCATGTGAATGCTTGGGGTGTATCATGGAGTGTGTGTTGTATTTTTTATTATTATTATTCTTTTCTTTTTTTGCTTCATTTGTAAATTTGTAAATTTATTTTGGTCGCATTAAACAATGTAAAAAGTAAAGCATTAAACTTTGCAAGCATTATCCTAAATTATCCTGTTTTTTTACCCAAGTATTTCTTTTTTTTTCAGGAATTGATCTATCAGAAGAACAAACAACATGCATTTAAACAAACGTTTATAAAAAAATAAATAAAAAAGAGGGATGCTACCGCTTTGCTTTGAATTTCCAATAGAAAAATTTAGAGTGGGAAAATAGATTACTCAGATAATATTAAATGACTTTAAACAGTAGAAAATTAGCCAGCCACCTATTCCATAAACATGGCATTGAGCAATAAATCTGCTCTGACATCAAATTTGAACTTTGTTGTAGTATTGTTAGGATACATTGCTTACTTAAAAAGATTCATCAAACCTGTCAATCACTTAAACTTTATTCTCTATCCCTAACATACTGTTTAGCATAGTCATAGAATAATATGAATACATTTATTCATACCTTGACTTACAACAATCAGATGTATTTTAGTATAATTTACAATCATTCACTAGTACTGATGCTGATTTAACCATGAGGCACATCAAATATTTTGAAGCATTTATATCTTAATACATTGTTTGCATAATTGTGCACTATAAACTTATCAACAATGCTGAGTAATATAATACATTAGCAAATATATTTTGTAAAGGAAAGTTCATAATGCAAACTTGATCAATAATTGATAACATTGATAACTGTATGACAAATACAGTATATGCATACAAATACAAAACTCAGTCCAGCAGCATGCTTAGTAGGTAGTTCAGCATGCTTAAAGGTAGTTAAAAAAATTAAAATTCTGTCATAATTTACTTACCCTCAAGTTGTTCCAAATTTCTTCTGCTGAACACAAAAGAAGATATTTTGAAGAATATGGGTAACCAAACAGTTGATGGTCCCCATTGACTTTCATAGCATGGAAAAAAATACTATGGAAGTCAGTGGGGCTTATCAACTGTTTGGTTACCGACATTCTTTCTTCTGCTGAACACAAAAGATATTTTGAAGAAACTCATAGTTTGGAACAACTTGAGAGTGAGAAATGACAGAATTTTCATTTTTGGGTGAACTATCCCTTTAAGACAAAATTTGTTATAGTTATTGCACTGCAGCATCACAGAATAATCAAAATGTGGCCTGCCCACAGACCAGGTTACTTGAAAAAGTCAGTAACCTCCCTTATACAAATATGCTTAAGGTACTGACAACTGAGTCTCTTGGGAAAATCAGAAACTGATAGATTGTCAGAAAAACAGCCCTGCCTACAGGGCAGCATGTATTAGTCAACAATTTAGATGGCTTATTACTAAACAGCTGCTGGCAGATTACTCTTTATCCTGATAGACTGTTGGTAAAAGCAATCTTGTCTTAATGATATTCAGTATCTTTTAACGCTTAACATGTCAGAATTCAATTCGACATTAAGACTAAATATAAGAGATGTTTGATAATGCAGTCTTTTTGCCCTGGATTTTTTTTTTTTTTTTTTTTTTCAGAATTCTGAAATCAGAAATGTAAATTGACTATTTATTAACCCTCGTTGTTCTGTCTTCTGATTTGATTTAAGTACTACAGCACAGGGGAATATTTTCAGTAAATAACTTGAATTTCATTCAATTACAATTTTGTTTGTCACATTAAACAGCTATTTTATGGCTTCAAAATACTTCTGATGCAATACATTTGCCATATAGGCTACTTTTATTTGTAATTTTGGAGCTTGATTGACCCAGTCCCTACTTTCATTATATGGAAAAGAACAACTCTGCCAGCACCATATCCGTTTTGTCACCCAGCTATTAGTCTTGCCAGTCTGGCATGAATTTGTGCCTGCACCGGTCCATAATCTACCAACTCTCCATCCACAGTAATGATCCCTTTGGGTGAGTGTGGTTCAAGACGCAGAGCCTCCACTTTAACATAAACCGCATGAGGGCAGTTTGTTCTAATGTGGCCTCTTTTTTCCATACTAGGAATAGGGGCACAAGAGATCTGCGAGAGGTACCCGCCTTCATGTAGATCAGGTGGATTATGCCATCATCGAGTCTGGAAGCAGGTGCAGCAAACATGTCTTCTGCAAGATGAGATGACTACTAGAAAATCCTCATCTTGAACCACTGTCCAGTGTCCTTGTATTGGATGGTTGAGGGGGGGTCTGTAGGACCAAATACAGACACAGGTGATGGATTAGTTTGCTTTGACTTGGAAGCATTGTTGGAGTTGCTGGAATTTTGGAGACTGTGACCAAGTGAGTCATTTGAAGTACAGCAGGTATCAGAGTTAGACTGGGGCAAGGTGTGGCTAAATGATGCAGTTGACTCTACAGGACTCTGGGTAAGTAAGCTAGTTTTCCTTAGTGATGCCATATGAAACCAGGGTTCCCACTGTAAATCGGGCAGCTCCCACATGGTGATACTTCTCACTTTAAATGTCTACATCAGCCACAAAGCCCCAGGCCAGAGACAGAAAGGAGAACAAGCATTGACTGGAGGCCATGCAGATAGACGTGAGGTCCAGTGGTGACACCAGTCCTTTACATAACGTGAAGCCACAACTGACCAACAGCTCTTCACTGGACACAGCTTGTAACCTGGAAAACAGCCACAAGACACATCAGTCACCACAAACCTATGAAAAAAATCTTCTCATGACTCCCTCACTGATATGTGCTATATTTGTTGAAACTTCAGTTTTAGGTGCTGGATGTTACAAATTCAGCTCACCTGCAACCCAGCCATACTACACAGGAACAATTCATATGAAGTCAGATGCACACTGTATAATTTTTACTGGTTCTTTAACCATTATTGCTTGTCAGATTGATCAATATGATTTCAGTCAGATTTTTAGTAAAAGCCATGAATGTGAGGCAAAATTCTATGTCCAAGTTTTATCAGAAAGGCAAATTAATTAGCCATTAATCAGCCGCCAGAGATCACCACATTAAGTGATCACAGTCTGGTGAGACTTGGATAGACTTCCCTATGGCAAGAGAACTTTTACCCCAAAATTGATCTCAGATGGCAAAATCGTGGCTACAGTTGTACAGTATGAACCCAGCTTGTAATCAAACTGGCTGAAAGGTTTAAACACAATAACCTGTTAATCAAACTCACTGTTTGGATGGATGCAGGATTGCTGTATGCTGACGTCACAAAAAACCACTTAAATTATCATCAAAATGCTGATTTACATGTGCTTTTTTCCATGTGCAGGAGTTTATATATATATATATATATATATATATATATTATTTTTTTATTTATTTTTTTTTTTTTAAATCAATTATTTTTTAAAAATCTTAATTTTTTTTTAAAAAAAATGTTATTGAATTAAAGGGCAAAATTTGTGTGTTAGTCTCACAACCTTGCAATTTAGCTCAGGGCTAAATAATGTTTGTAATTATTTTCTCGCTCTTTGTTCTGAAAAGATTTGCTTTGTGCTGCTCTGTGGAAAACAGGAGGGGCAGAATATGGAGAGCAGATTATAGCATCTTTGGAGCAATTTGGGTTTGCTTAACTGAGTAATGACTTAAACAATGACTTAGTGACATTGATCCAAGAGGCCTGCAATCAAGCAATTTGGATAAAGAAATTTCCCAGATGTGCACATCTACAGCCCTAGCTAATAGCTCCACACAAGCAATATATGAGCTGTGGAAGGTCATACCCAAAATAGTAGGGCTGCAACAACGAATCGATAAAATCGATAAAATTCGATTATTAAAAGAGTTGGCAACGAATTTCATTATCGATTCGTTGTGTCGCGCGACTATTACGCCTCTCAATAAGACGCGGAGATGTTTGAGTATAAAAACGCGCGGTTGAGCGCGAAGCAGAGCGGAGCAAAAATAAATAAATAAATAAATAAATAAATAGAGCGGAACGTTGTTCTGAACAGGCGCGCCGTTGTCAGGACCCCCGCAGTTTTGAAAAAAGACAGAAATCGACCCCGCACTTTTGATACGGGCTGCTTCAATCAGTCACACTATATCATCTCTTAGCTTTGGATATTTTCTTTCAAATGAGACCATTTTCACGTTTTTTCACGCTTTCGTTCATAAATAATCAACTGTTTTGTCGCGGATGTGAAGAACAGGAAATGCGCTCTCGAACGGAGAATCACGCGATCTCCAAACCATCGGTTAAAGCGTTCTTATGTTTTAGGACAGATCGATGGTATATAAATCATGCCCGAATGTCAATCAAGCCAAACCGTCCATTCAGAAACCGAGAATTTGACACTTTAAGGTAAGGAGGCTGATCTCTCAGGTTGACGCGCGAGCTGGCTTGACTGAAGTTTTCGTGAGGATTTAAGGTTTATGGACTGTTTTGATTTCGGTAATTACATCTAGAAAGATAAAAGCATTGATGGCATCTATAAAATAGATATCTGAAAGCGAAACGAAAGTGATATTGCCTCGTCCAGTGAGGAGGACGCACGAGAGGAGACCTGTATACTGTAATACTGCATTTACAATGCTTATCAGTGGCATACACTTTGATCGCGAAAGTGAAAATCCAAAAGACTATGACTAAAACTAAATCAAAATTTTCTGTCAAAATTAACACTGATCTGTTGTCATGTATTTATTCTGTGCTTTGTCCCATATCAGTTATTGTTGACAAATATATTTGTGTTTCTTGTACTTTTTAAATTTCATTGTAAAGTTTTTTATAGCACTTGGTCATCTTAAGCTAAACAAAAATATATATCTTTTTGTGCACTTTATTTAAAAAAAAAAACCTATATGTTTGGCAGATGTAAAGCATACATGTGTATGTTTTTTGTGTTAGTCCATTTGTTTTTTGTTTTTTATTACTTTAACAGCTCAGGGATGTTAAAAGAGCAACCTGTTTTTGCACGTTCTGAGGATTTTTTTGCACTGTGAATTTGCACTGTCATTTCTGTTTTTGAATAAAAGGTTGGAAATTAATGTTTTTTCCCTCCGATTCATCGATTAATCGTAAAAATAATCGACAGATTAATCGATTATTGAAATAATCGTTAGTTGCAGCCCTACAAAATAGTGGTGTATAGAGGCTGCCAGTGCATTTCCAGAGCCCCCAGGAAGCACTCCCAGAGGAGTCTGCGTAGCTTGTTCCCAATCCTCACACTCCATCAGTCCATTCACCATCTGAGAAAACACTGGGTGCATGTCAGTGGCAAAGCAGCCTGGAGTTCACTAGACAATCTCATGGATTCCAGGTTAATAAAGGAATACTATGCAAATAACCAGTGCCGGCCCTAGCCTCTTTGGCGCCCTAGGCAAGATTGTTTTTGGCGCCCCCTTATATTGCGATTTATCCAAAGGGGCGAATCTAGAATATTATTGGCAAAGGGGTGGCATGAGGTCTATGAGGGGTGGCAATACCAAAGCAAGCGCACAAGAACAATTTTTGAGTTTCTGTTATTAACAGAGGTGGTAATGTCTGCGTGTGTTCACCCAGAACATCCTATCAACTACATACTCTAGCAACACCCCAGCAACTGCATAGCAAGAGCCTAGCAACCACCCAGAATCTCCTAGCAACCACCTAGCAACACTTTAGCAATCATCCAGAACATATATTCTGGACTAACTGACCAAAGTTCTTACATTTTTTTAAACAAGACTTGAAGTTGGGTTTATGACAAGCCAACATAAATTTGTCCTTCAAACTTTTCAGTCTCTATTGTTTTTCTTGATTGCTAATGCACAATTCATGAAACAATTCAACATTTTCTCACAACTAAACACAATATCAAAACTATATACCAACTTGCACAAACCTCAAATGTCCAGGTCAAAATAAAATGTTCTAGTCAAAAACTTATTCTTGTCTGACAAAATCAAACTTTGGCATCAGATGACACACAAAACATAACAAATACACAGACTACTGCACTGCCCAGTGAACACTAGTGAGATCAATTCATATAACACTGTAACAAAAATACCTTTTTCATTTTACTATTATAAATTGATCTTGCAGTAGATGAAAAGCATGAGAAAAATAAGTATGAACTTGGTATGCACCAAAATACAGTATACTGTCAATTGCAGTAAAAGTAAATTCAGCATCCTCTGCACATTTGGCTAAATTTCATTACAGTACAGTTCTATAGCAGTGTATTGGTCTTCTGACACAAGACTATATCTCTAGGCAATCATTTCTCAGCGCTGCAAAAAATACAGTACACATATAACAAATGGCTACAAAGAAAGTTGACAATCACAACATTGAGGGTGTACAACGTGAAATTTCCCTCATCTAAAGTAGCCTACATGGTACTGTTTTAAGTTTAAAACCCCTGTAAATTATTCATTCAGCTCTCTCAGATTTTGACTGGTGTGTCATCAGTTTTGCTACCTAATGTTGTCATTGTTAAACGCTTTGAGAAATGTGTCTTTGTTTTGATAACTGAACGAATGGTTTGGGGAAACTGGGCCAACTGAATCACTTATAATGTGTTAGCAATCGAGAAAAACTAAAATATGTTTAGATTCTTACCCCAACTCTGCTATTAGTTTCTGTGATCGGATCATCGGGATCTCCGTATTGATTTCATGTTATTGGTTCGTCGGATGGCAAAAATAGGCTACCTTTATCCATGATGAAAGTGGAGCGGGAGGTCGCTGAATCAGCTCGCCAAAAAATTACGAAAATTAATCTCAGACATATTCGGATGGAACTACATTTCTCACAGGACTTCTGAGTTAGCCGGGAAGCAGTAATTTCCGATTCACGTACAAATATGGAAAAAAAAAACGTAAGTGAACTTGGTTGCGCTGTGTTTTTGACTCTCAAAGAATCGGTTCATGAGAGTCATTTGTTAATGAATCACACTGGGCGCGCTGCGCGCAACCATCATGCACAGTTTACTGAAAGACGTGCTTTCTTGCTATTACTTTGCGTTACGCAATTTTTTTAGTCATCATATTGAAGTGCCGCTCCTGAAAAGCAGTACTTGAAACACTGCTTATTTTATTCTTTGATAATTTTGGGGTGGCAAAGCTTTTTCTTAGGGTGGCAGATGTCCACGCATCCGGCCTCTTTGGCGCCCCTAGCGAGATTGCGCCCTTAGCATTTGCCTATACTGCCTATATAACGGGCCGGCTCTGCAAATAACACTTCAAAAAGGCTGCATTCACAGTCACAATGCTTGGTTACAAGAATATTTTGTATAAAAATCTGCATTTGTGATACATGGCTCGAGTTTGCTTAAAAAAGGATTGTATCAGATATGAGCAGGACCAGCCATGACTCATCTATAGGAGAAGGTTGGGCAATGCCTAACGCTAACTCCACTTGAAAACATAGACCTGCAACAAATACTTTTCAGATTTTATAGTCTATTTTAAGTCATAAAGTGAGTTGGATACATTACAATATTGTGTATGGTTTTGGCAGGCAAGTAGCCTATGTAATACAGATTTTCGGTTTCTGAGAATTTTGGTTTCAGTGGGTGGAGCATTTACGCTCCTTGTATCTCAGCACATTAAGTGGATTACTTCATAAAGGTAACCATAGTTTCAGTGATGTGCAAACTTGTGCCTAAACTACAATTGTACACCTTTTTGTAACAGTTTATAATGTTTTTATCATTATGCACGTTTTGTGTAGTCATCCATGACTGAATGACAGGCATTCACTTTGTCCTTGAGCCAGCTATGTACAGACGACAAGGCAACTGTGAGATCAACAGCAGCTTGCTGAAAGGTTTGGGCTTGAGTGTAGATGACTGCGTCATCTGCATACATCTGTGAAAAGACATTTGAACAAGCGTTTGGTAATGTATTAATAAAAAGAGAGAATAAAATCGGCCCAAGGATAGACCCCTGGGGGACACCAACATCACAGTCTAGGCACAAAGATTTTACACAGTCAACTACCACGTACTGTTTCCTGTGGGTAAGATATGATGTAAACCATTGGAGTGCTTGATTAGAGATGTTGAACTGAGTCAACCTGGACAGCAAGATCTGGTGGTTTACAAAGTCAAAGGCTTTCTTCAAATCCAAGAAGACAGCCCCGACACAGGGACTCCTGTCAAGTAAGTTTTTTATGTTTTCTATTAGCACACACAGGGCAGTGTCTGTGGAGTGATGGATTCGAAAGCCAAATTGTAGTGGATGTAATGAGGGCTGAGTGTTTTCCAAATGAGCTGTGAGAAGTTTAACCACCCATTTCTCAGCTGTTTTGGAAATAAGAGGAAGTATGCTTATAGGTCGGTAGTTCACCATGTCCGTTTTAGCACCGGATTTAAAAATTGGTGTCACTGCAGCTACTTTACAGTCGGCTGGGACTACAGAGTGTTTAAAGGACATGTTAAGGAGATGGGTGATTGGTCATACAAGAGGATCCTTGAAATCTTTCAGAAAAATTGAGTTATCTGCATGCATCTGGCGCTTTTGAGTTTTTTAGGCCAGTAATAATCTGAAATCTCAGTGATTCTGAACACAGCCTGATCAGAGTCACTGATATTATCAGAGCAAACAGATGGACTAAAATGTTGGGCAATCTCCTTTACAGAGGTTATGAAATAACTGTTTAGATTATAAAAGGGGTCATTAATAATAATGTTATTTACTTGAAGCTTAATTTTCTTGTTATTTTTGTTTGACTGACGGCCAAGCAATTTGTTTAGATGTTGCCATATTATTTTGCCATTTCCTTTTGCGTTCTTTATTATATTTATGAAGAAATTAGCTTTTGCCTGTCTTAGACTTGCTGTTACTTTATTTCGCATATGAGTGAATCTCTGTCGGTCTATAATAAGACCGGTTTTCAGAAATTGTTTCAGTAATTGGTCTCTTCTTGTCATCATATTTTTACATCTTTTCTTTAGTTTGTTTCTCCCTCTAATGGAGTGTGTTGATATAACTTCTTTGACAGTTTTGTTAAGTTGACTGCAACACAAATTGGGATCATCACTGGACAGGATTGGCTCCCAGTCCACTGATGATAAAGCTATGGCCACATTTTGTCGTTGATTTCTAGGTAAAAATTCAAATGGCGACCTATTACTTGATGGATTTGAGAAATCATTATTGACCCTTGACCTGGTAAGTTTTCTAGAGAATAATATGAGGTTGTGGTCTGAGATACCAGTCAGAAAATTATAGGATTTAGTAATTCTTTCAGGCTTGTTACTGAAGAGAAAATCTATTTTGGTTTTTGACTATCTTGTGATTCTTGTAGGTTGCTCAATGAGTTGAGAAAAATTGAGGGTGTCCATAGTATAGGGTGACCAGACGTCCCCATTTTCCGGGGACAGTCCCGGTTTTTGGTGCTCCGTCCCCGACTGGAGCTGTCCCCGGAAATGTCCCCGTTTTATATCTTGTTCAAAATAATCCGCAAATACATTGCAAAAAAAGTCTGGCCAGCATACAGCATAGAGGTTTCTTAATAGTGCTGTTAAAAAATATATTTTTTCTAAACATATCTCTCTATTAAAATATGTTAAACAGTTCAATACCGCTTTTCTACAGTATCCATACACCGGCACGCACATCGCAGTTATACAGAGCCATACAGTGATTAAGTATATATACAGTCTGTTTGTGCTGCGTGTTTTAAAGAGAAGTGAGCACATTTGCTCCACAATCAGCTGGTGATTTGGTGATTAAAATTAAAGCTCAAGGATTTATCTTAGAAATTGGCTACAAACTAGTATTTTAATTTCCCTATATGTTGTGTAAAGTAGCCTAACCAAAGTGCATTTGTTACAATAGCCTATATGGATATTACTGTCATATGAATAATTATATAGGCTTTAAACATTATTATATTATTATTTTATTGTTATAATTGTTTGGCATCCTAAAAAACCTAAAACGATGTAGACTTTATATCACAACTAAAAAGATGTTTGAACCCTCTTTAATGTCCAGGTACAAGTCAATGTTGTTTCTTTGTTCAATTTGCACACTGTACATAGGGTTGAAGCTCTTAATTTTTAGCTTCCAAAGTGCACCAGATTGATGCATTTAACCTTAAAATGTAAAAAATTTTCTTATGGGGGTGCATGCCCCCGGACCCCCTGGTATAAACAGTATAAACAGCTCGTGAAAATTAAAATAATAAATGTTGCAAATATTATTTGTGTTATTTATCTCACATTATATTTTGTAATGTGCTTTTTCAAAATAGTGTAATAGTTTTTTGTAGTTAGGCCTACTGGCTAGTTATTTTGGTGAATTATTAAAACCAGACCAAAAATCCCAATAATAAAATTAAATCATAATATTTATTAATGTAAAATGTGAAACCCACAACAATACAAAAAAAAAAAAAAATCAAAAATGTACTGTCCCCGTTTTTTAATTAATAGATAATAACAAATGAGATTTTGGTGGTATTTTGACCACTCACATAGGAAATGTCCCCGGTTTCCATTTCAGAAATCTGGTCACCTTACCATAGTACGTTTAAGTGTTTTTCTATCCTGCTTACATTAAAATCTCCAATGACAATTATTTCATTGGACTTGTATAAATTGTGATGTTTCAATAAAGCCTGAAGTTGCTCATAGAAGTTCATTTTTGCTGAGCGAGGACGATACAAGCAGATCAAGGTAAAAGCCATCTCTGGAGAGAGAGATTTTTACTGAAACATTTTCTATTTCAACCTCATCTGGTACGCTAAGTTGGGAGCATTCTAAGTTGTTTTTTACATAGAGCAACACCCCTCCTCCTCTTCCCTTGAGTCTATCCCTTCTAAACACCTTATAGTTTGGGAAGACAACACCAGATTCAGCTGATGAGCTGGTGAGCCAAGTTTCTGATAGTCCTAGTATGTCAATGTTACCGTGCGTTCACACCGCCGCCGGCGAGAGCGTCAACAGTCGCCTTGGCCGCCCTGCCAACAACGCTGTACTGTTCGTTCAAACCATCGACTGTAAGTTCAAACCGCCGCCGACGGGAGGGTCAAAGTAAATGACAAGTCGCGTCAACCAATCGGAAGCCTCTCAAGCGAGGACCTCTACATTCCAATTGGTTGCCGCCGAACCGCGTCATAGCTCATTACCATAAAGTTAACCTGATTTCAACTCTCCTCGACGCTCTCACCTATGGAAGGCCAAAAGGGCCAAAACGTGTGAAACCGACGTCTTAACACGTAATTACGCGTTAACGCGCAAATGTCGTGTTAACGCGTAATTACGTGTTAACGCGTAATTACGTGTTAACACGTCATTTGCGAAATAAAAAACGTGGGACTTTACCACCACCTGGTGGTGTGGTGTACTTGCACAAGCACAAGCAGATTAGGATTGCAAATGGCAGGATTTTGTCTAAAATAAATCTTTAAAAATGAACAGTGAGCATAAATAGGCTACAACTATGGCTACACATAATAATTATAGCATACATTTTTTATTTGTATTTATTTTAATCCTAACACATGTCTTCAAATGAATGAATGTTGTTGCTCTCAAAACAATTAACACAGCACAGTAAACACTCTTATGTTGATGAAATTTCATTATTCACTGCACTGCAATTTATTCTAGTAATACGTTTATTAAAAACTAAATTATATCATCATAACTACAGGTGTGTTCACTATTGATTTTATAACATATTCATCTATAGACATACACTAATGAAAGTACATGCTTATTATTGTTTTTTAATGAGTGGTTTTGTTATAATCTTTTCCCACTTCCACCAAAAATTACATAGCCTACACAAACATCCAGCAAATGTTGTACAGTACTGCAATCACTAATGTTTACTCACGAATTTAAATCTGCCTAGAGAATTTCATCTACATCATAGGACATTCTTATGCATTATGGAGGGAAAAATCATTATGAATGTTGAATCCATGGTTCTTCTCAACATCTGCAGGCCTCCTTCATTGTTGTTGTTTTTTTTTACTCTTTTTTTGTAGTAAACTATATTCATGTTTCTGGTAAAGGTTTGCTCTTGTTTACCTGATTTTTAATACTGCTTTCATGTGCTGGTGTGTGTGTATACAAGAAAAGAATTGGTTCTTATAGATCTGTTAGTTTTGTGACAGTTTTACTGTTTGAATTTGTAATAAACACATACAACGTGTGGTGTGTAGATAAATAAAATGTATTACAAATGTATTTACAAATGTAAAACAAAATTATTTACAATAATATAAACAAATAGAAGACGGAATAAGCATGTATGTATAGGAAACAACTCAAGAATGTATTCCAACGATATTCTCCATAGTCTGTTCCCCATTGTTTTCCTGTGTGTATCTCTGTATCTCTATAGTCAGCCAGTGTGCTTCAGCCATCCGTCTGTCCAGCAATTCACGATTCCCTCATCTGTAAGAAATTACATTTCAGTAATTATCTCCTTTCATCGAAAGTACCATTTAATTGTGAACTCTGATTTCTGTCATTACGCCCAGTGCTGTCAATAAAACATAATGTTCACCTAATTCCAAATTTATCTATTCGGTTTCCTGCAAAAGTGGCTCTTCCATGTGTGTGCGTCACCCTTTCGTCAATGTCGTTGACTTTTGATGATTGATGAGGTAAGCTCAGTGTAGTGCTTGGGTCACTATATCATGAATAATTTAAATAAATAAAGGTGTTGTGTCACGTTGACATTGCCTGTCGTAACTGTTTGTAATCCTTCTCATGACTAATTAATATGGTGATACGCACGATTCAGATCGTTTTATTATTAATGAGATTGTGAACGAGCACTTACGTAATGGTTACGATGTGCTCAAGTCTGGCACAACTTCCTTTTAACCAAAAACTTTTGGCGGCGAGGAAGAAAGTAGTAGTAGTAGTATCATCAGCAGCAGGACATGGCGCGGAGAGAGTTTCTTACAGACTGCAATAGGGCATTTCGGGAGTGTACTCGATTGGCTCAAACAGACGATCGGGATGCTATAGCAATAATAATTACAAGGTAAGTGATCTTGTTTTGTGGCACTGGACGCCCATTATTTCCCCCAGGGGCGGCCCTTTGCAATGTAAATGTATGAATGAATTGTAGTAAATAGTCCATAGGCCCATCTTTCCGTCAGCACAGACGAATTGTTCGCGCGGGCGCGGCCCACAAAGACTCTAATCAGTGTGCTCAGTCTGTCTAAAAGCGCTTATCAATGTCAAAATGTTTGAGATAACCAATCAAATCAAAGGAGGCGGGATTTACTGTCCACGGAAACCGAGCAGCGCTGCACTATTTAATGCTATAGAATGCGAGCCGAGATAACATAAGCAGCTGAACAAAACAATATAGCCTACAGCAATGTTTGCCAACTGTTTACGATAAATAATAATAATAAACTGTTAAACGACGGGGATTCATTTCTAGGACGCACTTCTGACCTTTTCGGATTGTTATTCTTCACACATTGGATAAAGAAACATTAACGTAACCTATAGTGTTCAGCATGTCAGATAAAAGTGAATGTGTGTCTGTTGTCAGGATTTCTTCAGTAATTTCACAATCATAAAACTCGAAATATTCTCAAACTTAAACTGCATGGCAAAACCAGCAGCTTTCATATAACCTATGTCCCGTAAAGTGTAAAACATATAATTTTCTAATAGTTCACACGCATTATTTTACAGACTGGCGATCAAAAGTTTGAAATAAGACTTCTTTAATGTTTTTGAGGCGGAGAAGTAGGAGGAGGAAGATAAGTATTCTCTTGAGAAGGAATGCAATGAAGCATTTTGCCTTTAACAAATACCCAAACGCCCCTTTCTCCTAGCATTTTTGTGCGCACAATGTCCATCTGTCGTGCTCGCTTGCTCTCAATAGGCTACTGAGAATCATAAGTTAGGAAAGTCTGTCCTTCTCGGGCAGGTTTTTATTAGTTTCGGTTTAGGAAAAAGGGCTCCACTTAATATTAAGTGGCCTTAATACTATGTACTTACATCAAAAAGTAAGTACAATGTACTTATTGGGTTCATATTGAATTGCAAATCACTTTTGCTGCTACTGAGGTGGGATGTGGGTAAGGTTAGGTACAGGTTTGGTGGTATGGGTTTAAGGGTAGGGGTAAGGTGTAAGGGATGGGTCAACAGTGTTGGTTGGGTTGGTTAAAAAAAGCTTTAGATCACTCCACAAGCACGCAGCTTATAGTTGCATGAGTTCCACTTGGACGTAAAAAGCAAAATTGTCTTGCTATTGGATCCAAACCTTTGAAACGTTGTTTGAGCTGGACCTACTCTGAACCTGTTTAGTCATAGGAGAGTCACGTCATAAAAAAGCTTTAGTTATTTATTTGTTAGTTATTTGCGGCTTCCCATTTCATTTAGCGATATAAAGTTTGGAGTTTTGTTTTTGAATTTCATCTCTATTTATTTGCTGCTAGCCAACGCATTTATCAGATCCAAAAGCATTGTTGAGAGGAGTTATGGAAAAGCACAGACGAATGATATCACCAATCGTTGTCGTTATCATGATAGAACCTCGAGGTAAGTCATTTTTTAAAGTTAAAGTAATCCAAAAAGTATTGCTTTTCAGGTGGAGAGGTATTTCAGAGCTCTCTGAGAGTCCACAACAGCAGTGCTGTATTGATTTAGCCCAATCGTTACATGACCTGGTTATACAATTAAAATCTTTTTCCGTTTAGATCATGTTTGCAAAAAGCTGATCAAGAACATAAGGAGGTTGAGTAAATAATAAGATAATTCTCATTGTGTAATGATAATAATAACAATTTTTATTTTGTAGTCAGAAAAACTTTTCAAACCGGCTAACTGATAAACTATTATTTTCAAACAAATGAATAAGTCTTCAATTTGTTACATAGGAGTTCAAAGCGGTTTGTATCGTTAATACTTCTCCTTTCACATTTAGCAGGGAGTGGAGCAGCGTTTTCACAAGCAAAATTCTGCTGCTGACCCAGAGGATGGAGTGGAAGTACCAGATATCCATCAGAGAAGAATTTATTTCGTTCAGACATATCACCTTTGAATGACTGGGATCTTGATCTTCAGACACCTAATATTATGCAAATATTTTACTTTCTTTAGCGCTCTAGATTAAAACAAACACAGCTCAGAAATAAATAAGATGTTGTGCTTTACTCCTATTACTCGATGCTGATCTTGGATAAACAAGAATTAAGATAACCCATCTCTGAGTCCATGTAATGCAAATGAATATGTATTTTAAAAAGGTTACACTTTAAAAACCACACACAGTGACTGTGACAGTTATCTATACAACCCCAGTGAAGTAAAACAATAGGTAACTATTTACCATCGCTTCTGACTAACTGCATGCTACAATCTACTTGAATATGGACTCACAGAGATTGATTATTTTCTTAAAAAGCAGTGTTTATATGAAGAAAGTAATATAGTACATCTTGGATGGCATGAAAGACTATTAACAAAGACATATATTGCACTCCCCTACCACATATTGTACCCACTGTCACTGTTTTATTTTTACTGTGACAGTAACTGTTTAAATGATCTCTGCATCATTAAAATAAAACATTTTACACATATTTTGTATATCATGTACATTTTGTTTAGTAATACATGAATATTATGAGAAAAAAAAAAGTGATGCATAGGCAAGTATGGTGTCCCATACTTTGAATTTGTGCTCTGCATTTATCCCATCCAAGTGCACACACAGCAGTGGGCAGCCAATTTTTGCTGCGGCACCCAGGGAGCAGTTGGGGGTTTGGTGCCTTGCTCAAAGGTCTCACCTCAGTTGTGGTATTGAGGTTGGAAGAGAGGGCTATACATTCACTCCCCCCACCGACAATTCCTGCCATATTGAGACTCGAACCCACAACCTTTGGGTTACAAGTCTGACTCTCTTAACCACTATGCAGTTAGTGTTTTGAAAAATAAAAAAAGTGATAGTTCACCCAAAAATGAAAATTTTGTCATCATTTACTCACCCTCAAGTAGTTCCAAACCTGTATGAATTTGTTTTCAGGTTTGGAACTACTTGAGGGTGAGTAAATGATGACAAAATTTTCATTTTTGGGTTTTTTCCCTTTAAATGATGCATACCAATCACACCAAAAACACAAATGAAAGCACAATTACCCTTTATCCTCTGCATTAATGCCATTTCCAATCAAATTATACAGGATGAAGTGCTCCTGACATTAATTTTGAAATACAATGACATATTTCATTTTCAACATTTCACGAATTAAAGGCTAAACAAGCCCTTATAACTGTTCGTTCCATTTTAAACTGAAAAGTGTAAACTCACATAAGAAGATTTGAAGATAAAGAGTGGTGCAGAGATGACTTCAAATCCCCTCCTCCTTGGAGTTTTATTGTAAGGTTTTTCAAATTATGAGTAGAAAAAAGCCTGTGGTAATCAAACATAACTTGACAATACTTTGAAAATCAATTTTTGGAAATGTATGTTTTAAATAAGTAACTAGATAAGAACATATGGGGTGTGAGTGTGTGTAGTTTGCATTGTAGAACAAAATGCAGAACAAAAAGTATTGTCAAGTTATGTTTACCACAGGCTTTATTTTACTCAAATTGAGAAAACCCATTTAAACACCCAGCGGCAAATTAGTCTGACATCATACCTTTACCACTCTACTGTCTAGAACTTTGGCAAGTAACACCCAGGACAGAAGGTCAGTTTAGCAATTTATATTTAAATGTACTGAATTTCCATGAAATGTCTCGATTAAAAATAATACTGCAGCCAATTAGAGTGATTGTTCACAAAATCTTTTTTCTGCCTCATTTTAATTTATAGTTTCTGAAAAATCACTCTGATTGGCTGTAGTAATATTTGTAAATATATAGATATATTTCATAGAAACTCAGTGCATTTAAAATTCCATAAATGTTAACAGTGGATTTATACTGTAACACTATAATTTTTGTTCTGACTTGTTTCTCTCTCATCTTAAAGTCAAAAATGAACCAGGTGTTTTTATATATACTATTATATATATATATATATATATATATATGTCGGCACTACCATTGTTTGGGAAACTTAATATGAAGAAAAAGAAACAGTCCGAAAAAGCACACCAAAGATAGAAGGTCTGCAAGGTTGTTTGAGAACTTCTTCCTCACCATTACAGCCACATCCACCACTGAATTCAGGCCTCAGCTTCAACCATCTTCTCGCGGAAACCAACATGCATCTCTTGCACCCCCCTGGTCTGCTGCTCCACATTATCTCCTCTCTGATTATATATATATGCAACATGCAAGAGATGCATGTTGGTTTCCGCGAGAAGATGGTTGAAGCTGTATATATATATATATATATATATATATATATATATATAGGCCTATATATAGCGCCCCCTACCCTCTTAGGATTTACCACGCCCAAGTTCTGTGGAGCACCGGGTTCTAACAAGTTTATAAATTATTACACACCTCTGATATTAATAATATTTATAAGCTAAGATTTAATTTCCTGTTTATGTAAATAGTAGATGATGAAAAGAAAAGAAGAAAAAAAAACTTATAATACAGGTAGGTATGGTTAAATACAACAAACTACAATGTTTTATTATCACAGAAAGTAATTCAATAAATAGTCAAGATGTCAATAAATATATAAATAAATAGATTAAATAAAATAAGATAATAAATAGTTCACTAGATAAACCAATAAATCAGTATCTGCAGATGACTGAACAAGAATTTATAACCATATATAGACACGGAAATGGTGCCTAGACGGTAACCATAGAGACGAAACACACTATAGACAACAAACATATATGAATTACACATCTGTGGGCCCACACTCACACGCATACATCCACAAACACCACCGTTGCAGGCCTGAGTCGTTGCTTGTGTGCGTTGTGGCCTAATAAAAACACAAACTGGCCTCTTCACTCCAATGAGCAACACAAAACAACAGAGTACCTCGGTCCAGCCGCAGCGGCGCACTCAACCGCAACAAGCGGTCCGCTTGTTCTCAAACGATCCGCCACCTGCAACCAAAATCCTCCGTAACGGCGTAACGTTACAGTATCCAGCGGTGCCAGAGGAGCTCTGAATCTCGCGGGGACTCAGAGCGCTATCTGGGGTTGCGACGACTCTCTGTCGGTGTCGGAGGAGCTCGTTTAATGTAGCCGATCAAAGCTCTATCATTGTTTCAACAATGTTGCGTCCCAATGGATACACTGTTACACACCGTCTTCTTATCTGAGCGTAAACGCTTAAAACACTCACATTTAGACAAGACTATAAATAAAACATTGACTGAGAATATTCTGGCTGAAAATAACTCCCACTTTACGAACAAAAAATTATTTTAAAACTCAAAACACACGGAGAAACCCAACTAGCGTCTGACTCCCTTCAATCCCCTAACGGTCTTTTTTCTCAATCGATATCACTCACCAATTAGAATACACCTGCCAGTAAAAGGGGTGGGACCATAACTTCCACAAACCAATCCAAAAGAATGATTTTGCTTAACCAAATTTGCATACACAGATTATAAATACCGGTTAACACTCTTAAAAGTAAACAAAATAACGAACTCAACCTTGAATGTGCATATTTAAAAATCACAAGGATTAAACCCAGGGTTACATATATATATTTTACTTATTTTAGGAAACATTGTTTTCAGTTTTGTTTTGAACAGGGTTCTCTCCCTTGAGGTCCACCTTCCTGCAGAGCTTTGCTTCAACCCTAATCAAACACACCTAAACAATCTAAATCAAGTTCTTGAAGCTTAACTAGAAAGGTACAGACAAGTGAGTTTGATCAAAGTTGGAGATAATCTTTGCAGTAAGGTGGACCTCGAGGGCCAAAGATGAGAACTGAAGGTTTGGAATTTTTGATTTACCTGATTTTCTTTACTATTGGACTGGTACATTTTCTCTGACAGAACTGAAGATCTCCATGTGCTGCTGACCTCTGATGCATGGCACACAATGTACAGTGAGTCGCCAGGGAGCAACAGATTCTGTTAATTTAGTTTTAAATCACAAATCAGTCAAATCAAAGATATCACTTTGACAAAAGCATCTTCTCCAAGGCTCGAAATTACGACCATTTTGGTAGCATATGCTCTCTAAATTTAATGTGTGCGACCTCAAAATATATTTGGGAGCAATTGTGTGAGTGCAAAAATTTGAGGTCTGTATCCCACTTGCATTCATTTGTACTGCTCTCTCACCGACTTCCCTGCAGCAATTTCTCAGTCAGTAAAAAACATACAGGATCGTGAAGACAACCAGCGCTGTTTTTCAGGTGTCTTCCTCTGTGAACATGCGCTAATGGATGACTGACAATTTCGTTGCTTTTTGGAGTTTTCAGATTTAAAAGCATTTACAGATACAGCTACACTTGTTTTGGGGTACCGTTGCTCTCTCTGATGGTACGAAAGGTGCATAATACTTGGGCTATAGGCTATATGCTTATTTAACTTTTTAATGTAAAAAAAAACAAAAAACCTTTGTGTGTACTGTAAGATGAAATCCTGCAGGTGTCCATGATTTCTGTCCAATAATTGCACACATTGAATGATTGTGGCTTTCTAGTGTATTTACTTAACTTATCAGGTAATATCTATGGTTTGACCCATTCCAGAGGTGGCCAAAATCAGAATTTAAAATGGACTGAATAAAGCTCTTTCCAAACTCGACGTGTGATGCAATGACAGGCTATACGCATGAACTACGAACACGGACGGAGCAATATTGTATGTTACTGAATAATACATTTTTAACAAGCAAAATAATAACGCATCACAACACACAGTCTTACTTTTAGCTATGTTTTAAATAACTCAAAACGTCAGTGGATAAAGACATATAGTTCATCATAATATCGTTATACATCATGCACCCACCATCTGCATGATTTTTCAGATCAACAGAAAAATATACCGGCATGACCTGGCTTCTCTCGAGACTCCTCTGCTAGTTCACTGTTAATGATATTCTAAAATCCACTGGCACGTTGACGTGATTGGGTACAAGCAAATTCAAACCACAGTCTTTGGAATGTAGTCATAATTACAACTAGTAGACAGAGCTGGATAGCCAATCCACTTAAAGCTCGTCCCGTGTTCTGTATTTTTTTTTTTTTTTTTTTTTTTTTTAAATCAGATTCAATCAGAATTGTCGGCTTCTGTAAAGTTTTTCATTTCACTTAACCCATCTGTAATGGTAAAACACTCATTCCAGAGGTTAATGACATATACACACAATAGGGCCAGAATAGTTCCCCAAACTAACACACACAAAACATAGTTCAGTCACCATCCCACACACTGGACACATGACTATGAACTGCTCATTTTCAAGATTTGCTTTTGGTGTTATATCTAAAAAACATATTTAAACTTCACATTTTTCTGTAGGTTTTTACGCAATCTCTTAACCAGTCTCAAAACATATCTGTTCATTTTACTTCTTTTTATGAAAGTCAGCTGGGATGTTTTGGTTCAAATATCATTACTTTGTTCTGTTAAAGCTTTAGCAGGCTGATAACAGAGTATCCTTGCTTCTACCCTAGCAGTCTCTCTCTCTTACTGCACAAACAATCAATTCAGCAGCCTCTCAAGACTGTAACTAAGACTGGGAGCATTTTTAAGCTATTACTTTTAACCATGTATTTCCATTATTTTCATACTATTTATGAAGTAGACATCCTATATAGAAGTGGTATGGGAAGTTTGGCAGAATTTGATATGAATTCAGCCTCTAATAAACATAAATACAAAATGTATGTGGGTTATACATCGCCACCACAATCATAAATTTCTTTATAATAATTTTTTTCTGTTAAAGGGTGTATTACTTACCCTCATGTCGTTCCACACCCGTAAGACCTTAGTTAATCTTCGGAACACAAATTAAGATATTTTAGTTGAAATCCGATGGCTCCGTGAGGCCTACATAGAGAGCAATGTCACTTCCTCTCTAAAGATCCATAAAGGTACTAAAACACCTCTAAATCAGTTCATGTGAGTACAGTGGTTTAATATTAATATTATAAAGCCACAAGAATATTTTTGGTGCCAAAAAAACAAAATGACTTATTTAGTGATGGCCGATTTCAAAACACTGCTTCAGAAAGCATTAGAGCATTATGAATCAGTGTATTGAATCATGAATCGGATCGCGGGTCAAACCGCCAAGCGGCTGAAATCATGTGACTTTGGTGCTCCAAACCGCTGATTTGACAAGATTCATCTGTGCTCCGATGCTTTCTGAAGCAGTGTTTTGAAATCAGCCATCACTAAATAAGTCATTATTTTGTTTTTTTTGGCGCACCAAAAATATTCTCGTCACTTTATAATATTAATATTGAACCACTGTACTCACATGAACTGATTTAAATGTTTTTAGTACCTTTATAGATCTTGAGAGAGGAAATGACATTGCTCCCTATGCAGGCCTCACTTAGCCATCGGATTTCAACTAAAATATCTTAATTTGTGTTCCGAAGATTAACGAAGGTCTTACAGGTGTGGAACGACATGAGGGCGAGTAATTAATGACAGAATTTTCATTTTAAAAACATTTGCAGACCTTTTTTCTCAAAAAAATGAATGGATGTTATCTTTTGAACTCTTGCCATGAAAACAAAAATGTTTCAACCAAACTTTAATGATTTTTCATGTTCATCGCTATTTCAAAATAAAGGTCTGAACATGCCTTATGAGTATGAAAATATGCTTATTGCAAATTGATAAATTACTGCTCCTCTGTAATTTAATAAAATAGTCACTTCTATCATTCAAGGTCTGTATTACTATTTTAAAGACCTCTTTACACTCAGTTTTACTTTGATACATTTAACAACCAATTGCCCTCTTCATGGCAATCGTTTGTTTGTTTTGTCTAATTGTCTGTTCAGAGTTGTGTGAGAATTGCGATCTCTAATTGAAAAAAAAGAAAAAAAAGTGATTTGTGCAGCTCTATGCCCCAGTCAAAACATATTTGTATTTCACTTTACAGTTTTTCTCAATTGTTTACACACAAATATTGGTACTTGAGACACAATGACCACAACATGTAACTCATGCACCAACCCCCTGAACCAATTCTGCTAAACTACAAGCACAATTCCTGCTTTACACTCACATTGCAGTTCTAAAACACACTTTTTTCAAAACACTACACACAATTCTCTGCATTTGGCACAATTTTCGGGCAGAAAAATCTCTTGTTTTCACAAGGAACACACTGCCATTCAAATATGCACACTGACTCATCACATGGGCAAACACCTGTCACACATTTTTACAATTAGCAAACAGAGCTTTAGCATTTTAGAGCAATGGATGCCAACAATGGAAACAGAGGCAGAGCAGCATAGTTTTTTTTACTGTAACTGTATACAGTAAATTCTTCTGTTGTTTTGTATGTATACCAATGTGCACTGTACATTGTTTTTGTTGGAAAAATAAAATATATTTGTTACCGTGTATTTGTGTGTTCTGACTATAAAAACTATTTTATATATATATATATATATATATATATATATATATATATATATATATATATATATATATATATATATATATATACAGTACAGTCCAAAAGTTTGGAACCACTAAGATTTTTGATGTTTTTAAAAGAAGTTTCGTCTGCTCACCAAGGCTACATTTATTTAATTAAAAATACAGTAAAAAACAGTAATATTGTGAAATATTATTACAATTTAAAATAACTGTGTACTATTTGAATATATTTGACAAAGTAATTTATTCCTGTGATGCAAAGCTGAATTTTCAGCATCATTACTCCAGTCTTCAGTGTCACATGATCCTTCAGAAATCATTCTAATATGCTGATCTGCTGCTCAATAAACATTTATGATTATTTTCAATGTTGAAAACAGTTGTGTACTTTTTTTTTCAGGATTCCTTGATGAATAGAAAGTTCAAAAGAACAGCATTTATCTGAAATACAAAGCTTCTGTAGCATTATACACTACCGTTCAAAAGTTTGGGGTCAGTAAGAATTTTTAGTTTTATTTTTTTGAAAAGAAATTAAAGAAATGAATACTTTTATTCAGCAAGGATGCATTAAATCAATCAAAAGTGGCAGTAAAGACATTTATAATGTTACAAAAGATTAGATTTCAGATAAACACTGTTCTTTTGAACTTTCTATTCATCAAAGAATCCTGAAAAAAAATATTGTACACAAATATTTTGTACAATTGTACACATTAAATGTTTCTTGAGCAGCAGATCAGCATATTAGAATGATTTCTGAAGGATCATGTGACACTGAAGACTGGAGTAATGATGCTGAAAATTCAGCTTTGCCATCACAGGAATAAATTACTTTGTGAAATATATTCAAATAGAAAACAGTTATTTTAAATTGTAATAATATTTCACAATATTACTGTTTTTACTGTATTTTAATTAAATAAATGTAGCCTTGGTGAGCAGACGAAACTTCTTTTAAAAACATTAAAAATCTTAGTGGTTCCAAACTTTTGGACTGTACTGTATACTACAAATATTTTACAACACACGTATGTATGTACTGTCTGTAGTAAGTGTAACACTGAACCAAATAAAGACCAAAGTCATTATGATGAATGGAGAAGTGTTTTCCATTCATCATAGTGTTTTACATAGAGCACATCAGTGTTCAACTGGTTCTTATAAATGTCTATTCATATGATGGTTTGTGTGTGTCATTTGAAAATAAAATACCATTTTGAGAAGAAAGAACATTGTTTTGAATGTAAAGTTTCATTTTGCAGAATTGAGGGGTTTTGCCCATTGTGTGTGTGTTTTTTTGATTTGTGTGTAGAGTTCTGAGAGTATGAGGCATGCTTTCAGAAAATGTGTGTAAACAATCAAGAAAAACTGTAATTAAACTAGGCTATCCAAGTTGCACATACAGTACAAAACAACAGAATTTACTGTATACAGTTACAGTAAAAAAAAACTATGCTGCTCTGCCTCTGTTTCCATTGTTGGCATCCATTGCTCCAAAACGGAAGAGCTCACCTGTTGCTCTTTTATGCTAAAGCTCTGTTTGCTAATTGTAAAAATGTGTGACAGGTGTTTGCCCATGTGATGAGTCAGTGTGCATATTTGAATGGCAGTGTGTTCCTTGTGAAAACAAGAGATTTTTCTGCCCGATAATTGTGCCAAATGCAGAGACTTGTGTGTAGTGTTTTGAAAAAAGTGTGTTTTAGAACTGTAATGTGAGTGTAAAGCAGGAATTGTGCTTGTAGATTAGCAGAATTGGTTCAGGGGGTTGGTGCATGAGTTACATGTTGTGGTCATTGTGTCTCAAGTACCAATATTTGTGTGTAAACAATTGAGAAAAACTGTAAGTAACTAATGTTCAAGTAGGCCTACATATACTTTAGTAGGCTAGTAAGTATACTAATGTCTACGTACTAGCAGCATAGACTACTACTACTACTACTAGTAGTATTGTGCTTTTAACATACTGTATTAAAAATATATTTAATTACCACTTGTAGTACACTTGAACCCATCTTTCATACTCTAGTGTGCTAGGCAAGTTGCAATACATTTTTTTAACACAGAGATAGAATGTTAAAGGCACATTTAATTCATATTCATGGTGTCTCAAAATAGTACAGAACACTTAGATGTTCTTAAGATTATCTTAAAAAGTAATAAAGAAGAATTAGTTGACGAAAATGGAGCACTTTAAGTACATTATGGAAGTGTGCTAAGCAGGGGTTAAATTGGGCCAGGGCCGTCAGGGGCTGAGCCCCGGCACAAGGGCTCGACAATAATGCTTAATTTTTTGAAGGGGCAAGAGTAAGAGAGTTTTACTTGTCCTGATTAAAACATCAATAACAAAAATAGCTAGGGAATCACCAAAACGCAAGCATGATTCTATTACATTTAGTGTAATTGGCGAATGATAATGGATAATAATAATATATAATGTGCTGACAGTAACAAGGTTGTGCAGCCTTTCGAGGAGAAATCGAAACAAATGAGTGCAGCACAAAGAAAACATGCTTCTGTAAAAATTCAAAATGTGGAGGTTTTTTATTTTTATAACAGATGATACAGTTACGTAACATCACATGACCAAGAGTGCTGTTTTCTGCGTTATTGGAATCACAATTGAAAATGTGACTCTTCTTTTATACATTCAATAATAAGTTAAGTAATTTCAATACAAGTTAATAAAGTCACGTACCTTTTAGATGCATAACTGATAATTCATATTATATATAATCTTATATTATATTAATATAAGATTAGGGGAAAAAATGCCCTTGGGGTAAATATTACAAATATGCAGATATAAATATGCAAAAGCTGTTGGAACACTGTTGAGAACATAGCTTCAGAATAAATTATATTTACACCAAAATAAATAAATAAATAAATAAAACATTTCCAGATAAGCAACTTTTTTGCTTGGACCAATTTACTTATCCAAAGGACAAAGCTTAATATCGAACCCTGTATTTTCTATTGATATGTTCTCCTTCAGGCCTACAGAAAGATTTTATTGTTTTCAGATGTAGCTTTGCACACTGCCAGCATCTCGAATAATTTTGATCTGCATTTTAGTGTTCATAGCAGAGGGCTCTGTCGACTTAGTTTTTACAGTTTGTCAATTGAGAAAACTGTAATCTCTGATAAGATTGATATCAAAACAAAGTAATTACGCTATACTTTTTTTGGCAACGCGACACGAAATCATCCATTAACTAAATTTTCACATTCATTAGAATTTTGTGTCCCAATGTTTTACCTATGCTAACATAACAGATCCATTTAGGGTGAATTAAGGGTGATAAGGTCAACTGGGACAACAATACAGAGTTTATTTTCTCACCTGATGAATGAAAATAAAAACTTTTTTTTTTTTTTTTTGCTGAGCAATAGCTGTGAGACTACATAATTAAAATGGGATGCCCTCATTGGTGTGACATCACGTAGGTGGGCGGGGCAGGCAGGAAGTTGACCCTGAAATCCATGAACTGAGGAAAATTACAAAAGGTTTTGCTAGTTGTCATGGTAAGGTCCTAAAATTCTCATAGCTATAGCAACTATTGCACAAACTTTTAATTGGAAACATTAAAATGACACACTGATACTAAATCAGTAAAAACATGTTAGTTTTTCTCAAACGATTTGACACATTTCTCCAAACTCACTTATGTTCTGGAAACACAATGATCTGAACACTTAATTGTCGTAAACAGATTGTATGTTTTCATATGTGAATCATTTTCTCTCAACACATTATGCACAAAATTCTCAAATGTTTTTATTATAGTTTATACACCCAACCAAAACTTTAATATATCCAGATAAAATGATCACAGCTTTTTTTATTGGCTTTACACAATTCACAAACATCCCTACAAAAATGCACACACACACAAAAAAAACGCATTTATCACAATTGCATAATAGGGAAAGTATAAAAGGGAAAGGCCTACACGAGGGGGTACGGGGTACACGAACAAAATGCAGGATGTTGCCGTTCACTTAATTCTTCCCCACCTTAAAATAACATTAAAACCGACAATATATTTTCTAACAGGCACAATGCCATAAATACATGAATACATACATACATACATTCAATCAATCAATCAATACCACATCTTTTGCAGTCAAATATGACAGTGTCCATTTCCACATAAGCAGCGTTCATATGGGTGCATAGGTTGCATGCAGAGTCTGCTGCCTGAGCAAATCGAGATTTAGCACTTGAAGAAATAGCCTGGCACAAAAGGTGCATGTTTAAGATTCAAACTCTTGATACAAAACATAACTTTTGTGAGTTGTTTTTAATGTTGATAACATTATACAAGCATAGTGGCAGATTAATTTTGATCTGTAATCAAACTGACTGAAGCTGTGTCCTGTGCATTAAACGGTTTTACTGCACACCTTCCAGCCAATCAGAATCGAGTATTTAAACAGACCAAGGTATAATTTTATATTGAACTTTTTTTTTAATTTAAAAAAGATAAAAAAATACATTGTAATATCAGTGTAGGGGGCAAATATTGTTCCTTAATGGAAAAGATGCAGTCTAAGTGGAAGAGAGGGGGTATGCCTCAGGGTACTCCACTCAAATGGACAAATGGACATATTCCATTTATTTATAAGAAATTCAAAATAAAACACTTTGGCGTGATTTTATATTTGAATATACATAAACAAATTTTATAAATATGTGTAGTTTAAATTTCTGCAAATAGTTTATTTTGAACTGAAATGGTAATGACATTAAGCCTGATCATGCATCTAGAGGAACCATATAGAATAGGCTTGTCAGCCTCCACCTCTCCTCTTCCCCTTTCTCCGACCGTCACGTCCTGTCTTTCATCTCCCTTGCTTCCTCTTCCTAGATCATTGTGACAGAGTGAAAAGTATATATATAATATACTTTAATATACTATAATTATTATATGTAGGTATAGTTGTACACTGTTCATAAAGACATTGTTTAAAATTTATTTTAGATTAAATCCTGCAATTTGCAATCCTAGTCTGCTTGTGTACACCAGCAGGTGGTGGTAAAGTTCCACGTTTTTTATTTCACAAAATGACGCGTTAACACGTCATTTGCGCGTTAACACGTCATTTGCGCATTAACACGTAATTACGCGTTAACACGTCATTTGCGCGTTAACACGTAATTACGTGTTAAGACGTCGGTTTCACACGTTTTGGCCCTTTTGGCCTTCCATAGTTTCACACGTTTTGGCCCTTTTGGCCTTCCATACTCACCGTCCAAGACGCGCCGCGCCGCTCTCGCCGGAGCTCGCCGCCGGCTCTCATTGAAAATGAATGACTAGCGTCACTTTGACGCTCTCGCCGCCGGCTCTCATTGAAAATGAATGACTAGCGTCACTTTGACGCTCTCGCCGCCGGCGGTGTGAACACACAGTTAGAGTCACATGATCCAGTTGCTCACGCTTTTGTTGCTAGACAGCATACTATGTATATTTATATGGGCACAGAGTAGCCCTTTAGGTTTGTTTTCAATATCCCAGATTAATTTAGCCTGGTTTAGTGTCTTTAGAAACTTTGTCTGTCTATGCCTTTTCATTATAGGATTTCTAGACTTTCTTTCAGTTTGACAATGATTTAGGGGAGGCTGTGTTTGTGGTACAGACCCATTTATGTTCTCGTTGGGCATTGGCGTCAGGTTGGCTGTCAAGTGTCCTCCGGTGCGCGTTGTTTTTAGCTTCCCAGCTACTCTGCTAGCCATGCCAGCCGCAGTCGCGATGTGTAGCTCGCCCCGATTTTCAATGACTGATAAATCCATATACGGGGATTTCTGCTCGGTTGCCAATCCACGGGCATCGACGAAGGCATCCCTAGTGATGGGACATTTGAACCGAGGCTTCGGAGCTTGTGTCGAGCATAAATGGGCGTGCCAGATGAAGCGTCGATTCGAGGCTTGTGTTGGGAATGTAGAAATCACGTGACCGATGACAAACGAGGCCTCGGTTTGTGTGGAATACGTCATCGGTTCGGTTTGAGTGTCGCTTCCAGATAAAGGGGGTTCGAAACACATGCCACCTTGTGGGTGTTTCAGGAGTAGTAGAACCAGAAGTAGTAGTAGAGTGTCGGAGAGTCAGAGTTAAAGAGTTGTGTCATTATTGTTATTGTATTATTAGAGCTATATTATTACATTAAATTAGGTTATATTAGGTTTGTATGGTATAAATTATGAATAATTAATTATCTGTGTGTGCGTGTGTGCGTGCGTGCGTGTGTGCGTCAGAGCCAGTTGTCTCTGCACAAGTAGGCTAAAGTCAGACAGAGAAGATACATATTTTATTTTATACCCAGGCAATGCACAAATGTCTGTTCAGGTCATAGGCTCAGGATTAATTTTGTCTGCTATTTCTTTGCACAGTAGCTAGGTGTCACTAGTGAGCAATGCTGAATGAAGCTTCTGGTAATGAACCTTTTGGTGAAGCAATGGGTTGCGAAGCCTCAGTGCTTCATGAGGCTTAATTTGCCCATCACTACCGCCACACCAATCACCACGCCATTCTCGGTCACCGATGGCTCCCCATAGTTAGCCCCGGCGTCCGTCCCCACAACGTCCACCGGAAAGATGGAAGAATCATTCAGGTAAGTGCATTGCTCAGGCGTATAGCTTGAGGTACATGAAGTGCATATATGAGCCATTTTAATCTAGATTAATTCCAAGATTACAGTGAGATTAATCTAGATTAAAAAAATTTATCTATGCCCACCACTAATAGATACACAGATTTACACAATACATTATATATCAAAAATGGTCATAATTTACTAATACTGTATGTCATTGATCCAGAGATGCTGGAGGGACTACGGAGCAACTATACACAAATTCAGTGATGCTACAGCAACAATTAGGTAATTTCTCTTATAAGGTAATCTTTCTTTTGATAACACTTTAAAAGATTATTACTCTCCCTCATGTTGTTCCACATCCGTAAGACCTTCCTTCATCTTCAGAACACAAATTAAGATATTTTTGATGAAATCCGAGGGTATCTGATCCACACATAGATAACAACATCATTGCACCTTTTGACATCCAGTAGTTAAACACATGGTTAAAATAGTCAATGTGACTACTGTGGTTCAACCTTAATGTTATAAAGCAATGAGAATACTTGTGCAAAAACAAAACTAAGATAAATGTATTCTACAAATTTGTCTGTCCCGTCATTCTGCTACATTGTTGACGTTCAGCGGTTCTGTGTTTAGGTCTGAATGCGGGCTCAGTATTCGCCAGTAAAATTGTTATTTTTGTTTTGGCACACAAAAGTATTCTCATTGCTTCATAACATTACGGTTGACCCACTGTAGTCACGTTGACTATTTTAACAATGTGTTTAACTACCTTCCTGGACCTCAAAACGTGAAATGACAATGCTGCATTTGTGTGGATATGTGGATCAGATACCCTTGGATTTCATCAGAAATATATTAATTTGTGTTCTGAAGATGAACAAAGGTCTTACGGGTTCGGGACGACATGAGGGCAGGGCCGCGGGAAGTAATTTTGAACAGGGGGTGCTGTGAATTTTTTTTTTTTTTTTTGACAAAAAACCTATGAGCCTATAGGCCTATTTAAAATACATTTTAAAAATAAATATGAGATTTACTACTTTATTGTCATATACACTTCAGTGCACAGCCAGCCAGGGTCTGAAACACAGACATCAGTTCTCAGATATGCGCAATGCGCTATTAATCTGAAGCAGAAGCAGAATCAGAAATAATAGTTTAATAATCGAAAGAAAACGAAATAATTACTTTCATTACAATTTCAGATAGCCTATACATACATGCAACTTATTTAGATACAACAAATAATATTACAACAAAATATAATATTAATCAAACTTCACAATAACGCTAAAACAATGCAATCGATTTGGTCAGCTGGCTTGAGTCACTGCACGTTTATGTCACACGCAACTCTATTAACTCCAAAATCTTTTTACGCACACCACAAGGAAATAATCTCTGACTATTTAAGCAATTTGTTTATTGAACAGTTCTCCACATCCATTACGCAAAGAACACACGCACAGTATAAAGCTTTCTGTCTCCATCTCCAACCTTTTTACACAAACCACAAGGAAATAATCTCCGACTATTTAAACGTTATTTAACAGTTCTCCACAACCATTACGCAAAGAACACACGAACGAAATAATACTCTCCATCTCCATCCCCACCACCTTACAAAAATACTATAGTGTACTACTTACAATTGCTTGGCTAGTCAAAGCTGATCCCACACTTGTTGCCAAAAAAATAAATGTTACAAGCGCGGCAGCACCATGCTCTTACCTGAGCTACATGCAGGCGGGGTGCCCTGGTTACAGGTGTCCAAATGTCCAAAATCCATTTCTGTGACATATTTTCTCCTCGTTTCTGTCATTAAACTATGTACATTTACTAGTCAGCTGCTGCCAAAGATGGATGTATTCTGCATGGAACGAGCGGGAAACCTCTTTACTCGGCGACCAAACCTGCCTGCCTGACGTTGACAACGTAACTTCCGAACCTGTTAGGCCTCAAAATATAAAATTAAAATCCAAAATATACGTAATAGCCTACGTGTGTCAAAATCATTTTCTAAAATATTAATAAGGAATTTATAAATTGTGCAAAATATTTTAATAGGCCTACATTTTTTTTTAAATCTCCCTCTCGTCACTAGGGGGTGCTGCAGCACCCCCAGCACCCCCACTTCTGAAAGGCCATGCATGAGGGTGAGTAATTAATGACAGAAATTTCATTTTTGGTTGAACTAACCCTTTAAAGTCTCATTTGTTACCTTTATGTTACCTTTACATAAACTAATGTTAACATAAAGGTAACATTTGATACATTTTTACAAATGTCAATTTTTTACAAATGTTTTTTTTTTTTTAGATTTCTGCAACACACCAAACATGGATGACAAGAATGAAGGACAAGGTTATAGCTCATCAATTTTAAGGTAAGGTAAATAGAGCTTTTTATGAAAAATAATCAGAATTTTACCATTTTGAGATCACACACACAGGACCTTTTGAGAAGACTGATTTCTCCTGTCTGCTCACTAGTCACTCCCGGTCTAGTCCTGTCACATCAATCTCCAATCTGCTCTGTTCTCTGCCCAGTTCACCTGTGCCTGCAGTGCAACCCTCTCTGGTCCTGGATGTCTACAGGTTTCTGACTCATGCCTCAAGGTTTCTGCGCTTGCATCTCTCCTCTGGATTTGTTGATCTTTCCTGGACTCATTCTGGTTATATTTTCACCTGGCCTTTGACTATGCTCACCTATCAGCCATGTACAGAGCCCAATATTGTTCAATAAATGTTCTGAATTGCCTTTGCTGTTTATTTTTTATTTATTAAACACACACACACACACACATATATATATATATATATATATATAGGCTATATAAATTTATTTGCTGTCACATATATTACATGCTATTATAAATGCATACCTTTTGAAGAATAATTAGAATATCATATGCAGTTTTAATAAAGTTGAATTATATAACCTTGTATGTCATTTTTACTCTTCAAAGTGTACGTTTGCAGGTGTTGATTATAATTGACTAATTTGTTGCCCATAAATAATAATAAGTATAAACATATAGTGATCTAATGTCGAGTGATTAAAAATTAACCACAAAATATAACACGCAGAATGGGAAATATTTATAATCTACCATTTAAAAAAAAACGTTGTCAGAACGTCGTGTCGCAGTTGCTCAAAGTTGCGCTATAACGTTGCTGCAGCCCCGAGGCGTCTTACAATTCCACGTTGTCACAACGTTGTAGGCACGTAAACCGCGACGTTGCCATAGTAGAACTGCAACGTGCCACAAACGTTGCCACAACGTAAATGTGTTTGCTGGGTACCTGGAAAGTTACCGGTGGTGCTCTTATCGGACGTTGGGATGTAAGGGCCGTCTTGATCTTGTGCTGGAAGGTTAAACGGGCCGGGACATTGGTGTATGTCACCAGATAGCAGGAGGCAAAAGGTAATTATCAGTGCGAAGCTTTGATGTGGTTTTAAGATAGTTTTGGAATGTTGGGCTGCTCTGCTGTGCAAATATGGATGGATAAAAGTTGCAGCCAATACTTATCTTCCAAGTCCAAAAAGCTTGTTTACGTGGATCGGCACTAAATCCTCTGAGGTTCGACTATATGATTTATTTAAAATTTGACCGGTATCGTATAGTTAAAAATACTTGTGAGCAGGACAAAGGTGACAAGAGCTACAGGTCCACCTAACACCCGGTGCTGCCATCTTGCCAGATGATGGCTCGTGCCCGGTTTTTAGATAATAGGGTGGATACACCCTGGCGTACTATCCTCCAGTTGGAGGAGAGCATAGGGAGGAGAGTACAAAACCAGAATGGAGAGCTCTTTATAAGTCACCATTAGCTAAGAAAATAGGGGATTTACAGTGGAGAATTTTGCATGGCGCAATTGTGGTTTAAGTGTCAACTTTTAAACTTTTTATTAGGCCAAGCTAAAATGGCAATTTACAATACTAGAAAACACAAAACTGAACAAAATTTGAATTGTGATTTAAAGGCTGTTTTTCAATTCTGTGAATTTTTAATTGATTTTCATTATTTCAAAGCCATGAATGATCTTGTTTCTTTTGATTTGATTTGGTGTTTCAAAGGGGCTTTGTGTGAGGTTATTGAAGATAATTTGTACTTTGCACCCCTCTTAAGCAAATTTTTTTTTCATTTTGTTTTTTATTAGTAGTTTTTTTATTTATTAATATTCTTAATTGACTAGATAATGTTTTAGAATTTGTAATAAAGGATCTTTGAAATTCAAAACTCTCTCTCTCTCTCTCTCTCTCTCTCTCTATAAGGATAACAACTAACGAAAGACCAAGTTTTAAAACATTGCAAGGTACGAAGTGAAATCGATGTACATGATAATTGAAGGTTGCTCTGCTGTATCATATCATTACACAAAGTAACTGCCAGTCACGAAACATGCATAATAATAAAAACATTATAAACAGTTGCAAAAAGATAAGCAATTGTAATTTAGGCACAAGTGTGCTGAAACTATAGTTACCTTTATGGAGCAATCCATTAAATGTCCTAAGATACAAGAAAAGTAAACTAAAACAGCAGTAACAGAAATGTTGTAATGGTCAGGAATTTGTACCTGTTGAGGTATAGATGAAGTGTTAAAGTTGTTGTGTACATCAGATTGCAAAACTAATTTGTTACCATTATATTTCAGCATTTCAGTGTATTGTTGATTCAGTGACTTTAATTTTTGTTGTAATTTCAAAATTAACTGAGGGTGCAAACATGTTGAACCAACATAACACTGTAACATTGATTCAACAACAAAACTATTGATTCTTTTAGTCAATTTTAATGCTGTCAAATCGATTAATCACATCTAACATAAAAGTTTGTGTTTACATAATATATGTGTGTTTTTATATCATTAGGGGCCAAGCCCCGAAGGGGCTGTAGCCCCTATTGTAATTGTACGTTTTCCCTTTTATTATTATTATTCTTCCTCCCGAATGGGAGTCTATGGCAGCCCTATCAACGGAACATGAGAAAATGATGAAATTTGGCACAGTTGTAGAGATGCTCATGAATAGTGATTGGACCAAATTTGGAGTCTCTAGAACCAACTCTATAGCGCCACCACCAGTTCAAAATTTCAACATTCTAACGGTTTTAACATTTGAACTCTTTGTCATAGAAAAATTAAATTTAGTTCATCTGATTTGTCTCTTCATGCTGATGCTATTCAACTTCTTACATTAAGTCTCCACCCATTACAGTAGCGGCCATTTTGAAAAGTACAGTATTTGTTTTTTTCGCTTCTCCTCCTTCAAAATTTGTCCAATTTTGTCCAGACTTTGATCAGGTGATCTTTGGTCTGAGCCGCACAGAAATGACTGAACAGATTTTTTTTATTCATCTTTGTTCAAAAGTTATGATGTCACGAAGTTAACGAGGTTGACCCGAAATTGCTATAGAGGCTGTATCTCGGCCAAACTTTGAGCAATCAAAACTAAAATTGGTACACTTGATCAAGACCATGATCTGAGGTTCCATGCCAAATTTGGGAACAGCGCCACCTACAGGTCATGAGATCTGAAAAATGGCTATTTTGGCCAATAACTTTTGAACACTTTATTAGAAAATCAAGATCTTGGTGTCTATGGATTCCCTGTGCCATGCCGAATCCGAGGATATCGAATTCGTCAACATCGGATGAACCACCTGTCCGCCATTTTGAATTTTGTCATAAATTGCAATAACTTTTAAACAATTTGACATATCTTCACACAAATTGGTATGTATGACCTTTAGAAGGTCCTGAAGGTACCTGAGAAGTTTCAACACAGCGCCACCTACTGTTCCACAGATGTAATGATTATTGCAAAACCACTTATAACTTTTGAAAACACTTTCCAAAATGTGTATGCTTTATGTCATTTTATTCCCTGGCTTATGCCGATTCCGACGATGTGTCATTTGTCATTTTCCTTAAATGTACCTGTCCGCCATATTGAAATAAATGGAAAACAGTTTTTTTCGCTACTCCTCCTACAATTTTTGTCCAATTTTGTCCAAAATCAGCTCAGGTGATCTTTGGACCGAGCCGCACAGAAATGACTGAATGGATTTTTGATATTCGCTACCATTCCCAAGATATTCATCTCTGAATGTGACCTTGCTTGTGTTTGTTGTCTTATGCTAGTTAGCTTAGCATGCTAATTGCTTAGCATGCTAACCAGTTGTCATTCTCTTTAATGTGGCTCTTCAGTTATCAAGTTAACCATGAGCTTCATTAGCATTAAGTTAGCTTAGCATGCTAATATGGTTAGCATGCTAAGTAATGCTTTTTTTGTGAATTCTTTGTTAGACTAAAAGGTTTCTTCCACAGTCTGTTGAATGTGCATCCTCAAGTAGCTCAATGTGTAAAGCCAGTTATCTGAAGAGCCCTGTATCCGAAGTTAGTGGGTTCGAATCCCAGGTGGAGCGGTTTTATAAAATAGTGTGTTTTGATTCCTTTACTGCCTCTTGGATTAGAAATAAATGCTTTTTGTTTCATGCTGTGTTCATTTTCATCTAAGCTTATGTACATTCTGAGTTCATTCTTGCCCGTAGTTCTGAACCAGCTGTTTCATGTTTGTTCATTTTCTGCTGTTTTTCCTCTTCCTGCTCTGTATTGCACTACAGCATGATGAGCTGCAGAATGATCTAAACTAAAGTTATTAAATATAACATTCAGTGCAGTTTTATAAAAATTCTTCATTTTGAGTTCATTCTCACATGAACTACTGAACTTCGGCAGTTGTGTAAACATTCACCTGCACAGTGGTGCAATGAGATTAGAAATGGACACTGGACCAGCGGTCATGGGTTTGAATCCTGTGTCATGGGTTCAAATTTAAGCGGCTCAGATGATCTTTTGACCGAGCACATAGAAATGAGTGAACAGATTTTTAATATTCGCTACCGTTCCCAAGATATTCATCTCTGAATGGGATCTTGCTTGTGTTTGATGTCTTATGGTAGTTAGCTTAGCACAGTAATTGCTCAGCATGCTAAACTATTGCTATACTTTCTAATGTGGTCTTCAGTCATCAGGTTAATTGTTTTTCTGTGAACTCTTTCTCACACTGAAACCTCTGCTTAGAAGACTGATGAACATGCATGGCTGATTAGTGTTACACCATGGATCCTGAATGCTCTGTGTCCGTTTTAGGCATTGTGCCTAAAACTGGTCTAATCTGAAGCTATCACATGCAATTTATTTATGTCCAAATTCATAGTTATTCTTCTTCCCCCCAAATGGTAGTCAATGTACCATAAGTAGGAAAATTATCAAATTTGGTACACTTATAATGATGGTAATTTAATTTTTGATATTTGCTACTGTTCCCAGGATATTTGTCTCTGAATGTGTCCTTGCTTGAGTTTGTTGTCTTATGTTAAATAGCTTAGCATGCTCTTCAGCTATCATGTTAACCATAAGCTTCATTAGCTTGAAGTTAGCTTAGCATGTTAATCTGGTTATCATGCCAAGTAATACTTTTTTGTATTTTCTTTCTCACACTAAAAGTTCAGCATATTGAATGTGTGTGCTCTAGTAGCTCAACTTGTAAAGCCAGATGCCTGATGAGTGCCTTATTGAAAGGTTGTGGGTTTGTATCCATGGTGGAGCAGTTTTATGAAATGATTCCTTTATCTTGGTCACCATTGTATTGATCTTTATTCCTTTTGGATTAGAAATGTGTTTTCATTTACGCTGTGTTCATTTTTATTTAAACTTCTCTACATTCTGAGTTTATTCTCGCCTGTAATTCTGAACCAGCTGTTTTTCATGTTATTTTCATTTCTGCTTTTTTGAGTTCATTTAAAAATGCACTGTTCATTGTATGTAAGTTCATTCTTACATAGACTACTAAAGTTTGGCAGGTGTATGTAAGTGTCTGCCCAGTGGTGCAATGATTTGAGTGTCAGTCTTCAGATCCATAGACTGAGTTTGAGTCCGTTGTAGGGCATCTATTAAAATTGTTTGTACCATGTCATTTGAATTCCTTTATTATCCCAGTAAGTATTGTACTAGACTTTCTTCTGATTAGAAATAAATCTATTTTTGTTCAAGCTGTGTTAATTTTAATCTCAGCTTCTGGTCATTTTTTTAATAGTCTATGCTTACATTGCAAACAGAATAATTAAAAGTCAGATTTGAAATAAATAGGTTAAGTTCATATAGTTATATATTCTTCTTTGCCTCAGTGTTTTTTGGCATATGACTAAGTAAAATTTTTTGGCATATGACCATTTTGTTAGTTCCCCTTTCTTTTGTATATGCCATGTTAAATAAAGCTTTAAATACAATACCAATATGTATTCAAAGGATCAACCATTGCCAATGGGCATTTTGGCAAAGTACATAATGTTTGTTCCAAGGACAGCATCACTGACTAAACACAATTACACATTTTATTCCAAAATGTAAAGTATACTTACAATCCCATTCAAAGACAAAGACATTCACTTACTCATTTTAGTATTTTAAAACAAATGAATAATCGCCTACTACAAATTAAATGAAAATTATTCAAATGCTCTACCCACTAAGGACCACTTTTTTGACCTACTTTTTTATTAAAGACACCAAGTTAATGTGTAGGAATTGCAATTAATACACATACTATATCCATTCAACAGAGAGGAAATTGATAGAGTAAATGGAAGTATATAGAGACAAAGTTGAATAAATCTTTTTATTACATTCTTTACACATTTACATTCTTTACTCAATTTTCTTTGAAAATATTGTGCCTTAAACCCTAGTGAGCAAGCCAAAAGGCGACAGTGGCAAGGAAAAACTCCCATAGATAGTAAAGTGGAACATTATGGGCAAAATAATGAGATATCATGGACATAGTTGTGGAACATAATCACCAGAGTGTTAATGGAAGAAACCTTGGGAGGAACCAGACTCAGCAGGGGCAGGCCATCCTCCTGTGGCTGGCACAAATTTCAGCAAAGTATACATAGGCCAAATATAGTACATGCCATCCATTCAACATTGTTAATGTGGAGATTATGTATTCATTTTTTTAAAATAACTTCACTGACTGTTGACTGCCTACATCAGTTTAGAGTTCTTTCAGGACATTTTGTGAATTGAAAGTTGACAAGGTTGCTGTTGATTGTAAAAAGGGGGAAAGCAATAAATAAAGAGTTATCACAAAATAATATATACGTTTTCAGTAACAACTTGGAATATATTCAATGTACAATACCTTTTTAATCAGTTGTACACTTCTTTATAGGAGTTCATGGAGCAGAAACAAATCTGAAAATTGTATTGTTGGTAGGTTAATCAGTGTTCAATCAGTTTAAGATTTGTAGACATTATACAATTAAAATGACCTTTTTATCAGTTGTGCACTGCTTTATAAAAACAATTCATGGAGAACAATCTTTTGGGTATATAGGAGGGAATTATGGCTTCAGTTCAGAAATCTGAAAAGATAGCATTCACTGAACATGGACTGCTTAGTAAAAGTTAAGGATTTACACAAAGATACATTTTTGGAAGTAATGTAGACACTTTTTGTCAGTAGTGGACATTTGTATAGGAGTTTGTAGACTTCAGAATAACAATATAAGATTAATTAGAAGGTTAATCAGTGCTTGAAGTAAAGTGTTAATTTCAGTATTGCAGACATTATAAAAGTATAGGAGTTCATGAAGCAGAGAATCTTATCATGGGTATATGGAGGAAGTTATGACTTCAATGAATGTAATCTCTGCAGATTTCTAAAATGAACTGAACATGATCTGCTTTAAAGTCAAGGGTTCAGACAATAAAAACATTTTTATGTAGAAAAATGTCAGTTAGCTTACCTTTTTGTTAGAAGTAGACATTTGAATAAGAGTTTGAGGACCTTGGAATATCATTGAGTTGTTGCACAAATCTAAAAAGTGCATTGTTAGTAGGTTAATCAGTGCTCAAAGTAAAGTATCAGTTTACGTTTTGTAGACATTATACAATTAAATTTATTACATTTATTTATCAGTTGTGCACTGCTTTGTGCAAACAATTCATGGAGAACAATCAGATGGATATATAGAGGAAGTTATGGCTTCAGTGCATTTCAGAAATCTGCAGAGATTACATTAATTGAACATGAACTGCTTGAAGGTATAGGGTTTATACAAACACTTTGAAACTATTGTAGACAGTGCTAGCTTACCTTTTTGGCTTCAGTTCAGAAATCTGAAAAAAAATAGCATTGACTTCTTGGTAAAGGTAAAGGATTTAAACAAAGATACATTTTTGGAAGTAATGTAGACACTTACCTTTTTGTCAGTAGTGGAAATTTGTATAAGAGTTTGTAGACTTCAGAATAACAATAATAGAGTTGATGCACAAATCTGAAAGTTTACCATTAATAGATTAATTAGTAAGTTAATCAGTGCTTGAAGTAAAGTGTTAATTTCAGTATTGCAGACATAATAAAATTAAGTTTACCTTTTATGAATTGTGTGCTTCTTTATAGGAGTTCATGGAGCAGAGAATCTTGCCATGGGTATAGGGAGAAAGTCACTATACCCATTTTAGAAATCTGCAGAGATTAAAGTAGATAATGTTCAATATAAAGTCAAGGGTTTAGACAATAAAACATTTGCAATTCATGTAGAAAAGTGTCAGTTAGCTTACTTTTTTGTTAAAGTAGACATTTGAATAAGAGTTTGCAGACCTTGGAATATCATTAAGTTGTTGCACAAATCTGAAAAGTGTATTGTTATTAAGTTAATCAGTGCTCAAAGTAAAGTATCAGTTTAAATTTTGTAGGCATTATACAATTAAATTTACCTTTTTATCAGTTGTGTGCTGCTTTAAAAAAAATCATGGAGAACAATCTCACAGGTATATAGGATGAAATTATGGCTTCAGTTCAGAAATCTGAAAAGATAGCATGAACATGGTCTGCTTGGTAAAAGTAAAGGATTTAAACAAAGATACATTTTTAAAATTAATGTAGACACTTACCTTTTTGTCAGTAGTGGAAATTTGTCAGTAGTGGAAAGTGTTTGTGGACCTCAGAATATTATCATTTGTTATTGAGTTGCACAAATCTGAAAAGTGGATTGTTAGTAGGTTAATCAGTGCTTGAAGGAAAGTGTCAGTTCAAGTTTTGCAGACATTATACAATTAAATGTACCTTTTTATCAGTTGTGCGGTGCTTTATAAAAAAATTATGGCGAACAATCTCATGGATATATAGAGGAAGTTATGGTTTCAGTGCATTTCAGAAATCTGCAAAGATAACATTCATTGAACATGAACTGGTTGATTAAAAGGTGCAGAGTTTACACAAATTCATTTTCTGCGGTTAAACTTACACAGTAATGTCTGTTAACTTACCTTTTTGTCAGTAGTGGAGATTTGTATAGGGGTGTTGTCAACATCACAATAACAGTAATTTTGATGCAGTGCAAATCTGAAAGTGTACTGTTTGTAGATTATTCAGTTGGTAGGTTAATCAGTACTTGAAAATTGTCTATTTCAGTTTTGCAGACATTACACAATTGAACTTACCTTTTTATCAGTTGTGCGCTACTTTATAGGAGTTAATGGGACAGGGAATCTTGTGATGGGTATTTGGAGTAAGTTATAACTTCAGTGCCTTTTAGAACTCTGAAAGTATTACATTCATTGAATATGAACTGGTTCATAAGGGTTTACACAACATCATTTTGCTACTAATGTACAGTGTGTTAGCTTACCGTTTGTCAGTTGTGGATATGAATAAGCTTATGCAGTGAATCTGAAAATATATTTTTAGTTGATTAAAATATTGTTTTTTTTATGTACACAAGGACAAGCATGTCAACTTACCCTTTTATGTGGGCTTTTCTACATGTTTCTACATGTTTGTTTTCATTTAGTCATAGTAACTTAATTGCGTTGTTATGAAACAACTGGAGGAATGCAGGCAGTCTTTGTGGATGCTTTCTATGCTGTTTGGAAGCATCCAGTGTTGTTTGGATGGCTTTGGCTATAGAAGAAATTAGATTGAAAATCTAAATCTAAAAATGGAAAACCGGTCTAATTAAAAAAAAAATAAATAAAAAAAAATAAGAGGAAAGCATAAATTGAATCTAACAAACCTTGGCTGGATGAACTTTGGAGCTCCAGAAAGAAGAGCAATTATGGGAGATGTAGGATTGTGCACAATGGTCATTGGATAGAACTTGGTATGTAATGGCCAGGACTCCGTGGAACTTAGAATCTTGAGATGGGTGTAACATGGTATGGACAAAAAGAGAACAGACAATGTAGTGATACAAACTTCTCAGTTCAGTGTGTTGCATAATTCAGATATAGTACCTTAAGCTTTGTAACACTAGTACACTTTCAGAAATTAAACAGCTGCATTTTCAAAAAACAAACAAATAAACAAACAAAAAAAAGTTTGATAGTCTAATAATGTACCTTTTCTATTTGCAAACTTGTACAGGACTTTGGGGGATCTCAATCTCAGAGTGAGTGTAGCATGGTAGGGGCAGAGAAAGGAAAAGAATGCAGTTAAATGGTCTTCAATATGCCTCAGAAACATCAATATATTATCTTACTGAAACTAGTACTGCTTCATGATAACTATAATAGGTTGAAACAATTTCAATTGTAACATGCTCTGCATCTTTAATGTAGACATGGTCTATTAACGTACCTTTTTCAGTTGTAGGATATTGCACATGTTGACTGTATCCATGGAGTTCCATTAACGTCGCAATTGAAGATGATGTTAAGATGTCCTCATTGAAGTCTCCCATAATTACTTTCTTTCCTGGATGTTTTTCCAGCTCAGCAATGACATGTAACATATTTTGTCGAAACATGTCAATTTGATATGAATTAGGCCTGTACAGCAGAGCAGCATTCAAACTGATATGTGGAACTGAGAAGTATAGACATTCCAAATTGCAAGGTTCTGGAATGATGACTTGAGAAAGCAGGTTCTCACAAGAGTAAAGTGCAACTCCACCTCCTCGCTGTTGTTTTAAATGAGTGAAAAGTGGAGTGCTGTTGTCATAGCACCTAGCCCTTGGATTATGCTTGAAGATAAATCCCGGTATCTGCACTTCGTCTTCAACTTTTAGCCATGTTTCAGTTAAACAAATACAATCTGCATTCATAAGTTGTCTGTGAGCTTGAATATCTTGAACATGAGCTTGAAGACTTTGTACATTATGAAGAGCAATTGTAAATATACCAGGTGTCTTTGTGAAACTGTAATTTTCCAAAGGAAATTTTGGCATACATTTCATTGCCAACTCAATTTTATCATTACAGTATATGGCAGACTCCTTGAAGTTTTGAATTATTAGTCCATTGAGAGTTCTCACACGACTCAATGCAACATAAGCTTGTCCTGAAGTAAAGATCTTCTCAAGCGATATAAGAGCTTTATCTACTGTGAGTCCTTGCACTTTGTGAACAGTACATGCCCATGCCAATCTAAGTGGAAATTGACGCCTTAAACCACCGTCATTTGTGACTTGATCTTCTTGCACTTCAATAACTGTAGAATTTTGTGAAAATGTGTGTCGTTGTTTGGATCTCTGAATTTTACCCACATTTGGATCATCAAATTCCACATGAATAGCCGATGGAAAATCATCATCCTCATCTGGCTGTTTTTGACTTCTGCTGATGTGGACAACTGTACCAAAGGCTCCATTGACAAGTCCATCAGAAACATCAATGTTTTTCTTTAACATAACTCTTGCTCCAACACCCAAGGAAACACATTTATCCAAACAGGAGTTGAAAACTCTTGTATGAAATCCAACTTTTGCTTCAATCCTTCCAGTTTTTGGATTTTTCATGAAATCTTGAGCTTGAATACTGATTGCGTCAGGACAAACCTCATTTAGTCTCTGAATGTTGTATTTATCAACTTCTTCATTTGTAGGAAATATATGAACATCACTGCATTCTTCTCCTGTTTCACGTTGCTTCAACATGTTGATGTCACTTGAGCTTAGAGGTTCATTTTTTTTACGAACTCTCAGACGATTTAAGGTTTCAGCAAAAGATACATCTTGTTGTCTAACAACTTTAGTTAATTCAGCAATTTCAAAGTTATTGTCCCAAAGGTTCACTTCCTTTGTATCAGCATAGAGTGGAGTTCCCTTAACAGGTGGCAGCTGATAAAAATCTCCAACAGCTAGGAGACTTACTTTACCAAAGAGGGAGTAGTCACCAGTTTGTTTGATTTGTCTCAATCTCCCATGAACATATGACAAAAGGTGATGGTCAACCATGGATACTTCATCCATAATCAAAATCTGCAAACATCCCATTTTGGATCGAAGAGAATTGATTTTGTCATCACTTAGTGGTTGGTATGGCAGTTTGACATTAGCACCAATTGAAAAAGTGTTGTGGATGGTGGCAGCGCCAATGTTGAATGCTGCTACTCCAGTTGATGCACATAAAATCACACACCTATCATCGGGCTTTTCAGACAGCTGGGATAAAAGCCTAGAAGATTCATAGTAGATTGCTTTGATTAAATGGCTTTTTCCTGTGCCTGCTCCACCAGTAACAAACAAGCGAAATGGTTCAGGGTTTTCTCCAAGCAGTTTTTGTAGACACCATTTGCGCACTTTGTAAAATATTGCAGATTGTTTAGTGTTTAATGATCTTAGTAAGCACAATGCTTCATCTCTAGACATTGTAGCATTGCTGGTCTCAATTGTGAATGCTGTTCGAGGGTTTGCTACAAGATCTGGAATAAGCGTGTCAGAATCATCTTCATCAGGAAGGATGTTATTCTTCATTTGTTCAATACATTCATGACGCTGTTTCTCCGTTTCAGGACACAATGCAGCCCAAGCATCTTCCAAATCAACACCCTGCTCCAAGAGCTGTTGAGCTCTGTCTATTTTGTCACTTTCCTTTTCAAACATTGCTCGATTAGAATCAACAATGCATTTTACTTGTGTCACATTACTACCACATTTCACAGCACCATTGTTGTAGAAATCTTCATAAGTGTTGAAATTCCCAGGCTTCAGCTGACAATCTTCGTAATGTGGTAAAAAAAGTTGTAACATTGAATGATGGTACTTCTCTGGATCTTTTGACGGAGAAAATCTTGGATACCTTATCACTGCAGGATCGGTTCGAGTTCTTCGTATCATATAACCACAGTTGTTGTCAAGCTTGATCACTTTTTCTTTGGAGGATTTGTTTTGTGAAGAAAGCTCAGATTTTGACAATATCCTGTATTCTGAACAAAAGCTGGCAAGACACAGAATCTCAAACTGTTGTGTTTTTGGTCTACTCTTGTACCGGTCAACCAGACTATTCATCCAAAAACAACGCTCTTCACCAGACTGGTCATCTTTGTTTTGGAGAACACGTAAAGGCAAACTCATCTTTACAGGGTCCATTCCAATTGGAATAAACTGGATTTTGCGAGAGCATTCTTTCAAGTGCATACCCGTTAGTCGATACACTGCCTCTTGTGCAGAAATTTCTCTGTTGTGTAGATATACACTTCCCAACATTTTTAATGCTGATCTTGCTTCAAGATTTCCATTCATACCTTCATTTTGTGCACGTTGCAACAACAATCCCATTTCTTGTTCTGCTTTTGTGATGTAACTAATAATATAAACCACTACTGAGTAAGCATCTGTGACATACTGGATATCCATGTTGCCCTGCCATGCACGCAATAAATGTTTGTTATATTGGTTTACCCAAACATCTTTTGGATTTCGTTTCAAGATGATACTTTTCTTCTTGGAACATTTCTTGTATGCTTTTTCAAACACAGCTTGATTAATTCCAATGGATTGAAAAAATGCATCTGTTGAATCAAAATTGACTTCAGAATCTGTCAATGCGGTTTTGATTTTCTTCAAAATTGCACTTGCGGTCTCATTTCCATCATTGCCTTTCAAATCATCTCGAATAGTCCTTGTTACAAAAGTGCGGCTAGATGGTGGTCGTGGAAAATTAAATCTACAAACTGTTTTTTTCTTCCTGCAGGTCTTAGAATGTCTGCTGCTGTGCTTCTGAACACTGTTGACAGTCTCATACAGTTCAGTTTCATCTTCACTTGGTGTCTTACAAGTGATGTAATGATCTATGAAAGCAGCAACCAAAGAATCATTGTCTTCATTGTCTTCATTTAACTTTGGAGCATTTTCAATCCAAAACAGACAATGAACATGAGGAGAGCCACGCTGTTGAAACTCTACACGATAAAAGTAGTCTTTTATCTTTCCAATAGGTTGAGCAGGCGACATAATGACATCTTTCAAAAAACAATGCCACCTATAATCAAACATCCTTGCTGCAGTGACTGGATTTCGTCTAATCAGTCCACATTTCTCAGACCAGTCGAGCTCATCAGCATTGAAATTTTTCCCTTCTTGCTTCAGGATGGTGTTGATCATTTCAGGCCATCGGAGATCTGCAGAGCTAAAGGATGCAAAGAAAGTTGGAATACCTAGTTGTCTTATGAGTGCAAAAAGGTCTTTTTGAGTGGTTTGCCAATAGGGGGGTGTTCCACGGACTGGTCTCAAAAACTTGTATCCTTCATCATAATTCAACATTTTAGCCAATGACTCTGGGTTTGTGAGCATGTCGGATGTTACTTCTAATAACCTCTTGTCCGACCCTTTTCGCAAAGCAATGGAAACATTTGACACAATTTGATCTAACTCTGACATATATTGTGCATAGAAAATGAAGTCTGTGCTCCTTGCAAAACGTCCATCTGCGTTGAGGATCCGTGCATTGAGGTAACGTGACAGTGTAATTTTTTCCTCCCTCTCATCATGGAATGTTGGACCACCAGTTGGGAAGAGAACAGGGAAACATTTTGCTTCATTGCTTTTATCAGATAGTAATTTAACTGGACTGTTACCTTCAGCTGGTGCCACATTTAACACATCTTCAAAATGCTGATCAATTATTTCTGAACCAAGATCCACAGGTTGTAAACATGTATCTGACAAAAGACCACTTTGCTCTTTGATGTAAGTCAAGTCTTCCTTTTGCTGTTCTTCAGGGTCATTTTCCTCTTCACTCTTTTCAACTACATCTTGTTCTTCCATTTCATCAGCAACATTCTCTTCCAGTTCATTCAAAGAGTTGATCCACTGCTCATTAATCACCACATCTTTGTACCACTTATTGCATCTGATCAAACATTTCAGAGCATTTCTAACACGATCAGTGTGTACATACTTGTACTCATAATGCCCTTTGTAGGTTAACTTGCGCTTCAGTTTGATCCGGATCATCTTGTCATCACATTCATTCCGTGGAAGAATATTAGACACATCTGCTGTATTTACAGGAACACACACTACAGGTCCATGGCAGCCATTTTGTTTTCCACGGGGAAGACAGAGCAACTTCAAAAAAGCAATGTTGCGTGCAACAAGATGTTGTTCCAAGGAGTTAAGAGACTTCAGTTGATTTGGAATGTCCACCACATGCATATTGTTGGCAACACTCTCTTCAGGCAACTTTCCACAAAGGACTTTTCGATGACATGTTGGACAGATCCACAATTTGCAATCTGGAGAACAAGAAGAATTAGCACATTTTCCACCACAAACATGCACATACCTCAGTGTGATGCATCTTCTCGCCAAAGCAGCAATTTGTTCTCCTTTGTCTTCATAGCATTTTGTTCTGCATGGTCTAACCTGCTTTCTGAAAAGTAAACGGTGACAGACACAGCAAACAAACACTGGACCTCTACTCACTTCTTTACGAAATCTGGCAATAGTAACATCAATGTCTTTCTGTTCTTTCTTTCTTGCATACATTTCAGAACCCTTTTGTATTTTATTTAAACGAAAGTCCTCATTTTCATGGTATTTCTTCTTAGAATACTCACACTGCTTTGCTTTAAAGGCTGGGTCATGAAGATATTTCATCTTAGTATACTCACACAGTCTCTTTTTAAAGGCCAGGTTTTGATATTTCTTCTTTGAATACTCACGCAGTCTCTCTTTAAAGGTCAGGTTTTGAAGATATTTCTTCTTCGAATATTCCCGTACACTTCTCTGAAATGAGACATTATTTTTATATTTCATTTGAGAATACTGACAAACATGTTTCTGAAATTCAATGTTGCTTGAATACTTAGCCTTAGAACGTTCACATTTGGACACCTTAACCTCACCACTTCTGTGATATTTTTCATAAAGCTTCTTAAGTTTTTTCTCCCTGTAATCAGTATCAATGCAGTATTTTGATTTAAAGTACTTCAGTTTTTTCTGTCTGTACTTACTGTCATTGCAGTATCTGTCCCAGTCACTCTTAGTTGTGGAAGATTCTGCAGAATCGCATACCTTCCTTTTACGCAGACATGGCTTTCTCACCTCATTTAAATTGACATTCCCACATGTTCCTGCACAAACCTCTTGATCTCTGTGCTTAACACATGTCACAACTTCATAATGATTACCATTACAGTGTTTCAGATATATTACTTTATTTGTAATTACCTCTTCAGTAGGTTTGTGTGCATTCCATCGGTCATCATTAAAAGTCATTATGGTTGTATGAAACAGATTAGAAGCAGCAAAGATATCAATTTCAGTTGCCCATGACCCAGAATAAAAGATTCTAGATTGTGTCAAGTAGTCCTCTACTGAAGTATACTCACTTCTCACATACCTCTGAAATATTGAAGTGTTCATTTTCAGGTGTTTGACCACTGCACGGCGAATCTTCAAATGTTTGTCTTCACTTCCACATATTGCATATGCCAGTGATCTGAAAAAGCAGTTACCATCTGGTTGGATACTCTTTGTCTGACAAGGACCTGCAATGGGACCAAAGTGTGTTATGCCATCACAGTCACTGTTACCATCATTTGTCAAAAGCACAAGTTCACATAAAGCTTGCTGATCTTTATTGGTTAAAGGAGAAAAATATACTTCTGGAATGGAAACATCAGTAATTATTATGTCATCTGCTACAACATTTTCCACCCATTTCTCAGTGACCTGTCCATCCTGATTTTCTCTTCTCACCCTTTTTCCTTTACTAGGCAACACATTACACACTGGCTGCGGCATTGAAAAGTTTGTGCTTGCACTTGCAGCTTCAGGTACTTCAAATTCAGATGACCTTACCTCAGTCGTAACAGATTTACAAACCTTGTGTGTGCTTTTTAAGACTTCGCTGTAAAGTGCTTTACCTGAAGAGCATGGAAAACTGCTGCCATCTGCTTCCAGCAAGTGTGAATATTCACCTGCATGAACCAAAACTCCATCCTGCTTTTTTCTTCTCCCCATTTTTCCTTTACTTGACAACACATTACACACTGGCTGTGGCATTGGAAGGTTAGTGCTTGCATTTGCAGCTTCAGGTACTTCAAATTCTGATGACCTTACCACAGTCGTCACAGAGTCACATACCTTGTGAGTGCCTTTAAGGACTTCACTGTAAAGCGCTTTACCAGAAGAGCATGGAAAACTGCTGTGGTCTGCCTCCAGGAAGTGAGAAACTTCAGCATCTGTATGAACCAAAACTCCAGTTATCTCAAATCGTGGTCCATGTACCCAAAATAACTGTGCAATCTCATTAATGTAGTTGTACAAAGATTCTATGGTGCTGTGATAAGCAACACAACTTGTCTCTGTTTTGTTAGCATGAGAATCAACAAAGGCATACCATGAGCCCTCCTTAATAACTGCGCATGTGTTGGCACAAATAGTTAAAAGGAAGGCATCAGCACTCAGTAGAGCTTGCTGAAGAGCTACATCAAGTGGCATGGCCACATTGACTAAGGTTTCATCATAGTCATCAATATTAACAAATCCAGTGAGAGACTCTGCATACTCTATGGAAAATACAGTATTACCCAGCACGTCTCGTTGGTAATTCATGGACTGCAATGTAATGCCTACCCGTGACTTCCTGGTCATTTATGTTACCCTGGTTTCTCAGAGACTTATAAAGGTTTGTTCCTGCCACCAAAACATTATCAAGATCTTGTGTTGTCCAGGTCAGTACATTCTTCATCTTGCTTGTCAACACTGCAGTCAGACTGATGGCACCACACTGTCTGTTGCGGAAATCTCCAAAGCGGACATCACCTTGATGGAATGAACCTTTTAGCACTGGTTTCTGTGGATATTCAACACATGTAGGAAAAGTATTCAAAGCATTTTCATGTACATTTCTAGAAATTTCACAGTTTGGTTCAGAGTTCATATATTTGTTCATTGGGTTTGGATGGGTTATTGATTGGGTTATTGATTTGGTTTTCGATTGGTTTTTCACAGTTTTCCACAGCTTGCCTGCATCAGGCAAGCCTACCATTTTTTTACGAGGAAGCGGCAAAACCTCGGCTTCACTTGTTTTAAGAGGGAGCGGTGCAGCCTCTACCCGTTTTAATGCAGGACGGAGTGGAACCTGCTGGGGTTTTGCACAATGGCACTTGCCAGCAATTCCTGACAAGTCTACCTTAGTTTTACGAGGAAGTGGCGATACCTCGGCTCTACTTATTTTAAGAGGGAGCTGTGCAGCCTCTGCTTGACTTGTTTTAAGAGGAAGCGGTGCAGCCTCTGTCGCACATCGTTCTGCATATAGCCTCTTGGCTATTGCAGACCTCTTCTTTGGCCATGGCATCTGTAAAAAGCAAACCAAAAAAATTACATATAAATAAGAGATAAGACAACACAAGTGGGTAACACTTGCCATTCAAACACTACAAATAATTTTTTAAAATAAAAATCTGACATCAAGAAATAACTGAATTATAGGACTGTCAACCTCAATTTTTACATTAATTTACTACTTTTTAATAATACATAAAAATGACTTGCCTCAGTGTGCAGTCTTTTAAACAATGCACCAGCACACATGAAACAGAAGTCTTGTTAGCCATGCATGGCTAAATGATTTAATAAGAAAAAAATTATAAATGTATCACTTACCTCAACTTGCAGTCTTTTACCAATACACCACCACACAAAGAAATAAAGCATAGTTAGGTATGCACTAACTTTTCATTTCATATAATATTCATTTATCACCACTTACAAATCTGTCATATTTTGTGGTCTGTATACCCTCAGCTTTAGTAAAAGTAAAGGTCAGGTATGCATTACCATTTCCATTTTCATATAACTGAACAGTACCATTTTATATATGGGTCAAAGACATTCAGATGGCCACATTAATAGAAATATACAAAAGTGATTTTATATACATATAAAGCACAGTAAATGCAAGTGAAACATCTGCTTTAATGTTTAAAATACGTTCTGGAAGAATAAAATGTACAAACTGAAACATCTATTTTAACCTTTATGTATTGAGTAATTAGCATTTGGGACTTCATGTAATTAGTCTTTCATATGGCATTAATCTTTTTGTTGTTGTTGTTCTAAACATCTCTGAAAATACTGTTACACTGAATGACATTTTAATGGGTGCCTTATGTAAATCGTGGTAAACATGTATGATTTAATTTTTGCTAAGAAACAAACTCATTAAACATGACCAATTCAGATGCATTTAAAAACAACAACAACTCAAAATAGTAGTACATTTCTTGTTTTGAAGCTTGAAAGCCCTTATTCATATTTGACTCATATACAATGTTCTTACTAGTCAGCCTTATATTAAAAAAAAATCCAACAGAGTTCTAATGGTAACCTTTTAACCCAAAACTTTAATTTGTTAATTAAATTAGTTAAAATGAACTAACAATGAACAATAGCTCTACAGCTTTTTTTTTTTTAAACTTAGCTAATTTTAATCTCAACATGCATTAAATATTTTTCAAAATGTAAAACTGTAAAGAAGCACAATAAACATCAACATTATCTAACATTACATAAACACTGTCAATTAATGTTAATCTAAGAGAAACCTCACAGCTGAACATGATGCAGCTTTTCTTACTTTTTAACTGTATATGAAGAAATGTATAAGACTACATTCAATTATATTTAATATTTGCTGTACAGTATAATTTATATGGATTATAGGTCATTACATTTAATGCTACATATTAGTTGTGTAAGGATGAAACTTATCTTAACAGAAGGCCATACAGAGTGATTTTTGCATACAATTGGTTCTGTGTGATCATATATTTGTTCATTTAGAATACAAGAAATTAATGAATCATGATTTGTCTTTAAAATCAAATTTCTGCACACATGCCTTGCGTGAATGAGACCAATGGTTTATTACTGCTTTAGTAAATGCTAACATCAAACCTTAATATAAAGTGTTGCAATCAATCTGAAGCAGAAGTTTTAAATGCACAGACAAGTTGACATACTAACCTAGATGGAATTACATACTTCATAATTTTAAGTAAAAACAGCTTAACATTACAAAACTTAATATGTATAGAGCAAATATTTCAAAGGAGATACCATTTATCACTGCAAACCCACATGTATTAAACTATTCAGCAAAATATTAACTTTTCTTTGACAAATCAAAACTATTTAATACTATGATACAAATCAAGTCAGTGCATAGAGAAACAAAGATAGTATTTTTTCATCATTTCATTAGTTCTAAAAAGTTGTTTAAACATCCCAATTAAGCCATGATTTAACATTAGTGCAGAGTCCTGTCTGTGAAACTAAGCGATTGAGTACTGTATAGTGTCGACAAGAGGATAAAAATGGACACTGTTTGATAGTCAAAGCTTTGAAAGAAACAGACGTTAACATTCCTTATAGCGGTTTACTTTAATGTACTATAGGAATTTTGTAAAGTATACAATTCTATAATATTAAATTCCCTACATTTTAACTCTTCTTCACATTTTTAAAGATACAAGGAAATGTGACAACAGCAACAAGAACACTGGAATAATTACCAGTATAAGATTTAAAATGTGTTGTGCTCAAGGTTTTAGAGAAATAAGGGACATAAAAGCAGAAAGCAGATCATCTCTTTAATTAAAAGTAGCTTGAGCAAAACTCAAATATTCAATAATCATTTTAAGTTTAAGGAAGAAAAAAAAAAAAAAAAAAAAAGTTACACAGAATATTACACTCTTGCCTTTACATAAGAGATACGCTCGAACACTTCCTCAACTAAACACCCTGAACCATGATTTACAATTTTACAATAGATGAACATGCATACACCTCTCAGCAGACAGCAAAGTCTTTTCGGTGAATTTTCGGGCTTTTGTGGGTGGCATGGTAGGTGGAGGTGTGGATGTGGGTGGTATGGCAAGTGGAAATGTTGAATGTTGGTGGTATGGAAGGTTGAGATGTGTATGGCATGGTGGAGGGATGGATGAGGATGCAGATGCATCAGAAAAGTCTAACATAAATTGGTCCAAGTCAAGGTCAGTAGAGAACAGTGTGGCAGTTGGTGATGGTGTAAGAGTTTGTGCGCAACTCTGCCATTGTGTATAGTGATGTTGACTGGTGGTAGTGCTAAGTAAATCAATTATAGTGTCTACAGTTTGGTGTTCTGAAAGATCTATTGCAGAGTTTGAGGCGAATTAATTGTTGCTGTTTGAATATCATTTGCAGTTTTAAATAATGTTTCCGTATGAGTACATGGTGATGCAGGTGAATTTGTAGTGTGCATTACATTTGGGGCAGTAAACACGTGACACGGACAGGGCATATTGGTGATTGTGTTGTGCGCAGATGTGGTGAACATTGTTGCTCCGATGATTTCTGTGGTGATGTTTGTGGAGGTGGTGGTGTGCTGTGCAGTGCAAGTCATGTTAGGCTCAGGGTCTTTTAAAGTGCTGTCTCTGGTACTGGTGATTAGCGGTTTACCTTTAAAATGTCACACTGACACATTGCTTATGGTATACCAAGAGCCAATGGTCAATGTCTTCTCACCCCAATTAGTAAAGTCAATGTGACCAGTGTGGTCAAACTCTGCATGTTGCATTGGGAAGGAGCCGTCCATCTTGAATAAAGTTGTATCCTTGACTTTCAGTATTGATAATCTGCACCTTTATTCACCTACAATTGGGAAATAAAAAAATTAAAAAAATTGATTAGTACAGCAGTTGCAAATAGTGGACATTTGAGGTATCTTGGAAAGTAAATTAAAAAGAATGCAAGTACTTACTCTTTTTCAATTTTCAGGACATCACAGAGTGGAAGCACTTTGGGACTTTCTGTCAGTCAATTTTGTGTTGTAGCTGTAGTCCAGCTCCTTGACGTAGGTCATTCTTTATCTGAAGGACTTCATGAGCTTGATCGGTTCTTGACTGTTGCACAGATGTCATGCAAGTGCACTGGGGTCCTGTTTTTAAGGTAAGGGGGACAAAGAAAGTTATCAAGTGTATTTCAACAGAAATTTTAGTAAAAATTACCCTTACCTTATGGAGTGCAGCTCCAGTTTAAATAACCACTTGTGTTGCTCCTGGATTTCTGCCTCAAAATAAGGGCACTTTGCACCCAGTTTTAGGCTTGAAACATTGTGCATATATCATTTTATAGATTGTCATCCATGTCTGTAAAGGAGAATCAAAGTGTTAAGAGAAGAATTAAGGTTAAAATTAAATTAAGCATTGGAACCATAAAGACACTGCCTTGCATATACATGTTATGTTTAAGCTGTGGTTATTGCACTTAAAATTATCACAACTTTCTCTTAACAAAACTTAGATATTGTAGTTCAAATTACAAGTTTAGATTTTTTTAATGTAAATTATATAATTTTTTTTTTTTTTTTTTTTTATAAAACCAATTTCCTTCCTTATTTTAACAATTTTCTCTTTCAATGAACTAAATTTTAGGGCAACCAAGTTTGACCAATAGCCATTTTTACAGGGTTTGCATAATCTTTAAATTGAAGTTTGGCTGCAAACCGGACAAGACCTTGAGTCTCTAGGACCTAGAATTTGTGTAGATTTAGTCATTTAGAAAACAAGAAATAGCACAAAGACCTTTAATATTTTTAAAGCTATAAACTGTTACCTTAGCACAGTCTTTAGCCCTGGAAGATTTACCTGCATGGTCTATGAAGTCCTCCTTTTTCTGTTGGAGTTGTGAGGAAGAGATACATTTAAGATAAAAAAAAGAAAAAAAAAAAAAAAAGTTACATTTAGGAATAGATTAACATTTTGAACCTCTGCAATTTGAAAAAAAAAAAAAGATCATGCTACACATTAATATTGTTTTTGGGGCTGGTTTGGAGAGTGTAAAATTGGGATGGCTTTGTTTGGTAAAGTTTGTATAAGTATTTTTAAGAATTACATTTTCAAATTACTGAATGACAATATAAGTCGTTTAATAAACATTCATTTTTTGTGTCAACAAAAAACACAATCTTTGTCAATCAAAACATGCTTAAGGTAAAGTTATTTTGTTTAGAAAACTGTTTACTATCTTCATTAAAAAAAATTAAGTTTGGACATATCTTTCTGCACATTGTTACATATATAAATAAATATAGTAAGTATCTAAATAGTATAACAATGCAAATTACCTTTCTTCTTCAACTTTTCAGAAGTGCTACAAAACTAGGACAATATCTAGTTATATTATTTATATTTTATTTTTAAATTTGTTTCACCTTTAATTAAACTAGTGATAATGAGTTCATAGAGGTGAGTGTGTGAGTGTGTGTGTGTGTGTGTGTGTGTGTGTGAGAGAGAGAGAGAGAGAGAGAAAGAGAGAGAGAGAGAGAATTGTCTATGAATTAACCAATTTAAACCAGGTGAAAATAATTTAAAATTTAAATAGTGCCTATTGGACCCACTTAATATATTTTAATTATACTATATTAAGTGTATATTGAATTTATTATTTTGAAACAGCTTTAAGTATATTATATATTGGTTTAAATTTAAGAAAACTTTTATATATACATACATAAACACATTTCTAATAAGCTAATAATATAAAATATATTTTTTAAAGTAATTGTAAAGAAACACACTTAAATTGTAGTAAATATATTTAAGATGGTACCACCTCAAATATATTTAGTACAATTTAAATAATTTCTTTTTCAATTATTTTAAAATATACTTTCATATTACAGTTAGAATATTTGAACATTGCAATGGCATTTCAGATTATTAGAAATGCATGCATTACTTTTACATTAGATTTTTAAGTATTGTATATTAAAATTTGTATATTTAAAAGTGGAAAAACTATTCAATATAAATGTTAAGACACGTACAAGTTTAAATTTAGAAAACATATATATATATATATATATATATATATATATATATATATATATATATACATAAACACATTTCTAATAAGCTTAAATGCTATTGAAATGTTCAAATATTCTAATTGTAATATAAAGTATATTTTTTAAAGTAATTTACTTAAGTAATACACTTAAATTGTAGTAAATATATTTAAGGTGGAACCGATTTAATACAATTTAATATTTTAAAATATATTGCAAATAACTTAAATGTTTTTAAATGACTTAAATACATTCTATTATTTTCACCTGGTTAATTCCACAATTAACTCTCTCTCTCTCTCTCTCTCTCTCTCTCTCTCTCTCTCTCTCTCACACACACACACATACACACACACACACACACACACACACACACACTCACACACACACACACACACACACATGTTTGTTTTTGTGAATTGTGGGGACTTTCCATAGACTTCAATGCATTTTACACTGAACAAACTGTACATTCTATCCCCCTACCCTGCCCCTACCCCTAAACCTAACCCTCACAGGAAACTGTGCAAACTTTTACTTTTTCACAAAAACTCATTCTATATGATTTATAAACCCATTTACATTGTGGGGACCGCTGGCTGGTCCCCACGATGTAGGTGAACTCAGGTTTATATTACATCATGGGGACATTTGGTCCCCACAATGTAATATAAACAAAAGCACACACACACACACACACACACACACACACACACACACACACACACACACACACACACACACACCTCTAAGAACCATCTACTTTGTAATCCCTACTTTAATTAAAGCAGGTGAAACAAGTTAAAAATTATCATATAAATAGTACATATAAATGCAACTAAATACCATGTCATAGTTTTGTGGTACTTTTGAAAAACTGAAGAAGAAAGGTAATTTGCATTATTATAATATTCAGGTACTTGCTTTTTTATCATATAATGCAACAAAAAAAAATATTCAAACCTAATTTTCAATTAACTTAGTAAAAGTTTTTCTAAACAATAACTTGATAGTTTTTAACCTTAAGCATCTTGACTAAGAATGGTCACTTGTTTGTGTTTGTTTTTGTTTGTTTTTTTTGACAAGTATTGTTTTTATTAAACATCCACCTTTATCTTCTATATTGTTCTTCAGTAACTTGACCAAACTTCACCAGAAAAAGCAATACTAAAGTATAAGGTGACTATTCAAATTGCTGAGGTTCAAAATGTTAATCTAGTCTTAAATGCAGTCTTTTGTTTAATGTATCTCTTAACATCTATAATAGAAAAAGGAGGCCTCATAAACCAGGCTAATCTTCCAGAGATACAAACAGTGCTAAGGTAACACTCAGTTTTCAACTCCTAAAAATATTAAAAATCTGTTATTTGTCTTGTTTTCTAAATGACTAAATCCACAAACTCTAGATCCTAGTGACTCAAGGTCTCGCCCGGTATACAGCCACCTCAATTAAAGGTAATACAAACACTGTAAATGGTTATATTTACAGTTATTGGTATAACTTGGTTGCCTTAATAGAAAGTTGTGATAAATCTATTTTATTAGTGCAATAACCTCACGTGTATGTGCAAGGCAGTGTCTTTGTTTCCAATGCTTAACTTTAAACTTGAGAGATTCTTCTTTAACATTTTGATTCTCCTTTACAGACATGGATGACAAAAAAAAAACAGAATCTGTAAAAGGATATATACACAATGTTTCAAGCCTGAAACAGGGTGCAAAGCGTCCTTATTTTGAGGCAGAAATCCAGGAGAAACACAAAATAAGAAGAGTGGTTGTGTTTAAACCAGAGCTTCACCCTGAATTCAAATCCGTCAATGCACAAAAGTAAGATTTTTACTAAAATTTGTTGAAATGCACTTGAGATTAACTTTTTGTCCCCCTTAAAAACAGGACCCCAGTGCACTTGCATGACATCACTGTGCAACAGTCAAGAACCGATCAAGCTCAAGAAGTCCTCTTCAGTTTCAGATCAAGAATGACCTGCATCAAGGAGCTGGACTACAGCTACAACGCAACATTGACCGTCACAGAAAGTTCCAAAGTGCTTCTGCTCTGCGACGTCCTAAAATTTGAAAAAGACTTTCAAAGAGTAAGTACTTGCATTCATTTTAACTTTACTTTCCATGATAACTCAAAGGTCCACTATTAGCAGCTGCTGTACTAATTTTTTTTTTAACTTCCCAATTGTAGGTGAATGTAAAGGTGCAGATTATCAGTATTGAAAGTCAAGGATACAACTTTATTCAAGATGGACGGCTCCTTCCCAACGCAACATACAGAGTTGCTGACCACACTGGTCACATTGACTTTACTAATTGGGGTGAGAAGACCTTGACCATTGGCTCTTGGTATAGCATAAGCAATGTGTCAGTACGACATTTTAAAGGTAAACCGCTAATCACTAGTACCAGAGACAGCACATTAAAAGAAGACCCTGAGCCTAACATGACTTGCACTGCACAGCACACCACCACCTCCACAAACATCACCACAGAAATCATCGGAGCAACAATCAATGTTCACCACATCTGCCCACGACAACACAAAATCACCAATATGCCCATGTCCGTGTCACGTGTTCACTGCCCCAAATGTAATACACATTACAAATTCACCTGCATCACCATGTACTCATATGGAAACATTACATTTAAAACGGCAAATAACATTCAAACGGCAACAATTGAGAACCACCTCATAAATTCCATAATTAATCTTCCAGAACAACCAACTGTAGACACCATTATTGATTTACTTTTAGCACTACCCCCAGTCAACATGACCATACACAATGGCAGAGTCACGCACATTTCAAAAACACTTGCACCATCACCACCTGCCACACAATCCTCCGCCACACTGTTCCCTACTGAGCTTGAATTGGACCAGTTTATGTTAGAGGACTTTTCTGATGCATCTGCATCCACATCCACATCCATATCCATCCCTCCAGCCACACTGCCACCCACATCCACTCCACCTACCATGCCACCCACATCCACCACTCCACCTACCATGCCACCCACATCCACCCCTCCATCTACCATACCACCCTCATTCACCACTCCACCTACCATGCCACCCACATCCACCCCTCCATCTACCATACCACCCTCATTCACCACTCCACCTACCATGCCACCCACAAAAGGCCAAAAACTCACCAAAAGAAACCCACTCCCACCCAAAAAATAGGCTCCTTTGGCCAGCTGTCTGTTGAGGTGTGCATGCTCATTTATTGTAAATGCTACATGTGTGCTATATGCAAGGCTGTTTATATATATAAGTATACAAATGTTTCCAAGTTTTTGTTGAGGGGGGGAGGGGGTTGCTGGCGTGTGATGGCAAAAGTTAAATTATTGAATGTGTTTTTTTTTTTTTGTTTTTTTTAAGTGACTGAATATTCTTGTTTAGCCTTGCTCCAGCATTTTTTGTTTGCTGAATTAAATAAAGAATATATCCTCACTCATGTCCCTTGTTTCTACTTGTACCTGTGGTTCTCTACTTAAGTACTCAATTTTATTTATTTTTTCCACAATTGCTATGTATCTTTCAGGACTGTTGCTCTAATTTGCTAGATGACTTTTGTATTTTTAAATGCATGTACTTGGGGGAGAAAAAACCCAAAACAGACTTTTAAAGACAACCTTTTAGCTAAAATGTATGCTTATAGTGTGGTAATGATACTAAAACCAACTTGTCCATAAGTTTAATGAAATTGGAATTGACTCTTAAAGAATGTTGATTCTTAAAGGGGCAAAACATTCTACAATTGCAAACAATAACTGGAAAGCTTTGACTTTCTCTTTTTTTTCTTTTTTTGCATGATACTGAAAGCTGCCCTTAACATCTTTCTCAATGTGGATTCCAAGTTGGCAACTGAGTAAAGCTACCACCAGTTTAAAATTCTCTTTTCCAAAGAACTTTAGAACCCTTTTCTATCACATGAAACTGAATTCACTTGATTCTTTTTGTGCTGATCACATTCAACATTTTACATTAAGACTCCATTACAGTAGTTGCCATTTTGTAAAGTACAATTTTCAGTCTTACTATACTCCTCTGACCTGCACATAAATGATTGAACAGATTTTTGATTTTCATTGATATTCCCAAGATATTACACTCCTAATGTGACCTTGCTTGTGTTTGTCTTATGTGAGTTAGCTTTAGCATATTAACTTCATTAGCATTAAGTTAGCTTAGCATGCTAATCTGGTTAACATGCTAAATTATTTTTTTGTATATTCTCTCACACTAAAACTTCTCTTCAGTAGCTTGGTAGATGCGCATTCTCAAGTAGCTCAGTGTATAAAGCCAAATACTTGAAAAGCACCTTACAGTTGTGGGTTTGAATCCAGGTTGGTGTGATTTAATGAAATTGTGTGTTTTGATTTCTTTATTGCCTCTGGGGTTAGAAATGTTTATTATTCATGCTGTTTTTTTTTTTTTTTTTTTTTTGTTTTTTTAATCTAAGCTTCTGTACATTGAGTTAATTCTCACCCATAATTCTGAAATGGCTGTTTTTCATATTCATTAGTTTTTGCTTTTCCTGTTCCATATTGAGCTACAGCATGATGCAGAATGATCTAAAGTTATTAAATATAACATGCAGTGCATATTTATATTCATTTTGAGTTCATTTTTACATGAACTACTGAACCTTGGCAGTTGCATGATTCTACGCCTGAGTAACACCCAGAGGCTGTGGGTTTGAATCCCATGTGAGTCATCTTTATACAATTGTGTGAATGTCATTTTCATTCATTTATTATCCAAATAAGCATTGTAATAATCTTTATTGCTCTTATATTAGTCTTTGTAGTTCATTCTGTGATCATTCTCATCTGAACTTCTATTGATTTTCATTTAATTTCCACCTGTCTTTCTGAACCAGCTGTTTTGCATGTACATTCAATTTCTGCTGTTTTTGCTCTACCTGCTCCGTATCGCGCTACTGCCCCTTCTGGGGCTTGGCCCCGAATTGCTGCTTGCAGCTATATTTATATTTATTTTTGTTTGTTTTTGTGCACAAAAAGCATCTTTGTCGCTTCATAACATTAAGGTTAAACCACTGTAGTCACATGGACTATTTTAATGATGTCTTTAGTTCCATTCTGGGCCTTGAAAGTGTTTGTTGTGTTGCTGTCTATGGAGGGATCAGAAATCTCTCGGATTTCATCAAAAATATCATGAGTTTAGAGTTTAGTTTAGAGTTTAGAGTTTATTGCCATTTGCACAGGTACATTTCAGTACAGGTACATTGGAATTCTTATGTGTTTCTCAAGAGTCAAGTACCAAGTTAAAAATAATACATAAACATAGAAATAGTACATACATACATACACACACCACATACACATTCTGCATAAAACAAAGGAACAGCTAGTCAATTTTTAAATAATTACAAAAGGAAAAAATACAGAAACAGTATATAAATAACTTTCCTAATTTAAATAAATACACATTATAATAAATAATGATAATGTTATGCATATAAAACTAGAACTCTTAAATATAATAGATTACTATTAAACTAATCATTACGGTAATTAAAAGCAAGGGATAGGATACCTTTTTTCCCTCCTTAATGTCTTGTGCCACTAACCTGACAGTGGCTGGAAAGAAACTGTTGAACAGCCGGGCCTTGTGGGTGCTAATACTCACAGGCCTACGATGCCTCAGGTTATAGCCTGTGTCCACCCATTTAAACAAAGCATAGGCTGGGTGGTGTTTGTCCTTAAGGATGCTCTGTGCTTTCCTTCTACAGCGCTGAGCGTATATGGTGTCCATGGAGGGGAGATTAGAGCCAATAACCCTCTCAGCAATTTTAATGACTCGTTGCAATGATTTCCTCTCAGCCTGGGTGGTGCTGCCATACCACACTGAGATACCACTGGTGAGAATACTCTCAACAAGTCCTTTATAAACATGGGTTAGGGTTTGACCTTTAAGTCCGGCCTTCTTCAATACCCTGACAAAGTGCAGCCTCTGCTGAGCCCTTTTCACTGTTGCAGCAGTGTTTTTAGCCCAGCTGAGATTTTCAGAGATATGAAGTCCCAGAAACTTATGGCTGTCAGTCCGCTCCACCTCAATCCCCTTGATAGTTAGAGGCTGTAGGGGAGGAGGTCTTCTCCTAAAGTCCAGAATAAGTTCCTTCGTTTTATCAATGTTAAGAACGAGATCATTGTCCTCCCCATAGACAGTGACCCTGTGAACCATATCCCTATATGTTGACTCATTACCGCCTCTGATGAGGCCGAGGATGGTTGTATCATCTGCATATTTAATGACGATGTTATTATTGTCCGAGTTGGTGACACAGTCATATGTATATAATGAAAAAAGTGTTGGGCTGAGACAGCAGCCCTGTGGGGCTCCTGTACTCATTGTCAACTTAGATGAGATCCTCACCACCTGTGGCCTGTCTGTAAGAAAGTCTGTTATCCAATTACAGGTGGACGTTGGTACTCCCAGTTCCATCATTTTGCCGGACAGCTTCATTGGCCGGATCGTGTTAAAGGCGGAGCTGTAGTCCAGGAACAATACTCGTACATATGTATTATGAGTGTCCAAGTGCTGTAAAATATAGTGAAGTGCCAGTGCCACCGCATCATCCACTGTTCGAGCGGTAGGCAAACTGAAGAGGGTCTACTGTTGCTGGAACCACAGAATTGATGTGCTGTAAGACCAACTTCTCCATGCACTTCATGGCGACTGATGTAAGCGCTACTGGTCTAAAGTCATTCATTGCAGTTGAGTGCGTTTTTTTCGGGACTGGCACTATAATAGAGGACTTAAAAATACGTGGAACTGTTCCTTGGAGGAGAGAAGTGTTAAAAATGTCCATATACACCTCCGCCAGCTGTTCAGCACAAACTTTAAGGACTCTCGGGGCCACACCATCGGGTCCTACAGCCTTACGAGGATTCACCTCCCTCAAAGCTTTAAGGACCTGTGAGTGCGTCACCTGCAGTACAGTCTCATTTGAATTATAGGGGGCTTTTAGGGGAATGTCTCTGTTATTTTGGTCGAATCTAGCATAAAATGTGTTACGATTGTCCAATAGAAAGGAGTCTTGAATCACAGTTTTGTTTGTAACTTTCCTGTAATTGGTAACTGACTGTATTCCTTGCCACATACTTCTACTGTAATTTTCTCTGTAGCAGTTTTCGAGTCTCTGGGTATATGCCCTCTTGGCGGCCCTGATGGATTTTTGGACCTCGTATCTGGCATGCTTATACTCCATGATATCACCTGACTTGAAGGCTATACTCAGGTTTTTAATTTTGATGCGCACATCCGCATTAAACCAGGGCTTCTGATTAGGGAGAACTCTAATAGTTCTGGAAGGAATGCAGATGGAAGTACACCATTCAATATAGCTGCTGACATTATCTGTATATTCGTGGATGTTATCTGAGGCTTCTCTAAAAATGTTCATATCTGTGGCCTCCAAACAGCCCTGCAGTTCCTCCAAAGCGGTATCAGTCCACATATTCACAGTTCTAACTGTGTCTGGATCTGCTTTAAGCCTTTTGATGTAAATGGGCTGAAGTAGAATTGCAAGATGATCACATTTCCCAAAATGTGGCTTGGAGACAGCAGTATACGCATTTCTAATGTTGCTATAGCATTTATCCAGAGTCCGATTTCCCCTCGTGGGAAAGTTAACACACTGATAAAATCTGGGGATCGCATTTCGAAGGTCACAATGATTAAAATCTCCTAATATCACTATGGCAGCATCTGGATATGAGTTTTCATGCCTACTGATCATATCATGCAGTTCTTTAAGTGCCTTATGCTCGTTGGCTGCAGGGTGAATATACACTGTGCTTAATATAACGCACTGTAGTTCTCTAGGTAAATAAAATGGCCTACATTTCACAGTAATATACTCCACATTTTCAGAACATGACTGTGATATTACCATGTTGTCGGTGCTCCAGGATTGTTTGACGAGGATAGCCGTTCCACCCCTGCGAGTTTTACCGCATTCCGTTTTGCTGCGGTCAGCTCTGTAAACAGTATAGCCTGCCGGTGTTATGGCTTCATCAGGGGTCCTCTGTCCAAGCCACGTTTCACAGAAACATAAAACGGAACAGTCCTTAAAGTACCTTTGTGTAGCCATCCGACAAAAAAAGTTCATCCATCTTGTTTACTAAGGACTGAACATTGGCAAAAAGTATGATCGGAAGAGTTAGCCGGCCTTTGCTAACCAGTCGGCGGAGTCTTCGTCCCCCTCCTCCCCGCCTCCCACGCTTCCGTGTCGACCTCCCAGTGCCAGGAAATCCCCCTGTTATGGCCTGGCCTGGCGTCGCTCCAGCGTGGAGATGTAACTCCGGGAAGGAGTCGAGAACATTTGTATCGAAATAACCTATATAATAACCTATAATATAATTCAATTCTCCTAGTTGTAACAAAATCACTCGATCATACTTAATATGAGCTCATGATTTGTGTTCCAAAGATAAACGAAGGTCTTATGGGTTTGGAACAACATGAGGCTGAGTAATTAATGACAGAATTTTCATTTTTGGGTGAACTAACCCTTTAAATCGGTTCATCATATAAAGCGATCGGCCCTCTTCAGAAAATTTAAACTAAAACAATTCATATGGAATAGTTTTACAGTCTCTTTATGAACTTTTTAAGCGTTAAAGTTTCAGTTGCATAGCTGTTTATGGAGGGACAGAAATCTCTCAGATTTCATCAAATATCTTCATTTGTGTTGTGAAGATGACCGAAAGTCTTACGGGTTTGGAACAACATGAGGGTGAGTAATTAATGACAGAAGCATAGCTCACCCAAAATGAAAACTCCTTCATTTTCTTACCCTCATGTCTTTTCAAACTTGTATGACTTACTTTCTTCAAAAATACTTTGAAGAATGTTAACCAAACAACATTGGACCAAAATGTATTGAATCCTCATAGCTGTTTATTGAATCCTCATAGCTATTCATATAGTCACAATGTCCTATAATGTCAAATGTTGTTTAAAGCAAAGGTACAAAAATTGAGTCCTTTTAAGGATTTTTCAGTGAATCAATTTTTTTTTTCTTTCTTTCTTTATTTAAGGATCCAGTTGACTACTGGAGATTTGGAGGAGGATTGCTCTTTATGTGTCTGTTACTTCTGGTGCAGAATCATGGAACTTTTGTTGTATGTTTGATTTTACTTATTACACCTATTATAGCTGTAGGATTCTGAATTAAAAGACAATGTAATGTTTGACCACATGTATTATCAGAGTTAAATGGGGGCCACATGGGTCAGTCAAATATTGAGGAAAACAATATAAAACTGATTTGGAAAACACTAGCTTAAATACAAAGATAACAGTAAATAGCACAATTTGTTCCTTTCTCCATTTGTTTCAAAAGTAAAATCATGATCTCATCATGATAGTAACCCTAACTTATAAGATAGAAATGCAATTTTTATTTTTTAAATTCCTCCTGTGGGCAATCTTGTAGATGTATCAGTTTTGTATTTCTTCAGTTTGAGGTTAAGAATTTTTAATTAAACTTTTTATTACATTTTGATTAAACTATACTGTTAACTGGTACAGTATTTTAAAAGGTAAATGTATTTCATTTAAAATTTGTACTATATTTCTTCAAAAGCAGCGGCTGCCAAACAAAAACCATAAAATGAAAGTAAAATATCTTAATTTAAAGGAAAATTCCATAAAATAACATTTATGGACATCTAAAACCTTTAATGAAAATTTATGTTAAATTATTGTTTTTGCACTTTATTTGAATTAAGATATTTTACTTTAATTTTGTGGGTTTTGTTTGGCAGCCGAAGCCACCAGTCATTTGACGTTTTTTATTTTTATTTTTTAAAAGTGTGTAATATGCATTACAAGCCATGATTTTTGTTTGTTTGTTTTATTTGTATTAAAACCATGGTTACTTTTTGTAAGGGTTAACACTTTTTTTGGCTAAGGTTGCAGGTTTGCCTTCAAGTGGCTTTGCTTGTACATGTGCATTAAAACCACAGTCTGTACAGCGCACAAGTTTTATAGACACGTTACGGCACTTTGAGCACTTACATTGCATTAAAGGATTAGTTCACTAATTTACTCACCCCCATGTCATCCAAGATGTTTAGGTAATTCATTCTTCAATTGAAAAGAAATTAAGGTTTTTGAGAAAAACTTTCCAGGATTTTTCTCCATAGAGTGGACTTCACTGGGGTACAATGGGTTGAAGGTCCAAACTGCAGTTTCAATCCAGCTTCATGTCATTGATATTATGTTATTACCACCAACAATGTAGGAAATCGTGTTTTAGACCGATAATGGCTAAAGCTGATAAGCTAAAACTATTAGCCTATCGCTACCATTTAACAGTGTATGCCGTTTCCAGTGCTCATATGCACCTCTCCCTTTCCAGCCCTTATAATTATCATTTAACATTTTGTTTAACTCTTACAACAAACTATGAACATAGATTTATCTGGTTGCACAGTATAATAAGGTATTAGAGTCACAAAATGTTACAACAGAGACACGGAGGCAGTGATAATAACAATCCAGGTAAGTTTTAGTCACATTAAGCAGAGCACTGGGTGATGGTAAGCAGATAATGGGAAGATGAGAGATGAAGAGAATATAATACTGTCCTGATTTTGTCTTGCAGATGCAGATGATGGAAGGAGCTGGCGAAGACACTCACACACACAAGCAGGTAAGTACACACGAGGAGCAGGAGAAAAGGGAGCTGGAGGAGACGTCTGGAGCAGGTAGATATGCCGTTGGGAGTCCTTAAGGTAAGCATACATTTGAGGTAGTGCAAACGAGACCGGACAGTGAGTGTGTGTGAGTGTGGTGTCTTTATGCTGGTGCTGATTGCGGTGCTGATGAGTCACAGGTGGCGGTGATTAGTATGCTGGTGATTGAGTGCGTGGGTAAGGGAGTGAGGTGGAACCTGACGTGTCTGTGACAGTACCCCCCCTCCCACGGCCCGCTCCTGAGGGCCGCGGACCCCGACGTCATGGTGGTCTTCCTCTAGGGCGTGGGGCAGGTCTGTCTGGGTGATTGGCGTGGAAGGTCTGTAACAGGATAGGATCAAGGATATCATTCTTGGGAACCCATTAGCGTTCTTCGGGGCCATAGCCTTCCCAGTCGACGAGGTATTCTAGCTGACCACCACGGCGCCGGGAATCCAGGATTTCGTGAACCACGTAAGCTGTGCCGTCCTCCAGGATGAGTGGAAGGGAGGGCTCGGCGGCTGCCACGTCAGGTTCTGTGGAGGGAACAACAGAAGGGTGGTGAGGTTTAAGCAATGATACATGGAATGTAGGGTGGATTCTACTGTACTGTGCTGGAAGTTGAAGACGGTAGGTGACGGGGTTGATCTGCCGGATGATGGTGAACGGGCCAATGAAGCGGGGACTCAGCTTCTTGCAGGGCAGACGCATCTTGATGTCCCTGGTGGACAGCCAGACCTTCTGCCCCGGTTGGTATACTGGAGCTTCGGAGCGCCGAAGGTCGGCTGTCGTCTTGCGTCTGCGCAGGGCTCTCTGCAGTTGGTGATGAGCTGAGTCCCAAACCCTCTCGCTCTCCTGGAACCAGTAGTCGACTGCGGGGACGTTGGAAGGTTCCCCATCCCAGGGGAACAGTGGGGGTTGGTAGCCGAGTACGCACTGGAAGGGTGTCAGTCCAGTTGTGGCTTGGCGGAGGGAGTTCTGTGCGTACTCGGCCCAACCCAGGTACTGGTTCCAGGAGTTCTGGTGGCCGTGACAGAAGGTACGCTGAAAGCGGCCTATCTCCTGGATCTTGCGTTCCGTCTGCCCGTTCGACTGAGGATGGTATCCCGATGACAGGCTGACGGTCACACCCAGGAGCGAGAAGAAGGCTTTCCAGACGTGGGAGACGAATTGGGGTCCTCTGTCAGAGACTATATCTTCAGGTATTCCATAATGACGAAAGACATGATTAAACATTAACTCAGCAGTTGCCATAGCGGTAGGTAGACCCTCCAGGGGTATCAGACGGCAGGACTTTGAGAAGCGGTCTACCACCACCAGGATGCATGTGTTACCGTCAGACTCAGGGAGATCTGTGACGAAGTCCACTCCCAGGTGTGACCAGGGTCTCTCAGGAACGGGCAGAGGTAGGAGCTTGCCGGTGGGAAGATGGCGTGGGCTCTTGGAGATGGCGCACTCCCTGCAGCCCTGCACGTACCTTCTGACATCGTTGGCCATGTTGGGCCACCAGAAGCGTTGTTTGAGCAACGAGAGGGTCTCATTGACCCCCGGGTGACCAGTGCCAAGTGAAGAGTGGGTATTGTGCAGGAGTGGAGTGCGACGTGCCCGTGTGACGTATTGCAAGCCTTGGGGGCAACCCGGCGGAGTGCGTGTGGAGGCATTGGAGGAGGAAATGGTTTCTTCGGACCACTGGATGGGGTTCACGAAGATGGACTCCGGCAGGATTGTTTCAGGATCTTCAGGCTTTTCATCAGGGGAATGGAGGCGAGACAGGGCGTCGGCTTTGGTATTTTTGAACCAGGGCGGTAGGAGATAGAGAAATTGAACCTTGAGAAAAACATGGCCCAGCGAGCTTGGCGCGGGTTGAGTCTTTTGGCAGCCTTCAGATATTCAAGGTTTTTATGATCAGTGAGAACTTGGAATGGATGAGTAGCCCCCTCCAACCAATGCCTCCACTCCTCGAGGGCAAGCTTGACGGCCAGGAGTTCGCGGTCACCGATGTCGTAATTGACCTCCGCCGGGTTGAGCTTGCGGGAGAAGAAGGCGCATGGATGGAGTCTACTTGGTGTCCCCTGCTGCTGTGATAGGACCGCTCCCACTCCGGTGGTGGAGGCGTCCACTTCCACGACGAATGGGAGCTCTGGATTGGGGTGGACGAGGAGGGGAGCGGTGGTGAAGGCTCTTTTAAGGGTCTCGAAGGCGTTGGTGGCTTGTTGGGACCAGGACAGAGACTTGGGCTGATTACGGAGTAGGTTGGTTAATGGACTGACGATGGTGCTGTGGTTCTTGATAAACCGGCGGTAGAAGTTGGAGAAACCTAGGAAGCGTTGGAGTTCTTTGATTGAAGATGGAGTGGGCCAGGACTGAATGGAGACCTTCCCCTCGTCCATCCGGATGCCACTGTGATCTATTACGTACCCCAGGAATTGGACAGAGGGCTGGTGAAAGGAGCACTTTTCAGCTTTGAGGAAGAGGTGGAATTGCCGTAAGCGTTGGAGGACCTCCGCAATGTGGTGGCGATGTTCGGCCAAACTCCGGGAGTAGATGAGGATGTCATCAATATACACCAGAACGAACTTGTGGAAAAACTCCCGGAGCACCTCGTGTATGAAGTCCTGGAATACGGAGGGGGCGTTGACCAGGCCATACGGCATGACGAGATACTCGTAGTGTCCGGTGGGCGTGACAAAGGCGGTCTTCCACTCGTCCCCCTCGCGTATCCGGATGAGGTTGTACGTGCTGCGGAGGTCCAGCTTAGTGAACACAGTGGCACCACGGAGATGTTCCAGGGCCGCTGGGACGAGGGGAAGCGGGTAGCGGAATTTGACTGTGATTTTGTTGAGGGCACGGTAATCAATGCAGGGCCTCAAGCCTCCGTCCTTCTTCACCACAAAAAAGAAGCTTGAAGCAGCAGGGGAAGTAGACGGGCGGATGTAACCTTGGTTGAGGGCCTCTTTGATGTATTCCTCCATGGCCTTCTCCTCCGGTATTGACAGGGGGTAGATGCGTCCCCTGGGCACTGGTTCACCCGGTAGCAGATCGATGGCACAGTCCCATGGGCGGTGTGGAGGAAGCTTGGAGGCGCGTTGCGGGCAGAAGACGTCACTGAAGGGGGCGTAGTCCGGGGGAACATCCACGGAGCGTTTCTCGACGGGGCTTTCAATAAAGGTTGCGTTCATGGAGAGAGATTCGGAGAGTGGAGACTTTGGAACAGGAAGCGCTGGGAAGCAATCTGGAAAGCAGTGGTCGCCCCACTTCAGGACTTCGCCCGTGCGCCAAGAGATGGTGGGATTGTGTTGTTCGAGCCACGGGCGCCCTAGAACCACGTCAGCGGTGGATTTCTCCAGAACCAGCAGATGTATCTTTTCAGAATGCAGAATACCCACGCAGAGTTGACGGATGTTCTTACGGCTCAGGGGTTTGCCCGTGATGGAGTGGATTTGATAGTTAACCGGAGACGGGGAGATCTTGAGCTTGAGTTGTCGACAGAGGGCACCACCACTGGAACAGAGGTATTTGCAGCAGTAAGGATTACAATAGTTGTGAGTGGTTTCATTTTCTGAATGGAGGGGAAAATAGCACTCACCACGGGCCGAGGAGGACGGGTTGGGCATGTGGAGAGAACATGCCCCGGAGATCCACAATATAAACATAAGTTCAAAGTTAGTCTTCTTTGCCTTTCATTGGAAGTTAGACGTGAATGGTCAATTTGCATTGGCTCGGTGGCTGGTTCTGGGGAGCTGACGGGTTCTGACCGGCGGAGGAGGTTGGTGGCAGACGACTGGCCCTGGTGCTCGAGGAGACACGACTGCATACGAGAACCCACGCGGATGGCGAGTTGGATGAAGCGTTCAAGTCCCATTGAGTCCTCGTATGCAGCGAGATGCAGCCGCACATTGGGTTCCAATCCTTGACGGAAAGAGGTGATGAGGGCTTGTTCATTCCATCCGCTGGTGGCGGCTAGCGTTCGGAACTGCAAGGCATAATCATTCACAGAGAGATTCCTTTGCTTTAGATTATAGAGTTTCTCACCAGTAGAAGAATCCTTCAGAGGTTTCCCGAAGACCTCGCGGAAGTGAGAGACGAACGCCGAATATGATTGGACGACAGGGCCTTTCTGAGTCCACAGGGAGTCTGCCCATTGCAGGGCTTTACCTTGCAGTTGCGAAATGATGAACGCTATTTTTGCTGTGTCGGTAGTGTAGAGGTGCGGCTGCATCTCCAGGACCAGTTCGCATTGTAGAAGGAATCCGCTGCATTCCTCCGCCGATCCTGAGTAGGGCGCCGGTTTGGCCATGGGACTGGCGGTGAATGCTGGAGAAGGAGCGGTGACAGAGGGTGCGGAAGCTGCAGCGGTGGATGGTGATGGTGAGTGCTCGGCGCAGTGCGTCCACGAGCTCTTGAAACGGATCGTTGGTGCTCATGCTGTGAAGTTGGTTGGTCCGGTCTTCTGTTACAACAGAGACACGGGAGGCAGTGATAATAAACAATCCAGGTAAGTTTATTCACATTAAGCGAGCACTGGGTGATGGTAAGCATATAATGGGAAGATGAAGATGAAGAGAATATAATACTGTCCTGATTTTGTCTTGCAGATGCAGATGATGGAAGGAGCTGGCGAAGACACTCACACACACAAGCAGGTAAGTACACACGAGGAGCAGGAGACGAGGGAGCTGGAGGAGACGTCTGGAGCAGGCAGATATGCGTTGGGAGTCCTTAAGGTAAGCATACATTTGAGGTAGTGCAAACGGACCGGACAGTGATGTGTGTGAGTGTTGGTGTCTTTATGCTGGTGCTGATTGCGGTGCTGATGAGTCACAGGTGGCGGTGATTAGTATGCTGGTGATTGAGTGCGTGGGTAAGGGAGTGAGGTGGAACCTGACGTGGTTTGTGACACAAAAATGAATTAAAGTGCAAAAAAATGCAGTTAACCGTTAAAGCATCTAAATGTATTTGTGTGTTTTTTTTCTTCTCTCATGTGTTATAATAGGTGCAACATAATGAGATAGCGGTGTAAAATCTGCAGATTGCAATATGGGGTGATCTTTTACATTACATTATTATTGCCCAATTTTCTGATAAATAAAGAGTTCTTAATCTTTGATGTCTGTCTGTTATTTATACTTAAATCCGATTTAGTAAAATACATTAATTTAAATAATCCACTTAATATTATTCATGATATTAACTTAATTTTGTGTTGTCAAAATAATTTCATTAAGTAGTATTCATATAGTTTTGTTTGCCCAATGAACCCAATAGTTTGTTTAAATTTTACTTTGTGTGAGTGTGTGTGCTATTTGCAGTTACCCATTTTAAATGGTTCACTTTTAAGGAGCTAATTTTAATTATTAACTCAATTCTTGTTTGTTAAATTTTAATTAATAATATTGCTTGTAATCTGTTGCCACAATTTTTTGAGTAGATATAGGTAGGCCTATTATTTTTTACAGTGTTCGGATATTTGGGAAACATTGCATTCTTGCTGGTATAATATGATTAGCATTAAAAACAATAACTCACAGAGGGTATGTTTCTGTATCGAAGAGAGTTTCAATCTTAAATCTCTATGCTTCTGTGTCTATTTTAGGGCCCTAGCACCGATGGCGTGAGGACCCATGGAATTGCTCAGCCAATTCTTCTTCTTCTCCAAAATGAATCGCATTTTTGAGGGCCTAAACGTCTCAAAACTCATGAAACTTTGCACATGCGTCAGAATGGTGAAAATTTACATCTGATATGGGATTCAGAATTAGGTGTGGCAAAATGGCTCGATAGCGCCACCTACAAAATTTCAATTAAGCCCCTTCGTGCTACATTTCACGTACAGTATGAAATTCGGTAGACAGATGTAACAGCCTAATACCTACAAAAAAGCCCCTGGTGCAAAGTTTGTAAACCCAACAGGAGTGAGATATTTTGAATTTCTTTGCAAAATTTTGCAGTTTTGCCATTTCCAGATGTTGTACTTTCACAAACTCCTCCTAGAGCTTTAATCAGATCGACATCATATTTGGTCAGTCCTAATCTAAACACCTTTGTGACATTAATTGCAAAGATCTAGAGTTTTCGCTGAAGGTGAGGCCGTAGCGGCCTGCCAAAGTTCGATGTTTTGCCATGAAACAGGAAGTTGTTGTAACTCAGGCATACGATGTTGGATCTGCCCCAAACTTCACAAGTTTATTAGAGTCCTGACCTGAGACATCTATATGCCAATGTTCAGTTGCAGTCATAGCGCCACCTGCCAGCAACAGGAAAGGCATGTTGTACACTGTGATTAACTCCTCAAAGACATTTAATAATAACACATCATATTGGTCAGTCTAATCTTAAGGCCTTAGCGCATTTATTGGCAAGATCTTGAGTTTTCGTTGAAGGGCGTGTCTGTGGCAGCCTGACAATTCTGATGTTTCGCCATGAATGATGAAGCTGTTGTAACTCAAGCATACAATGTCCGATCTGCTCCAAACTTCACATGTGTGATAAGAGTCCTGGCCTAAAGACATCTATATGCCAATATTCAGTTAGTCATAGCGCCACCTGCTGGCACAGTAAATGGTATGCTTTACACTTTAGTTCACTCTCAGAAAAACATTTTAATATGCCATGATGTACCAAACTACTAGAAATTGTTAAATCATGAAACACTTGGCTAAGTGCTAATGTATGCAATTAAAGCCAAGAACAGGAAGTTCTAGTAACTCAGGCATACAATGTCCGATCTCTCCTCCAAACTTCACATGTTTGATAACCGTCCTGGCCTGAGGACATCTACATGGCAATATTCAGTTACGGTCAAGCGCCACCTGTTGGCAGCAGGAAGTGTGGCACGTTGAAATGACTTGGCTATATTTCTCTGTATTTCTCGCTTGCATCCATGTCACCCACTGTTCACTGTTTTTCCTGATGCCAATGGGTGGCAGTTAGCCCGGGTGCAAGGGCCCTTTCATCGCTGCTTGCAGCTTTAATTAGGGCCAAAGCCCAAGGGGCTGAAGGCCCTATTGTTTTCTTTAGGATTTTATTATTATTAGGGCCAAAGCCCAAGGGGCTGAGGCCCTATTGTTTCTTTAGGATTTATTAGGGCCAAAGCCCAAGGGGCTGAAGGCCCTATTGTTTTCTTTAGGATTATTATTATTAGGGCCAAAGCCCTGTAAGGGGCTGAAGGCCCTTTTGTTTTCTTTAGGATTATTATTATTAGGGCCAAAGCCCTGTAAGGGGTGAAGGCCCTTTTTTTTCTTTAGGATTATTAGGGCCAAAGCCCTGTAAGGGGCTGAAGGCCTTTTGTTTTCTTTAGGATTATTATTAGGGCCAAGCCCTGTAAGGGGCTGAAGGCCCTTTGTTTTCTTTAGGATTATTAGGGCCAAAGCCCAAGGGGCTGAAGGCCCTATTGTTTTCTTTAGGATTATTATTATTAGGGCCCAAGCGAATTAGCGCGCAGGGCCCTCTTGTTGTTCTAAGGATTATTATTAGGGCCCAAGCGAAAATTCGCGCAGGGCCCTCTTGATCCCCTAAGGATTATTAGGGCCCAAGCGAATTAGCGCGCAGGGCCCTCTTGTTCTTCTAAGGATTATTAGGGCCCAAGCAAATTAAGCACGCAGGGCCCTCTTGTTCTTCTAAGGATTATTATTATTAGGGCCCGAGCACCGATGGTGTGAGGACCCTATTGGAATTGCTCCGTTTATTATTATTATTATTATTATTATTAGGGCCCGAGCACCGATGGTGTGAGGACCCTATTGGAATTGCTCCGTTTATTAGGGCCCGAGCACCGATGGTGTGAGGACCCTATTGGAATTGCTCCGTTTATTATTATTAGTGCCCAAGCGAATTAAGCGCGCAGGGCCCTCTTGTTCTTCTAAGGATTATTAGGGCCCAAGCGAATTAAGCGCGCAGGGCCCTCTTGTTCTTCTAAGGATTATTATTATTAGGGCCCAAGCGAATTAAGCGCGCAGGGCCCTCTTGTTCTTCTAAGGATTATTATTAGGGCCCAAGCGAATTAAGCGCGCAGGGCCCTCTTGTTCTTTTTTTTATTTTTTATTTTTTCGTCTTCCGGGGCTTTTTGGGGGCCTTAACAGGCTCAAAAACTCTTGAAAATTGGCACACACATTGGAATCCGTGGCCATTAGGATGCCACAGAGGCTGGTATCCGGGCGTGGCAGGGGGGCTCGACAGCGCCCCCTTGAAAAAAGTCTGAAAATTTGGTCCATATATTAAACACGCTTGCACGTATTAGTATGAAACTCGTACACATATAGACCTCATCGGGCCGAACAACTTTCGTGCTCTAAGTTAAACGCCACGCCAACAGAAGTCAGCTATTAAGGGTTGTTTGAAAAAACGCATGCTCTGGAATTTGATATACTCCTCCTAGACGATTAATCCGATCGCCACCAACTCGGTCAGCATGAGTCAAGACACTGATGATTAAAATTGCCAGCGGATTTTTGATATCTCGAACGGTTTGGCCGTGGCGAGCAACAAATTTATGGCGAGAAAAGGAAACAGAAATGTGTTATAACGTCTGCATACATATATTGATCTTTATGAAACTTCACGAGTGTGTTGGTTGTAGTAGTCTGATCACATGGATGTGACTATTGTGAGTCAAAGTTATAGCGCCACCAACTGGCAGCAGGAAGTGTATCACTTTTTGAAATGCTTTGAGATCACCCTCTTATTTTACCTGATTTGCTTCAAACTTCATCAGTGTAATGTCAATACACAGCAGATGTAGACCTATGACAGGATTTTTGATATTTGAAATATTGTTGCCATGGCAACAGGTCAAACTGTAATAATATTCTTGAGTGTTTTTGAGGCTCTTAACATGCTTCAAATTGCATGAAACTCGACACACACATCAATATTGTCAACCAGTAGACATGGACAAAGCCATAGAAATGGGCGTGGTGAAGGGGCTCTGTAGCGCCACCTTTTGTCAAAAGTGGGGGGGTTAGTTTTTCCTACAGTCACCAAACTCGGTACACATATTGTTCTCATCAAGCCGGACAATTTTCTAATTTACATTAATTAGCTCCGACCAACAGGAAGTCGGCTATTTTGTTTGAATGTTAATTTTTTGAAAAAACAGGCTATGAATTTTATACTACTACTCCTACAGGGTTTATCCAATTTACACCAAGCTTTTTTTAACTTGTTGCTAACACATTGAAGTTGTTTAATTGCAAACGGATTTTGGATACCTCAAACGGTTTGGCCGTGGCGAGGCAACAAATTTATGGCAAGAAAAGGGAAACAAAGTGTTATAACTTCTGCATACATTAATTGATTTTGATGAAACTTCGGCTTAGTCTTCGTTGTACAAGGCTGATCACATGGATGTGACTATTGTGATTCAAAGTCATAGCGCCACCAGCTGGAAGCAGAAAATGTGTCACTTTCAGCATACATTGAGATCACCCTCTTATTTTTACCTGATTTGCTTCAAAATTCATCAGAATAATGTTAAAACTTGGCACATGTAATCCTTTGAAAATGGGCAGGGAGGAGGGCCTCTATAGCGGCACCTTGTAGTGCAGTAAATGTGGAGTGAATTTGACATAGTCCTTTGATGTTTAACGGTTTTAAGTGCCTATTGCCCGCTGTGCACAGTTGCCCTGAAGCCACCGGGGTGGCGGTGCCACCGGGCTTGGGCCCGCCATCGCTGCTCGCAGCTATATTTATTATTATTATTATTTTTTTTTCCGTCTTCCGGGGCTTTTTGGGGGCCTTAACATGCTCAAAAACTCTTGAAAATTTGCACACACATTGGAATCCGTGGCCATTAGGACGCCGCAGAGGCTGGTACCCGGGCGTGGCAGGGGGTCTCGACAGCGCCCCCTTGAAAAAAGTCTGAAAATTTGGTCCATATATTAAACACGCTTGCACGTATTAGTATGAAACTCAGTACACATATAGACCTCATCGGGCCGAACAACTTTCGTGCTCTAAGTTAAACGCCACGCCAACAGGAAGTCAGCTATTAAGGGTTGTTTGAAAAACGCATGCTCTGGAATTTGATATACTCCTCCTAGACGATTAATCCGATCACCACCAAACTCGGTCAGCATGAAGTCAAGACACTGATGATTAAAAATTGCCAGCGGATTTTTGATATCTCGAACGGTTTGGCCGTGGTGAGGCAACGAATTTATGGCGAGAAAAAGGAAACAGGAAATGTGTTATAATGTCTGCATACATATATTGATCTTTATGAAACTTCACGAGTGTGTTGGTTGTAGTAGTCCGATCACATGGATGTGACTATTGTGAGTCAAAGTTATAGCGCCACCAACTGGCAGCAGGAAGTGTATCACTTTTTGAAATGCTTTGAGATCACCCTCTTATTTTTACCTGATTTGCTTCAAACTTCATCAGTGTAATGTCAATACACAGCAGATGTAGACCTATGACAGGATTTTTGATATTTGAAATATTGTTGCCATGGCAACAGGTCAAACTGTAATAATATTCTTGAGTGTTTTTGAGGCTCTTAACATGCTTCAAATTGCATGAAACTCGACACACACATCAATATTGTCAACCAGTAGACATGGACAAAGCCATAGAAATGGGTGTGGTGGAGGGGCTCAGTAGCGCCACCTTTTGACAAAAGTGGGGGGGTTAGTTTTTCCTACAGTCACCAAACTCGGTACACATATTGTTCTCATCAAGCCGGACAATTTTCTAATTTACATTCATTAGCTCCGACCAACAGGAAGTCGGCTATTTTTGTTTGAATGTTAATTTTTTGAAAAAACAGGCTATGAATTTTATACTACTACTCCTACAGGGTTTATCCAATTTACACCAAGCTTTTTTAACTTGTTGCTAACACATTGAAGTTGTTTAATTGCAAACGGATTTTGGATACCTCAAACGGTTTGGCCGTGGCGAGGCAACAAATTTATGGCGAGAAAAAGGAATCAGGAAATGTGTTATAACGTCTGCATACATATATTGATCTTTATGAAACTTCACGAGTGTGTTAGTTGTAGTAGTCTGATCACATGGATGTGACTATTGTGAGTCAAAGTTATAGCACCACCAACTGGCAGCAGGAAGTGTATCACTTTTTGAAATGCTTTGAGATCACCCTCTTCTTTTTACCTGATTTGCTTCAAACTTCATCAGTGTAATGTCAATACACAGCAGATGTAGACCTATGACAGGATTTTTGATATTTGAAATATTGTTGCCATGGCAACAGGTCAAACTGTAATAATATTCTTGAGTGTTTTTGAGGCTCTTAACATGCTTCAAATTGCATGAAACTCGACACACACATCAATATTGTCAACCAGTAGACATGGACAAAGCCATAGAAATGGGCGTGGTGAAGGGGCTCAGTAGCGCCACCTTTTGTCAAAAGTGGGGGGGTTAGTTTTTCCTACAGTCACCAAACTCGGTACACATATTGTTCTCATCAAGCTGGACAATTTTCTAATTTACATTCATTAGCTCCAACCAACAGGAAGTCGGCTATTTTTGTTTGAATGTTAATTTTTTGAAAAAACAGGCTATGAATTTTATACTACTACTCCTACAGGGTTTATCCAATTTACACCAAGCTTTTTTTAACTTGTTGCTAACACATTGAAGTTGTTTAATTGCAAACGGATTTTGGATATCTCAAACGGTTTGGCCGTGGCGAGGCAACGAATTTATGGCAAGAAAAGGGAAACAAAGTGTTATAACTTCTGCATACATTAATTGATTTTGATGAAACTTTGGCTTAGTCTTCGTTGTACAAGGCTGATCACATGGATGTGACTATTGTGATTCAAAGTCATAGCGCCACCAACTGGAAGCAGAAAATGTGTCACTTTCAGCATACATTGAGATCACCCTCTTATTTTTACCTGATTTGCTTCAAAATTCATCAGAATAATGTTAAAACTTGGCACATGTAATCCTTTGAAAATGGGCAGGGAGGAGGGGCTCTATAGCGGCACCTTGTAGTGCAGTAAATGTGGAGTGAATTTGACATAGTCCTTTGATGTTTAACCATTTTAAGTGCCTATTGCCCGCTGTGCACAGTTGCCCTGAAGCCACCGGGGTGGCGGTGCCACCGGGCTTGGGCCCGCCATCGCTGCTCGCAGCTATATTTAGGGCCCAAGCGAATTAAGCGCGCAGGGCCCTCTTGTTCTTCTAAGGATTATTAGGGCCCAAGCGAATTAAGCGCGCAGGGCCCTCTTGTTCTTCTAAGGATTATTAGGGCCCAAGCGAAAATTAGCGCAGGGCCCTCTTGTTCTTCTAAGGATTATTAGGGCCCAAGCGAAAATTCGCGCAGGGCCCTCTTGTTCTTCTAAGGATTATTATTATTATTTTTTTTTTTTTATTTTTTTTCCGTCTTCCGGGGCTTTTTGGGGGCCTTAACATGCTCAAAAACTCTTGAAAATTGGCACACACATTGGAATCCGCGGCCATTAGGACGCCGGAGAGGCTGGTATCCGGGCGTGGCAGGGGGGCTCGACAGCGCCCCCTTGAAAAAAGTCTGAAAATTTGGTCCATATATTAAACATGCTTGCATGTATTAGTATGAAACTCGGTACACATATAGACCTCATCGGGCCGAACAACTTTCGCGCTCTAAGTTAATCGCCACGCCAACAGGAAGTCAGCTATTAAGGGTTGTTTGAAAAACGCATGCTCTGGAATTTGATATACTCCTCCTAGACGATTAATCCGATCGCCACCAAACTCGGTCAGCATGAAGTCAAGACACTGATGATTAAAAATTGCCAGGGGATTTTTGATATCTCGAACGGTTTGGCCGTGGCGAGGCAACGAATTTATGGCGAGAAAAAGGAAACAGGAAATGTGTTATAACGTCTTAATACATATATTGATCTTTATGAAACTTCACGAGTGTGTTAGTTGTAGTAGTCTGATCACATGGATGTGACTATTGTGAGTCAAAGTTATAGCGCCACCAACTGGCAGCAGGAAGTGTATCACTTTTTGAAATGTGTTGAGATCACCCTCTTATTTTTACCTGATTTGCTTCAAACTTCATCAGTGTAATGTCAATACACAGCAGATGTAGACCTATGACAGGATTTTTGATATTTGAAATATTGTTGCCATGGCAACAGGTCAAACTGTAATAATATTCTTGAGTGTTTTTGAGGCTCTTAACATGCTTCAAATTGCATGAAACTCGACACACACATCAATATTGTCAACCAGTAGACATGGACAAAGCCATAGAAATGGGCGTGGTGGAGGGGCTCAGTAGCGCCACCTTTTGACAAAAGTGGGGGGGTTAGTTTTTCCTACAGTCACCAAACTCGGTACACATATTATTCTCATCAAGCCGGACAATTTTCTAATTTACATTCATTAGCTCCGACCAACAGGAAGTCAGCTATTTTGGTTTGAATGTTAATTTTTTGAAAAAACAGGCTATGAATTTTATACTACTACTCCTACAGGTTTATCCAATTTACACCAAGCTTTTTTTAACTTGTTGCGAACACATTGAAGTTGTTTAATTGCAAACGGATTTTGGATATCTCAAACGGTTTGGCCGTGGCGAGGCAACGAATTTATGGCGAGAAAAGGGAAACAGGAAATGTGTTATAACTTCTGCATACATTGATTGATGTTTATGAAACTTCAGGAGTGTGTTGGTTGTAGTAGTCTGATCACATGGATGTAACTATTGTGAGTCAAAGTTATAGCGCCACCAAATGGCAGCAAGAAGTGTATCACTTTTAAAATGCTTTGAGATCACCCTCTTATTTTTACCTGATTTGCTTCAAACTTCATCAGTGTAATGTCAATACACAGCAGATGTAGACCTATGACAGGATTTTTGATATTTGAAATATTGTTGCCATGGCAACAGGTCAAACTGTAATAATATTCTTGAGTGTTTTTGAGGCTCTTAACATGCTTCAAATTGCATGAAACTCGACACACACATCAATATTGTCAACCAGTAGACATGGACAAAGCCATAGAAATGGGCGTGGTGGAGGGGCTCAGTAGCGCCACCTTTTGACAAAAGTGGGGGGGTTAGTTTTTCCTACAGTCACCAAACTCGGTACACATATTATTCTCATCAAGCCGGACATTTTTCTAATTTACATTCATTAGCTCCGACCAACAGGAAGTCAGCTATTTTGGTTTGAATGTTAATTTTTTGAAAAAACAGGCTATGAATTTTATACTACTACTCCTACAGGGTTTATCCAATTTACACCAAGGTTTTTTTAACTTGTTGCTAACACATTGAAGTTGTTTAATTGCAAACGGATTTTGGATATCTCAAACGGTTTGGCCGTGGCGAGGCAACGAATTTATGGCAAGAAAAGGGAAACAAAGTGTTATAACTTCTGCATACATTAATTGATTTTGATGAAACTTTGGCTTAGTCTTCGTTGTACAAGGCTGATCACATGGATTTGACTATTGTGATTCAAAGTCATAGCGCCACCAACTGGAAGCAGAAAATGTGTCACTTTCAGCATACATTGAGATCACCCTCTTATTTTTACCTGATTTGCTTCAAAATTCATCAGAATAATGTTAAAACTTGGCACATGTAATCCTTTGAAAATGGGCAGGGAGGAGGGGCTCTATAGCGGCACCTTGTAGTGCAGTAAATGTGGAGTGAATTTGACATAGTCCTTTGATGTTTAACCGTTTTAAGTGCCTATTGCCCGCTGTGCACAGTTGCCCTGAAGCCACCGGGGTGGCGGTGCCACCGGGCTTGGGCCCGCCATCGCTGCTCGCAGCTATATATTTTTTTTTTTTTTCCGTCTTCCGGGGCTTTTTGGGGGCCTTAACATGCTCAAAAACTCTTGAAAATTGGCACACACATTGGAATCCGCGGCCATTAGGACGCCCCAGAGGCTGGTATCCGGGCGTGGCAGGGGGGCTCGACAGCGCCCCCTTGAAAAAAGTCTGAAAATTTGGTCCATATATTAAACACGCTTGCACGTATTAGTATGAAACTCGGTACACATATAGACCTCATCGGGCCGAACAACTTTCGTACTCTAAGTTAAACGCCACGCCAACAGGAAGTCAGCTATTAAGGGTTGTTTGAAAAACGCATGCTCTGGAATTTGATATACTCCTCCTAGACGATTAATCCGATCGCCACCAAACTCGGTCAGCATGAAGTCAAGACACTGATGATTAAAAATTGCCAGGGGATTTTTGATATCTCAAACGGTTTGGCCGTGGCGAGGCAACGAATTTATGGCGAGAAAAAGGAAACAGGAAATGTGTTATAACGTCTGCATACATATATTGATCTTTATGAAACTTCACGAGTGTGTTAGTTGTAGTAGTCTGATCACATGGATGTGACTATTGTGAGTCAAAGTTATAGCGCCACCAACTGGCAGCAGGAAGTGTATCACTTTTTGAAATGTTTTGAGATCACCCTCTTATTTTTACCTGATTTGCTTCAAACTTCATCAGTGTAATGTCAATACACAGCAGATGTAGACCTATGACAGGATTTTTGATATTTGAAATATTGTTGCCATGGCAACAGGTCAAACTGTAATAATATTCTTGAGTGTTTTTGAGGCTCTTAACATGCTTCAAATTGCATGAAACTCGACACACACATCAATATTGTCAACCAGTAGACATGGACAAAGCCATAGAAATGGGCGTGGTGGAGGGGCTCAGTAGCGCCACCTTTTGACAAAAGTGGGGGGGTTAGTTTTTCCTACAGTCACCAAACTCGGTACACATATTGTTCTCATCAAGCTGGACAATTTTCTAATTTACATTCATTAGCTCCGACCAACAGGAAGTCGGCTATTTTTGTTTGAATGTTAATTTTTTGAAAAAACAGGCTATGAATTTTATACTACTACTCCTACAGGGTTTATCCAATTTACACCAAGCTTTTTTAACTTGTTGCTAACACATTGAAGTTGTTTAATTGCAAACGGATTTTGGATATCTCAAACGGTTTGGCCGTGGCGAGGCAACGAATTTATGGCAAGAAAAGGGAAACAAAGTGTTATAACTTCTGCATACATTAATTGATTTTGATGAAACTTTGGCTGAGTCTTCGTTGTACAAGGCTGATCACATGGATTTGACTATTGTGATTCAAAGTCATAGCGCCACCAACTGGAAGCAGAAAATGTGTCACTTTCAGCATACATTGAGATCACCCTCTTATTTTTACCTGATTTGCTTCAAAATTCATCAGAATAATGTTAAAACTTGGCACATGTAATCCTTTGAAAATGGGCAGGGAAGAGGGGCTCTATAGCGGCACCTTGTAGTGCAGTAAATGTGGAGTGAATTTGACATAGTCCTTTGATGTTTAACCATTTTAAGTGCCTATTGCCCGCTGTGCACAGTTGCCCTGAAGCCACCGGGGTGGCGGTGCCACCGGGCTTGGGCCCGCCATCGCTGCTCGCTGCTATATTTATTTATTTTTTTATTTTTTTTTTTTCCGTCTTCCGGGGCTTTTTGGGGGCCTTAACATGCTCAAAAACTCTTGAAAATTGGCACACACATTGGAATCCGCGGCCATTAGGACGCCGGAGAGGCTGGTACCCGGGCGTGGCAGGGGGGCTCGACAGCGCCCCCTTGAAAAAAGTCTGAAAATTTGGTCCATATATTAAACATGCTTGCACGTATTAGTATGAAACTCGGTACACATATAGACCTCATCGGGCCGAACAACTTTCGCGCTCTAAGTTAATCGCCACGCCAACAGGAAGTCAGCTATTAAGGGTTGTTTGAAAAACGCATGCTCTGGAATTTGATATACTCCTCCTAGACGATTAATCCGATCGCCACCAAACTCGGTCAGCATGAAGTCAAGACACTGATGATTAAAAATTGCCAGGGGATTTTTGATATCTCGAACGGTTTGGCCGTGGCGAGGCAACGAATTTATGGCGAGAAAAAGGAAACAGGAAATGTGTTATAACGTCTTAATACATATATTGATCTTTATGAAACTTCACGAGTGTGTTCGTTATAGGAGTCTGATCACATGGATGTGACTATTGTGAGTCAAAGTTATAGCGCCACCAACTGGCAGCAGGAAGTGTATCACTTTTTGAAATGTTTTGAGATCACCCTCTTATTTTTACCTGATTTGCTTCAAACTTCATCAGTGTAATGTCAATACACAGCAGATGTAGACCTATGACAGGATTTTTGATATTTGAAATATTGTTGCCATGGCAACAGGTCAAACTGTAATAATATTCTTGAGTGTTTTTGAGGCTCTTAACATGCTTCAAATTGCATGAAACTCGACACACACATCAATATTGTCAACCAGTAGACATGGACAAAGCCATAGAAATGGGCGTGGTGGAGGGGCTCAGTAGCGCCACCTTTTGACAAAAGTGGGGGGGTTAGTTTTTCCTACAGTCACCAAACTCGGTACACATATTATTCTCATCAAGCCGGACAATTTTCTAATTTACATTCATTAGCTCCGACCAACAGGAAGTCAGCTATTTTGGTTTGAATGTTAATTTTTTGAAAAAACAGGCTATGAATTTTATACTACTACTCCTACAGGGTTTATCCAATTTACACCAAGCTTTTTTTAACTTGTTGCGAACACATTGAAGTTGTTTAATTGCAAACGGATTTTGGATATCTCAAACGGTTTGGCCGTGGCGAGGCAACGAATTTATGGCGAGAAAAGGGAAACAGGAAATGTGTTATAACTTCTGCATACATTGATTGATGTTTATGAAACTTCAGGAGTGTGTTGGTTGTAGTAGTCTGATCACATGGATGTAACTATTGTGAGTCAAAGTTATAGCGCCACCAAATGGCAGCAAGAAGTGTATCACTTTTAAATTGCTTTGAGATCACCCTCTTATTTTTACCTGATTTGCTTCAAACTTCATCAGTGTAATGTCAATACACAGCAGATGTAGACCTATGACAGGATTTTTGATATTTGAAATATTGTTGCCATGGCAACAGGTCAAACTGTAATAATATTCTTGAGTGTTTTTGAGGCTCTTAACATGCTTCAAATTGCATAACTCGACACACACATCAATATTGTCAACCAGTAGACATGGACAAAGCCATAGAAATGGGCGTGGTGGAGGGGCTCAGTAGCGCCACCTTTTGACAAAAGTGGGGGGGTTAGTTTTTCCTACAGTCACCAAACTCGGTACACATATTATTCTCATCAAGCCGGACAATTTTCTAATTTACATTCATTAGCTCCGACCAACAGGAAGTCAGCTATTTTGGTTTGAATGTTAATTTTTTGAAAAAACAGGCTATGAATTTTATACTACTACTCCTACAGGGTTTATCCAATTTACACCAAGCTTTTTTTAACTTGTTGCTAACACATTGAAGTTGTTTAATTGCAAACGGATATTGGATATCTCAAACGGTTTGGCCGTGGCGAGGCAACAAATTTATGGCGAGAAAAAGGAAACAGGAAATGTGTTATAACGTCTGCATACATATATTGATCTTTATGAAACTTCACGAGTGTGTTGGTTGTAGTAGTCTGATCACATGGATGTGACTATTGTGAGTCAAAGTTATAGCACCACCAACTGGCAGCAGGAAGTGTATCACTTTTTGAAATGCTTTGAGATCACCCTCTTATTTTTACCTGATTTGCTTCAAACTTCATCAGTGTAATGTCAATACACAGCAGATGTAGACCTATGACAGGATTTTTGATATTTGAAATATTGTTGCCATGGCAACAGGTCAAACTGTAATAATATTCTTGAGTGTTTTTGAGGCTCTTAACATGCTTCAAATTGCATGAAACTCGACACACACATCAATATTGTCAACCAGTAGACATTGACAAAGCCATAGAAATGGGCGTGGTGAAGGGGCTCAGTAGCGCCACCTTTTGTCAAAAGTGGGGGGGTTAGTTTTTCCTACAGTCACCAAACTCGGTACACATATTGTACTCATCAAGCTGGACAATTTTCTAATTTACATTCATTAGCTCCGACCAACAGGAAGTCGGCTATTTTTGTTTGAATGTTAATTTTTTGAAAAAACAGGCTATGAATTTTATACTACTACTCCTACAGGGTTTATCCAATTTACACCAAGCTTTTTTTAACTTGTTGCTAACACATTGAAGTTGTTTAATTGCAAACGGATTTTGGATATCTCAAACGGTTTGGCCGTGGCGAGGCAACAAATTTATGGCAAGAAAAGGGAAACAAAGTGTTATAACTTCTGCATACATTAATTGATTTTGATGAAACTTTGGCTTAGTCTTCGTTGTACAAGGCTGATCACATGGATTTGACTATTGTGATTCAAAGTCATAGCGCCACCAACTGGAAGCAGAAAATGTGTCACTTTCAGCATACATTGAGATCACCCTCTTATTTTTACCTGATTTGCTTCAAAATTCATCAGAATAATGTTAAAACTTGGCACATGTAATCCTTTGAAAATGGGCAGGGAGGAGGGGCTCTATAGCGGCACCTTGTAGTGCAGTAAATGTGGAGTGAATTTGACATAGTCCTTTGATGTTTAACCATTTTAAGTGCCTATTGCCCGCTGTGCACAGTTGCCCTGAAGCCACCGGGGTGGCGGTGCCACCGGGCTTGGGCCCGCCATCGCTGCTCGCAGCTATATTTATTATTCTTCTTCTCCAAAGTGAATCGCATTTGAGAGGGCCTAAACGTGCTCGAAAACTCACGAAACTTTGCACACGTGTCAGAAGTGGTGAAAATTTACGTCTGTTATGGGTTTTGGAATTGGGCCTGGCAAAATGGCTCGATAGCGCCATCTAACGTACAGCCCCGCTCGCTACATTACACTAGGGTTTTGAAATTCGGTACACTCATTTATCAGACCAATACCTACAAAAAATTCTCTTGGAGCGAAATCCGAAACTGAACAGGAAGTCAGATATTTTGAATTAATTCACCGTTTTTGCATTTTCCAGACGTTGTACTTTAACGAACTCCTCCTAGAGATTTGATCAGATCAATGTCATTTTTGGTCAGTCTAATCTAAAGGCCTTTGTGACGTTAAATTGCGAAGATTTAGAGTTTTCACTGAAGGGCGTGTCCGTGGCGGCCTGACAAAGTTTGATGTTTTCGCCATGAAACAGGAAGTTGTTGTAACTCGGGTATACAATGTCGGATCTGCCCCAAACTTCACATGTTTTATTAGAGTCCTGGCCTGAAGACATCTTCATGACAATATTCAGTTACAGTCATAGCGCCACCTAGGGGCAACAGGAAATGACATGTTTTACACTGTGATTAAATCCTCATAGAGATTTAACCAGATCAACATCAAATGTTATCAGTCTAATCTTAAGACCTTAGCAATGATAAATATCAAAGATCTTGAGTTTTCGCTGAAGGGCGTGTCCGTGGCAGCCTGACAAAGTCTGATGTTTCGCCATAAAAGAAGAAGCTGTTGTAACTCAGGCATACAATGTCTGATCTGCTCCAAACTTCACATGTGTGATAAGAGTCCTGGCCTAAAGACATCTATATGACAATATTCAGTTATCCATAGCGCCACCTGCTGGCAACAGGAAATGGTATGCTTAACACTGTAATTCACTACCAGATTCACATTTTATTATGCCACGAAGTACCAAACATGCTAGAGACACGTTAAATCATGCAACTCTTGGCTGAGTGCTAATTTATGCGATTAACGCCACTAAAGAAACAGGAAGTTGTTGTAACTCAGGCATACAATGTCCGATCTACTCCAAACTTCACATGTTCAATAAAAGTCCTGGCCTGAAGACATCAACATAGCAATATTCAGTTATGGTCAAAGCGCCACCTGTTGATAGCAGGAAGTGTGGCATTTTGAAATGACTTTGGTATAATTCTCCTGTATTTACTCGCTTACATGCATGTCGCCCACTGTTCACTGTTTTCCTGAGGCCAACGGGTGGCGGTGAGCCCGGGTGCGAGGGCCCTTTCAACGCTGCTTGCAGCTTTAATTGTTCTTCTTCTTTCCTGTTTTACGGCGGTTGGCATCCAGCGCTATATTTGTTCTTCATGCTAGTAGTGCTAAAGTACGGTGGCCCAGTAGTGCACAACACAATGAAATTAAAAAAGCAAACATAAGTTCACAACACAACAGGATCGAGCCACAACACAATGGAATAAAGCCACAACACAACGGAAATGCTCCCGACCACTAGGGGGCTCTCAGAGCTCATTAAAGTTAGTTTTCCTTGCCACTGTTCTATAGAGTCGGCAGTAATATCAATACCACGATTAGTTTAAACAGTATGTAAACATTGTATATCGACATGAAATATTAATTAAAAATCACCTATGTGCACAATAGCTTCATATTTATACTTGTGAATGATTTGATGTGCTACCACGGCGCATGATGAAGGGAACGTCTGCCAATCCCACCAAGTGGTTAAAACGTATAATTTGTATTCATTAAAATTACTTTTTAACATTTAAAAACAGACATCTTCATATTCCGAAGCTTGTCAGTCTTACCAACAGGAACTAACAACCTTTGGAATTTGAACATGTCTGTTTTTAAATGTTAAAAGTAATTTTAATGAATACAAATTATACGTTTTAACCACTTGGTGGAATTGGTGGATGTTCCCTATATCATGCGCCGTGGTATTGCGTCAAATCATTCACAAGTATAAATATGAAGCTATTGTGAACATAGTTGATTTTTAATTAATATATCATGTAGATATACAATGCTTACATACTTAAAACTAATCATGGTATTGATATCTTTGTAAAACTGTCGACTTTATAGAACAGTGGCAAGGAATAGTAATATTACCGAGCTCTGAGAGCCCCCAAGTGGTCGGGAGCATTTCCGTTGTGTTGTGGCTTGATTCCGTTGTGTTGTGGCTTTATTTCATTGTGTTGTGGCTTGATTCCGTTGTGTTGTGGCTTGATTCCGTTGTGTTGTGGCTTGTTTCCGTTGTGTTGTGAACTTATGTTTGCTTTTTTAATTTCGTTGTGTTGTGCACTACTGGGCCACCGTACTAAAGCCACACTTTTATAAAGATATATTGTCAAGAACAGCACTAATGTATTTGCTGCGTGGATGCAGATTTGAACGTGAAAGATGAGGTAATTTGACTGAACATCGTGTATTTACGGCATTTTACCTGCTAGAAATACATGCCCAGTTTTAATGTGATGTTGATTGAACTGAAATATCAACATAAAATAATGTTCTGAACAACATTAATATTTCAGCTACACTTCAATGGTACATCAACAAATATCTGACCATTTCAAAATTTTGGGAAAACCTTTTAAAACATAAATGACACCTTTCCACTTTGTGTTAAACTGTCAAATAAAAGAAACTGTCAATCAATGACAAAGAGATAGAAAATTTAATTATTTAAGAGTGGGGCAAAAAGGACAAAAGCATTACACCATTTAAAAATAACATTACTTTCAGAAGTCTTGTGTCATAAATACAAGTGGTCCAATGGCTCAAGTTTTCAAAATCTAGCTTGCATCAGACTTCTGCCTCTTTTCTTTGGGTTCTCTGAAATCTGAAAAAGCATGATGTTACTTAAGAGCAAGTCAATTCAGTTGTCAAACATACAGTCACATTCAAGAATGTTAATATGCTAAACACAATATAATTCACATTTTATAAATTGATAAACACAGAATATTCTAACTATATTTATGATACTGTTAAATTATGTATATTTAATCTATTTATCAACACTTCAATAACACCATGGAAAGGTGGAAGTTGTTTATCTCTAGCCCTAATTAAACACACCTGAAGCAGCTAATCAAGGTCATTAGGATCAATGAAAACTTCCAGGCAGGGGTGCGTTTCCCAAAGCCAACCATCATCGCAAGTTCTGTCATTACCAATAGAATTCAATGGAACTTGTGACCAGAGTTGGCTAACAATGCTTTTGGGAAACGCACCCCAGGTGTGTTGGAGCTAAACTCCTCATGAAGAGGAATAAACACCTCTGAACTATGGCCATTACATTCAGTTCATTTTCTGTGAAACTACAAACCATTCAAGTTTATCTTGTAGAATAAAAGAGCTTAGGTATTTTTTAATGGAAATTTCTTTAAAGCTGCAGATTCACCTTATGTAGACCTCGTTCTATTTAAATACCACAAAATAGCCATGTCAGTCACTTTCTCAAACAGAAGGTGTAGTTTTTTTTTTGTGATTGTGTTTCAGTGGAAACAGGCTAAACTGAATGGAGATCAGTTACATTCAAATTTAATCCAGTTTCAGGAATATGAATGATTACCTGATAGAGCAGTAATGAGGGAGCAGGAGATAAGGCACAGGATATCATCAGGTCCCAGGTCAGGTGATAATCCTATCGACTACAACTCAAAGGCATCCGAAACCACCCGAAAAGCAGTAAGTATGCAAATAAGTATGTCTAGTAAACACACATAACTTAATTCTCGAAGTGGATTTTAGCTTGATAAAAATGTATTTTTTTTTTTAAGAGAAGGCAGACTACAGAATGTTGCGACTGATGTCACTGCCATTACACGATTGGCTGAGAGGTGCTGCATGTGATTAAGTTAGCCATTGCGCTTTCTCCAATGGTGAGAGATACAGACCCTCTTATCTCCCTATTATATACAATCTCTGCCCTGATTCTAAAGTGTGTTTATCGATGGATACTTTTCTATCCCAGGAGGCCACGGGAGAGGATATGTCATAATCGAACATGGAGGAGAAAAGCGACATGGGTGTTTTTAAAAGTATTGAAAACCAAAAACATGGTTCCTTGTGAAAGTCACATTTGTTGAACTACTATAGAGTAAACTGCTGAATGTGTAAAGATGCTAGACAGTATAGTTATGATTTTGCAGTAAAAAAAATGATTAATTATGTATAGATAACAGGGGAGCTCTAGTTAACACACATAAATTAATTCTCCGAAGTGGATTTATATATTCTAAACCATATACATCTTAAAGATGCTTACTAAATGTTTATTTAACATCTGACTGGAACATCTTCTTTATATTATGACTTATGAGTGATGGATTATGTACTGTTGTGCTTTAATCTTTCGCTTAACAGCGTCCGAGGAGGCGTGAAGAGAAGCACACAACAAAGTGAATCCGTTTCAGGAACTTTACTTAACTTATTAAACAACAACTTTACAATAGCGGGGGTTTATGCTCTTGCCTAGCGCTGATGGGTTTATATACAACCATCCGCACCGAAGCCTGCGAGCATACTGATGCCAAACGCAACAACAAAACAGCGAACTTGACCCCCCGTGATGACGTAGCCACATCTGATTGGCTAATACAGAACTTATTGTGAATACATGAAATAATTGTAACAAACAACCCACTTTAATTAACTAACACTATAACACCACCCCCCTTTTTTTTAGCTCTGTAGAGTCCCTTCTGCACCACTGAAGGTGAACAGTTAACTTTTCTTTTCCTCTATTTTATTTGTATTTTTATTTTCAGTCCATATAACGACTTGGGGCTCGAACAAGTCACCCTCTTTTTGTCTTCGTCCCCTCATTTCCACAGGGACTAGGATCAGAGTTAGTGTCCATTACAAGAAGGGTCGGAGGTTCTTCCGACACAGTTTTGTCAGAGGATGTAGGGTTTGACACTTCTGCCTCTATGGCTACAGGTACCTGAGCAGTTATTGGAACCCGGGAGTCTTCCTCTGTGCAGGTGTATTTGCGTCGCAGATGCTGCATCCAGGCAGGTATGTGATCACTTAGATAGGGTTGCAAGCGATCATGATGCAGTACTTTCTCACTTCGTCTGTCCCTGACTCGGTAGAGCACTGGTCCAAGGCATGCTGTGATGACGAATGGCCCTTGCCACGGGGCTTGAAGTTTTGGACTGTAGCCCTTTTTCCTGCTACTGACTCTCACTAACACAAGATCACCTGCTTGATAGGACTTCTCTCTGGCTCGTAAGTCATAGACTTTCTTCTGGCATGTCTGAGCAGAGTGTAAGTTCTGGCGTGCCACTTGATGAGCTTGCTGCAGGTTAGCTTGCAGTTCTTGGACAAACTCAGATGTACCTTTAGCTCCTCTGGTAACCTCAGCCGTCCTTAACCATATGGCTGGGAAACTTCTCGCCCCAGCATCAGCTGATTTGGTGTGAAACCTGTTGCTGAATGCACAGTGCTCCTGTACGCTGCAGTGAGTAAGGGAAGATGTTCGTCCCAATTACGCTGACTTTGGTCCACGTAGCACCGTATCATCTGCAAGAGCGTTCTATTGAATCTTTCCACTTGCCCGTTCGAAGCTGGATGATATGGTGTGGTCCGGATCTTGGTTACTTGTAACAGGCGACAAACCTCTGTGAACAGCGAACTCTCAAAGTTCCGTCCTTGGTCATTGTGAATCTCAAGGGGAGCACCAAAGCGTGAGATGAAGTCAAACACCAACCTCTTTGCTGTTGTCTCAGCTCCTTGTTCAGGGACAGGGAACGCCTCTACCCAGCGTGTAAACTGGTCGATTACAACGAGGATATACCTGTTGCCTGACTTGGATTCTGGGAATGGTCCTAGGACATCAAGGTGGAGTCGATCCATAGGCGCTCCAGCCTGGTAGTTCTGGAGCTTTGCCCTTCCCATTGGACTGGTTGTTTTACAGGAACTACACTGTGGGCACTTCTTGACAAAAAGGCGTACATCGCTCCCCATATTGTACCAGTGGTAACGCCTGCGGAGGCGTGTAAGCGTCTTTTCCTCCCCTACATGACCTGCTTGAGCTGGATTGTGACAGGCTTGGAGAACCTTTCTTTAGGGAAACTGGAACAAGTAAGCGCAAAGATGACATGCCTCCAGTGACATCATCCCAACGGTAATAGAGGACCCCATCTTGCATCTCCACTTGAGACCAACAGAGCCAGTACTTGCGAACCGCTGGGCTCTGCATCATGACCTCTTCCTTGGCAGGCAAGGAACCATCAGACATCCATTTATGGAGAACAGAAAGGTCTGGGTCAGCTAATTGTTCTTTCCTGAGACTTTCGAGGCTCAGTGGTTGCAGCCAGTTTGACGAAGGACCTGGGTTGTTATCACCTGCTTCATTAACAAGACTGGGAGTGTTAGTACAACTAACCTCATTCTGACAGTTAAGAGAGTGTGTGCGCCTTACTGCTAAGGGGATAACATCATCAACATCTTCCTCGAATCTGGCCCATTGATGGTGGAGCTTTCGACAGAAGGGACAGCCCTTGCATGGCAAGCTATCTAGCTCTCTTCCTGCTTGATAACAGTCACAAGGTTCCTCATCCAGAGTCCTTCGGGACAGTGCGTCAGCGTTGACATGGTGTGTACCCGGCCTATGCTCGATGACAAAGTTGTACTGGCTGAGTTCTTCAAGCCACCTAGCAAGTTGGCCTTCTGGTCGCTTAAACCTGTATAGCCATGTTAGACTGCTGTGATCCGTCCTTAAAATGAAGTTAAACCCCAGCAAATAGTGGCGGAACTGTCTTGTGAATCTGACAACTGCTAGGAGTTCTTTACGTGTGACACAGTACCTCTGATGTGCTGGTGTGAGGAGACAGCTGGCAAATGAGATAACTTTCTCTTCCCCCCACTGTAACTGTGAGAGTACTGCTCCAATGCTCTGGTTGGACGCATCGGTGTCTAGGACAAACTGTCCTGCTGCAATTGGGAACACCAAGATGGGTGCAGTTGTGAGGCTCCTTTTAAGATGTTCGAAGGCCTTCTGCTGCTCCTCTTCCCAGGAGAAGGGAGTCCCTTTCTTGAGTAGCATTGTCAAGGGTGTTGTGATTTCAGCAAACTTGGCAACAAACCTCCTATAATAATTGCACAGACCCAGGAAAGACTGGAGTTCCTGGACACTGGATGGGGTCTTCCAGTCCCTAACATCATTAATGAGGGCTGGATTGGTCTTAATTCCTTCGCCACTCACAACGTGACCCAGAAACAGGACTTCATCCCTTAGCAGCTGGCATTTCAAGGGCTTAAGCTTCAGTCCATATTCCTGCAGCCTCTGAAAAACCTCTGCAAGCCACTCTATACACTGTTCCACATCTTCACCAAAGATGATTATGTCGTCCAGGTATATCAGCAAAGTGTCCCACTGCAACCCTTGTAAACCAGCTCCATGGCCCTCTGGAATGTGCTGGGTGCATTACACAGACCAAAAGGCATCCTGGTGTACTCATATAGTCCATACCTCGTCACAAACACAGTCTTGGATTGGTCTTTTTTATTCATTTCAATCTGCCAATATCCTGACTGAAGGTCAAGTGTTGAGAATGTCTTTGCACCACCCAGCACATCCAGGCATTCCTCTATTTTTGGTAGGGGATATGTGTCTTTAATGGTAAAATCATTAAGCGATAATCTACGCACCAGCGGACCCTGCCGTCTTTTTTCCTTACAAGGACAATAGGGGATGCCCATTCTGAGCTTGAAGGGACAACAATACCTGAATCAAGCATTTTTTTGAGATGCGTTTCCTCCTCATTCCAGAATCCTAAAGGGGTACGTCGTACTGGCTATCAAACAGGCTTACACAATCCAGTGTCTATGCTGTGCTGCAAGGCAGAGAACTTCCCAAGATCATCATCAGTTGCTGCAAAAACTGCTTGATGTTCACTCAGCAGAGCCACTAACATCTCTTGTTGCTGTTCAGTAAGTGTTTCGCTTGCAGAAGTGAACAATTGTCTGAGGTGCTCTGGAAGGTCAAGAGCTTTTGTTGACGACACCCTTCTTATGTTGTGCTCATCTGGAGACTCACTGTCAGGGTCTTGTAGCACTGAGTCCCCACCTTTTTCATGTAACTGAGTGTCGACTGGAACTGAGTAGGCTCTCTTTCCCTCCTCTTGAGCATCAGGATATGCTTCGATGAGCACACCCAAACAGACTCCCCGTGATAAGGGTCTACTGGAAGCTGTGACATTGCATAGCCTAACAGGGATCCTCTGTTCCATGTTAATCATTATACTGCCAGAAGACACTCCATCGGCCAGGCTAACAGGCTCTAGAACAGCAGGGAGTTCTGGTTTCGGGTCATCTACCGCACCCCAAACTAGATATTCACACTCTGGCGGCACAGTGACATCACTCTCTAGCATCACTCTCGAGATTGCATAGTCTGGCCCCTTGCCTTCAGATATATAGGCTGGGATGAGTTCAGAGCCCATGAAAACTTTACCAGAAGCATGTATGGTGAAATCAGCAGCTTTTAGGAAATCTAAGCCCAGAAGCAGGGCATCCCGAATTGGTGCAATGCAAACTTTCCACTCCAACTCTTTTGTGCCGATTCTGAATTCCACTTTCACTCCGCCTTTTGCTGACATCTCCCTTCCAGTTTCTGCATTCCGAAGACACACATTTTTCAGTCCTGAAGATGATTTAGTGGGTAATTTGCTGTACGTCTCTTCAGACATGATTGTAGCTTCAGCACCCGTGTCAATAACTGCATTAACTGGTACGCCATCAACAGTCAGCAAGATCATTAAACTGGGCCCTCGACTCTCAGCTCTGCTCACATGTACAATAGATGGACACTGCTCTGCATGTTAGGAGTTATTTTGACTTGGGGGCTTCATTTTGATCACAGTATTTGCAGGGGGACTTTTAGATGGACTGGGGGACCGTGAGCAGTTTCGTTTGTAATGTCCCTCCTCCCCACCCTGGAAACATGGCCCACTAGAAGCTCTGGTAGGGCTGGTATTTGGCTGTCTGTATCTGTTTGGCTTGAAAGAGGTCTGAGCTGCACGTCCCCTTTCTGACTGGACTGCCATACTGGAATTTATTTTTTGGGTGGGTCTTACAGTAGAAAGATGGGCAACAGAAGAGGGTGGAGGCAGACCGTCTATGGCTAGTTGGAGCTTATCGACTTTATCAATGAGTGTCTGCAACTGGTGCTGTGTAACATAGCCCTGTGACTGCATTCTGCGTGATTGCAATGCCTGTGGCTCCTCATCAGAGTCCATGTTTTGATCAGCCCAGGATACTCGACGTGTCCTCCCCCTCTGACCAAAGTCTCGTCTAAGTGTGGCTTTAAAGTTGTGTTCATAAGATGATACTAGCCATTGTGCTTCATCCAGTGATACAGGGTCGCGGTTCATAACCTCATATGCCACTTTCTGGTTGCGCAGCCCTTTGAGAAAAGCATCAGCAGCGATTTGCTACCTGAGCTCAGTGTCAACCCCAGGATAAGCCAAAATGACCAGCCTGTGAACCTCCTCAGCGAACTCTGAAACAGTTTCTTTAGACTGGCGCAGTTCTCCAAGCCTCCTCCGTGCTGTGGTGGGAGGCTCTTTTTGGCCAAACCGGAAAGCCAGCTGTTCTTTCAGCAGAAAGTAATCTTCACGAATGTGTTCGGGTAATGAGCACAGATATTTTATAGCAGCTCCCCGTAGACATTCATGGAGTTTATCCACTCTTTCTGCTGTACTCCATCTGTAAATGACAGCTCTGTGCTCAAAAGGAATGATGAAAGAGTCCCAGTCATCTCTACCATCATATGTGTCAAGTTTAGCTTTAGGTCCATCTGGAGCTCTACCACGAGGGGTTGTGAGGTGATGGATGGGCACTGAAGCAGTTAAAGGTGTGTACATGTTTGGGCCCAAGTTGAAAGAGCTATTATAATGGCTGGGTCCCTGCGCACGGCTTCTGGGTCTCACATCAGTGCCAGGTGTAAAGGAAGTTTGACTAGTTGGGCTCCGTGCATGTCTATCAATGACTGCGAGCTCAGCAGCAAAAAGCCGTTCAGCATCTGAGGGCCCTGTGGCATCTCCGTCCGTCACAAGGGTTTTATCAGGTGCAGCTGCAAGTGTGGTAGTGTCTTCATGTGGGTATGGACCACGGGTTACTTTGCTGGCATCAGGTTGCTGCATGAGAGCAAACAAACTGGCCTCTGTCGCTTACAGTCTTTGGAGCAGAGGTGAAATGGCATGTTGGAGTTGCTTATTTTGTTGTGATAGCACAGCCTGTAGCCATTGTGGGGGGTCTGGAGCAGCTGATGCACCAAGTTGGACTTCTGGCTCACTCAGATTCATTTGTACAATTTAACTTAACTTTTCTTACACTTTATTTATTTATTTATTTATTTTTTTTTAGTTTTTCTGAATTTATTTTTTTCTTGTTTTCTTTCTCTTTTTTTGTTTTAATTCGTTTTCTTTTCTCTTTTTTATTTTGATTTTTTTTCTTTAGTTTTTTTTTCTTTTTTCTTCTTCTTTTTTTTTACTTCGTTTTCTTCTTCTTTTTTTAAAAATATTTATTAATACTGAAATATATTCTGTGACTTGTGAGTTTCAACGTAGATTTGCAGGCCTGTTTGATATCCGCTTGTTAAGTCGTGACGTAAGGAACGCCGTTTCCGGGTCCAAGCCTCGACTCGTTTCACTTGAGAATGCCATCGACGGCCGTTTATGAGCGCTATTTATTCATTTTAAAAAGTTAAACATTTTAAATACTTACAGTCTACACAACAGTCTCCGTGCTCACAGCGTCACAGATATTAATATTTTAACGATTTATAAAAAATGAATCATTGTCTGGCCATCTGGAATTTTAGTATGGAGATAAAGGTTATAATTATATATTTTTTGTAGTATTACACCACATCGTGTGTGTATATTAGCACCATTTGTTGTTTTCTTGTGGTATGAGATAGAGCGTTAGGACCCGGAAGCGCTGCCGCGTGACGTCAGACTTAACCGAATAGAGGGTATGCACGTGACGTCACCGTCGACCGTTACGACTGCGGTCACGCCCACTGAGTGGCAAAAGACTGAAGGGGCTCGCACACCGGACACGCCTCGCCACGTCTTTAAAATTCGAACGCATTTTGAGCTTCGCGTCCGGTGTGCGAGCCCCTTGAGCGGCAGCATTGGTTTTCAGCTTGAATGTCGTGAAAAACACACAAAACACATCCAAAACGAGAAAGAGCTGTGATTGACTGTACAAATAGCTTTGATACAAAACCTGAGGTATATATTTAAAAACTGCAGAAAGCAACGACTCCAGGCAGAGAAACGTGAATTTGCAGTTATCATTTTGTGTCAAATTGTTGGATTTTGAGGTAAAATCATACCGTATATATTGTCTTGTTATATATTGTGTTGACAACTGATCAATTAAATATTTTCCACCTTATATTCTGCATAATTGGGTGTTTTTCAATAAACAACAACACTGACAAAAACTATACTATAAAACTATATATGTTTTAGGGCTGGACAATATGATGATATAACACTGATATAAGTGATTACGCGGATTTAAACCTATATTGTAGTTATATAAAATATTCACAGGCAGATTTGCTTTATGTGTTTCCCCGCCGTCGAAATCAGGCACATATAAATGTCAGGAAACACGACTCCTGGCTGCATGTCAATATCCATGGATTAGGTTTATTTGACAAGTTGTAAGGAGCACATTCAATTCCAACCTTTAGTGTAATTCGTTAGTTTTACTCGAGTTTTCGCAGTTTCCCCTGTTAAATCCAGTCACGCAGCAGGTTCTTTTGCCACTCAGTCCAGCTGAGGGAGCGCGCTTTCGGCGAGAAAGTGATGTCGATGCATACCCTCTATAGCGTCCATGAAACTTACCAGGCAGCCAACAACAGCGCTGGATTTGGCAGACTGCCAGCGCCACGCCTCTCCGCTGGGGGAAGGGAAACTCCGTTTGCTCGTATCTCCGTGAATTTACAGTTAATGCAACGACTAACGTGGTCAATCAGTCTTTAATACTTCTCCACAACGGCGTTTTGCAGCGATTATAATGTCCATCGACTCACAAAGGATGTCCCAGCGGTTCACCACACTCACAATTCGCTGATGACTGTCATTCGCGCTCCGCTTCTTACACCACTTGTTGTGCTTTAAAGGTCCCCTTGAACATGTTTTTAAAAGATGTAATATAAGTCTAAGGTGTCTCCTGAATGTGTCTGTGAAGTTTCAGCTCAAAATACCCCATAGTTTTTTTTTTTATTAATTTTTTTAACTGCCTATTTTGGGGCATCATTAACAATGCACTGATTTTCACTGACGCCGCCCCTTTAAGAGCGAGCGTGTTCCCTGCCACATGAGTTGTTGACTATATTACAGCGCATTTACAAAGTTCACACAACTAATATAACCCTCAAATGGATCTTTACAAGATGTTCGTCATGCATGCTGTATGCATGCTTCGAATTATGTGAGTAAAGTATATATTTGGATGTCAACGTTTTATTTTGAGTGAGTTTGAGGCTGTGTTCCGTGGCTAACGGCTAATGCTACACTGTTGGAGAGATTTATAAAGAATGAAGTTGTGTTTATGAATTATACAGACTGCAAGTGTTTAAAAATGAAAATAGCGACGCTCTTGTCTCCGTGAATACAGTAATAAACGGTGTAACTTTAACCAACAGTAGCCTACATTAGCAACATGCTAACGAAACATTTAGAAAGTCAATTTACAAATATCACTAAAAATATCATGTAATCATGGATCATGTCAGTTATTATTGCTCCATCTGTCATTTTTCGCTGTTGTTCTTGCTTACCTAGTCTGATGATTCATCTGTGCAGATCCAGACGTTACTGGCTGTCCTTGTGTAATGCATTTGAACACTGGCATTATACAAATATTGGGGTGGAGCCCCCGACTGTTACGTAACAGTCGGTGTTATGTTGAAATCCGAGTGTTTTCCGGAAGTCTTTTAAACAAATGAGATTTATAAAAGAAGGAGGAAACAATGGAGTTTGAGACTCACTGTATGTCTTTTCCATGTACTGAACTCTTGTTATTTAACTATGCCAAGGTAAATTCAATTTTTGAATCAAGGGCACCTTTAATCTTTCGCTTAACAGCGTCCGAGGAGGCGTGAATCCGTTTCAGGAACTTTACTTAACTTATTAAACAACAACTTTACAATAGCGGGGGTTTATGCTCTTGCCCAGCGCTGATGGGTTTATATACAACCATCCACACCGAAGCCTGCGAGCGCAACAACAAAACAGCGAGCAAACTTGACCCGCCGTGATGACGTAGCCACATCTGATTGGCTGATACAGAACTTATTGTGAATACATGAAATAATTGTAACAAACAACCCACTTTAATTAACTAACACTATAATAGTACTATGAGTGATGTATGTGTGCTATTAGAATTCACTGTTGTCAACACTGTTTACATTACATGAATGAAAATAATATAAATAAATCCACACAAAATAAGCATAAATTATCTATTGTATTTGTCCATTAGTAGTGTTGATAAAATAAGGAACATTTGTGTTGGATAAAAAGTGAGTTAACACGTCATCAACTACCTTAACATGTAGATGTAGTATTGAGCACATATGAATCTTGTCTGGATGTTACAGGGACAGATGAGGACACGTGTGTTTATCCGGTGGAGAGAGACTGATAAAGGAATGCTGCCATCAAAGGCTTTGAGTTAGTATACTACAGAAATGAATACAAAGTCTATTTAAATCTAAAGTTGTAGTTTATTTTAATTATTATAATTTCAAACAGAGTTATTACAGCACTTTTCTGATTCTTGATGTCTGTATGTTTGCTGCAGAGCTTTTGTGGTGAAGCAGGACCTGCAAGGCAAGGTGACAGCAGCATTTGTGAACAAAAAAAGGGTGAAAGCCTGAAACAAAAATAGAAAGTAAGATAATTTTGTTACTTCTAATACAGAAATCAAAAGACATTGTGCTGTTAAGATGACTGCTTTTGTATTACAGTATATTTGTGCATTTTTGTAGGATGTGAAATGTCCTCAGACTGGTGTGAGCACTGAGGATAGAGAGCTACAGCAGCATCCTGGAAATGGTACAGAGTCATGGATGAGACCCTCCATCACTGCTCCTGCCCTTACTGCCTCATCTGGCCTGGATGTTACTGTGGTCTCTTCATCCTCAGTGAGCCCAGAGCCAGCGAGAGCATCTAGACAAAGACCAAAAGATATTGAGGATGTGATTTTGGTCAAGTTTGTTCTGCTGGTTTCTGTTCATACAATTATACAACGGAGCTTCAAAAGCATCATCAAATAATGTCATGAAGCTTCTGGAAGTCAGGCACTATTGACTGATATTGTAGGAATAGAAACCAGCAGGACAAACTTGACCAAAATCACTATTTGTGTTCAGAAAAAAAAAAAAAAAAATAAAAAAAATAAATGAACACACGGATTGAACAGTGTGAAGGCGAGTAAATAATCACTGAATTTATATGTTTGGGTGAATTAACCCTTTATGCCCGCAAATAGGAATTGAATTAAATGTATGTATGCATTTATATTATAGTAGTACCTTGAAAAAGTAAACTTTAAGAAATAAGGAGCTTTATTGAGTTTTTGTGCCCAAGAAACTAACAAAAAAAAGATTTACAAAAATCACATTTACATTTTTACATTTGGTAGATGCTGTTATCCAAAGTGACTTACAGTGCTCTTATTACAGGGACAATCACCGTGGAGTAACCTGGAGTAAAGTGTCTTGATCAAGGACACACTGGTGGTGACAGCTGCGGAGATCGAACCAGCAACCTTCTGCTTACCAGTTTAGCCCACAAAAGTAATGAAACTACAACAAAAATGACCATGTAATTGTAAAAATATTGAATAAAATATGGCAAGAAACAGAATGCTTACATGAATAAATTGTAAAACGTTTTAATCTGTTTAAATGTTTTACAGGTAATCATGCTCATGGAGAGCAGGCACACAAATGTTCACAGCAGACACAGCAGCAGCCAGATTGTCCCGCACATCTTCTCCCACTCTTGCTTCAAGGTTGTGGGGTTCAGGGGTCCATCATCATGGTCTTCCTCATCCTCTGGATCAATGATGTCCCCATTGAGAAGAGCAGCAGTGAGGGACATGATGGACTGCAAAGACAGGCGAAGGTGTTCATGGTGGTCAGCTGCTTCATCAAAATGAAGCTGCAGAATGGGCACAGCTATGTTGAGATGGCAGTAGGATGTGGGGATCACCGCCTGTAAATACATGATTGTTAGAACAATAAGTTTGAATAAAGCTTTGTTTCATGTGTTATTTACTTGTATATGCATTTATTTAGTGTCATTGTTACTTTTATTAATTCTTTTACTTTTTTTTTTTTATTAATTATGCTATTATTATCAGTAAATTTATTTTATTAATTCTTGCATTAATTCATTGATTGACTGTAAATTGAGATGTATTCACATCAGCTGTATTTGTCTAGTGTGTATTTATGCATAGCTCTGTCATATGACAAAACATTAAATTTGGCTTGTTTTAAGTAAAACGAAAAGTAATATAATTAAGTATTGGTCAGCATTTATCATTATTATTGTGCGTAAGTGTTGGGGTGGGCTAGCAAAGCAATTCTTTCTGGGATAATCTTAATTTTTAAGTAGTTTATACTTACATTTTTTGAGCATAAAATCAGTCTTCTGCAAAGGCGAGATCTTCGAGCAGCTGTCCGATGTCGTCTTTGTGCAGACATTGCTAACACTGAAGAAAACTGTACTAGGGTTGTCGAGTTACTGGTGCTGTGAGGTGTTGTGAGTGTGGACCTATCACTCATATATTTATTTTTATTGCAAGACCTATAATTAAATACAAGATCAGGGAAAATACCATGGTTGTATCTTTAACAATAAGCAATAATAATGACAAAAAAACAACAAAAAAACATAAATATGGGTTTATATACATCATAGTTTGAGATTATATACACAGACCCTATTAAACATCGTATAGATTTTAAAATCTTGCTACTTACTTATAAAGCTCTAAATGGTTTAGCTCCCCAGTACCTAAGTGAGCTCTTAATGCATTATAGTCCTTCACGTCTATTGCGATCTCAGAATTCAGGCCAGTTGATAATACCCAGAATATCAAAATCAACTGAAGGCGGCAGATCCTTTTCCTATTTAGCACCTAAACTCTGGAACAATCTTCCTAGCATTGTTCGGGAAGCAGACACACTCTGTCAGTTTAAATCTAGACTAAAAACACATCTCTTTGCTCTTGCATACACATAACACATTATCAATACATTAACATTTTTCAAATCCGTTAAAGGATTGTTACGCTGCAATAATTAGGTCGGCCGGAACTGAGAACATTTCCTATAACACTAGATATACCTGTACATCAGAATAAGAATGGCATCTACGCTAATATCTGTCTCTCTGCTTATCCTGAGGTTTGCCGGGTGCTGGATCCAGGCCGTATCCAGATCAGATGGAGAACCTGTGTCTGGACCTGCCTACAATGTAGCCCAGGAGACAATGGGCCTACAGATCCAGTTCTGGCTGCATCTATAATTCTGATTTTTAATCCCCGTATCCGCTTACATATATTTATATATAATCTATTTTTAATCTCTATAATAAAATGTATAATTTAGATTTTGATCTCCATATCCATTTACATATATTATATATATCTTCCAAGGGGTTTTTTCCCTCCTAGGACTTTTTTCCCAGTGTTAGCACGCTTTGTTTTTCTCCTAGGGGTTTTTTTCCACCCCTGGGAGTCAGCCGACATTGGCTTAATGTAGCACCCTCTTGTATATGTTACATATTACCACGCTTGTTTGTACAGCTTATTTTTAACCACTTCCCTTTTTTTCTGTGCTTCTAATATGTAAAGCTGCTTTGAAACAATTACCAATTGTAAAAGCGCTATATAAATAAATTTGACTTGACTTGACTTGACAGACATAAAGCATGATGATGATGTTAAATATTTTGAATACACCTAATGCATAAAAAGTATTTATTTTATTTATTTATTTGTTTATTATTTATAAGCCTGAGGGATGAAACTAGAGCTAATTCAACAAGAAAAAGAGGAAAATGTAAAGGAGATTTATGCCACTTTTGCTTGTGGATGAACATTTTTGCATATAAAATAAAGAAATTAACAACATATTCATGTGAATTTGGGTTTTCGTACCAAAAAATAAATGGGGGGTCACATTAGCAGTTAAAAATATTAGAACTTTAAATTAACCCCAAATATATTCGTTTTTATTATTAGTATATTAGTACTACAATTACAAAATTACTGGGCAGCTGTTTCTTCAACAAGACCACAAAAAAGCAAGTTTAATCAATATCAAGATATTTAGAGATGAATTAAACCTGTCGCTCAAATCTTTAAAGTTGTTGCGCTTGGTAACGTCAACAGGGCGGATTATGTCTAGATTGCATTCATACTCAACAAGATTTGGCTATTAAGTACTCTTTTAGTGCTTGTTAAGTAAGTACTGATGCAAAAACTTGAGAAAATGAGATCCAGGCAATGATTATGTCAGAGATCAAATTTGAATAAGGAATAAATTTATTAATTGAAAATTATAGAGAGAAACAAATTAACAAAGTAACAAAGTAATTAATAGTTAATAATAAAATCTAGAGTATTGTATTTAATGGATGAAGATGAAGATCAGAATATAGAGAAAGGAACAAAATTAAGACATTTGCAGAATGAAATGAGAGATAGAAGAGAAGAAGCAGAAGCAAAAGATGCAGAAGGGATGCGAGAAGCAAAAAGAGCAAATAAGAAGTAAAGAAAAGCAAAGAAAAAGCTAAACTATCAAAGACCCAGTCCGTTTTATACCATAAGCATAGGAAAACGTACATCCCACTCAAACTTATGTTTTGGTCTAATAAGAAAATGTCAAATGGATTTATCCATTATGTCATAGACTGGTCAAATGTCAAAAACAGATGAAAATAGATACAAAAGGGGTTGTTTTGACACTCTTAAGGGAATTTTGCAGATCTTGCATTATCACATGTCTGAAGAACTGTGTCAACATGACCGGTCACATTGGAACACTTTGAAGAACAATTGAATATAGCAAGCATACATACTCTTAAATATAAAAGAAGAATAACCATAAAGGAGTACAATAAAGAGTAAATACTTGAAAATATGATGAGGATTAATATATGGAGTGGGAGTACATGAATATATGAAATCAAAAGTAATATTGATAAATCATAAGCCATAAATGATTAACATGAAATATGAATAAAATGCATGAATATGAATATTGACCCTTTAGGATCCACCAGTACTTATTGAAATTAAGTACCTACTCATTGAGTAGGTGGTTTTGGACGGACCCAATGTATTATCAATGTTACATTTATCAATAGGGTGCTTCTCATTTTTTAATTGTCCATCCTCGTCTACCTTCATCCCTATTAAAGGTAAGAAGACAAGGCACTCTGCAAGCTTTGAGTAATAGATGCAATACTTGGGCTATGTGTAAAGTATGATATTCTTGCTCACGTTCATGTCACTTGCACTTCAAGAAATGTTGTTGGAACTTTAATCATAAAATTAAAGATTACTAAAGCAAGATGCATGCACATTTGAAAAATTTAGAAATGGATGGTTTATTCAAACACTTTAATAACATTTTTAAATAAATATATCTTATTAGATTCAGTAACAATAAACCAAATAACAAAAAAACAAAACAAAGAAAAAAAAAAATCACCATTGTTTGAAACCCAGAGAAGTCAGGTGGTTCAACAAACAACCCTACTGTAGGACACACCTGTGTTTTCTCCCAAATAAGGAGGAATTGATTAGACTACTGAGAAGTGCACATGCAAAACCAAAATGGGTGTTTACCAATCAGTGACCAATTTCAAACTACAGTGGATGTTTTTCAACCATTTTTCAACAGACTTGTTAAAATTATGAAGGCCCACCCCTAAACCAAGCCCCCAGTGGATTGGAGCAAATCGGGTAAAAGCCCATTGTGGTTTGAAAACACCCCACTGACTGGGAAGCACCCACTAGTGTTTATCTGCAGAGATGCATACCTGCAATGTCTTGTGGTCATAAACTACAAATCACTGTTAGTTTAATGTCACTGTCTCCACCCATGTGTGCTGTCAGCTTTCATCAAAATTTCAATGCTGATCCGACACACTTTAAACATTGAAATGTCAATCTCAACCAAAATGATGGTTTGGATCAACATTGTATCAGTCACCATGCTATCTGGGTGAGCAGCTGCATTCCGCAGAATTATAGTGGGCATATACTTTTCATAGGCCTACTACAGGACGAACAGCGATTCATGCTAATATGATACCTTATTGTCAGCTTATTAGTAGCTAGACTACACTGCTGTCAAGTAGAATTTAATCATCATTTCAACTTGCCTATAGTGTGCCAAGGCATTTTCCATGTATTTCTCAAATGAAAGCAAGAGCACCACAGTTGATGCTGTAATATGTCATGTTGGCGAACGCTCCAAGTCAAGTCAAGTCACCTTTATAGCGCTTTTTACAATGCAGATTGTGTCAAAGCAGCTTTACAGTGATAACTTGTATACAGGTGCTGGTCATATAATTAGAATATCATCAAAAAGTTGATTTATTTCACAAATTCCATTCAAAAAGTGAAACTTGTATATTATATTCATTCATTACACACAGACTAATATATTTCAAATGTTTATTTCTTTTAATTTTGATGATTATAACTGACAACTAAGGAAAATCCCAAATTCAGTATCTCAGAAAATTAGAATATTACTTAAGACAAATACAAAGAAAGGATTTTTAGAAATCTTGGCCAACTGAAAAGTATGAACATGAAAAGTATGAGCAACTTAGTTGGGGCTCCTATTGCCTGAATTACTGCAGCAATGCAGCGTGGCATGAAGTCGATCAGTCTGTGGCACTGCTCAGGTGTTATGAGAGCCCAGGTTGCTCTGATAGTGGCCTTCAGCTCTTCTGCATTGTTGGGTCTGGCATATCGCATCTTCCTCTTCACAATACCCCAAAGATTTTGGGGTTATGGTCAGGTGAGTTTGCTGGCCAATTAAGAACAGGGATACCATGGTCCTTAAACCAGGTACTGGTAGCTTTGGCACTGTGTGCAGGTGCCAAGTCCTGTTGGAAAATGAAATCTGCATCTCCATAAAGTTGGTCAGCAGCAGGAAGCATGAAGTGCTCTAAAACTTCCTGGTATACGGCTGCGTTGACCTTGGACCTCAGAAAACACAGTGGACCAACACCAGCAGATGACATGGCTCCCCAAACCATTGCTGTCTGTAGAAACTTTACACTGGACCTCAAGCAACGGAATCAACACATAAATGCCTTTCTAAATAGAAAGGTCTTTAGATCTGCTTTAAAAGAGTCCAGGTTCTGTACTTCTCTCAGCTCGATGGGGAGGTGGTTCCAGAGCCGCGGCACGGCCGAGCAGAAAGCTCGGTCTCCCATGGTTTGGAGCCTAGTGGTGGGGACCTGAAGAAGCTGGTGGCCAGATGATCTGAGGGTGCGGGTGGAGGATTGCAGAGTGATAAGTTCTTGTAGATATGATGGTGCTTGTCCAGTGATGCATTTATATGCGAGCAAGAGGATTTTGTAATCAATCCGGAATGAAACAGGGAGCCAGTGCAGTGAATGTAGAATGGGAGTTATGTGTTCATATTTATGGACTCTCATTAGGACTCTGGCAGCGCTGTTCTGGATGTATTGCAGCTTTTGGATGTTCCTGTCAGAAATCCCAGTGAAGAGTCTGTTGCAGTAGTCCAGCCTTGAGGAGATAAAGGCATGAACAAGTTTCTCTGCATCTAGACGGGTTAGAAGGGGACGGAGTTTGGAGATGTTACGAAGGTGGTGAAAGGAGGCCTTGCAGATGTATTTTATGTGGTCATTAAAAGTTAACTGGGGGTCAAACCGAACGCCTAGGTTTGTAATGGAGGAGGAGAGAGTGATGACCTGACCGTCAAAGGTGAGCAAGGATATGGGTGAGGAGCGGATCTGATGAGAGGTGCCAACTAGGAGTGCCTCTGTTTTACTGGAGTTCAGCTGAAGGAAGTTGCTGTTCATCCATGCCTTTATCTCCTCAAGGCATGTGGTGAGTCGTGACAGAGCTGTCTCGATTGCTCCTGTCTGCCTCGCTGCCTCGCTGCTGGTGGTTTGCGTCTTCGTATAGCTTTGTTTTCTCTTACTTTTATTGAATCTCTTACTTTTATTCATTGTTGCTTATATTATTATTATTGCCTACCACATTAATCTGACGTTGCTGGCTTGTAATCTTTGAATCTAAATCGCTGTTACAACGCGTTTGCATCTCGCTAGCTTGTTAAATTGTCATCAGTCTCGCGCACGCTCCTTTTCAGCGCGTTCATCAAACAGCTGTGGTAACTCGAATCGGATCAGTCTACAAACACGGTGAGTCATGTCATCCTCTCCCAGTGTTATTTCGTGTTCAGTTTGTCACATGTTCAGTATAGCTCTCTCTGTCAGCGACGAGGGATTTACATGTCATAAATGTAGGGAAATAGTCAGGCTGACAGAGAGAATCTCAGAATTAGAGACACGCATCCAAACTTTAATCGAGGATAGTAAGAATGCAGGGGCTTCAGATACTGTTTTGGATGCGACTAGCTTAGTGAACTCTGTACATTGTTCGGTTCCGGCTGTAGAGCCCACGCAGCAGGGCACTTGGGTAACGGTGAGGCGGCCTAGCCGCGGAAAACACCACTCTTCCGTTCCAATAAGAACATCAAACAGGTTCTCCCCACTCAGTGACGCACCCACTGAGAATCCTGTTGAAAGTGCCCTAGTTATTGGCGATTCTATTACAAGGAACGTGAAAATAGAGACACCAGCCACCATAGTCACATGTTTGCCGGGAGCCAGAGCACCTGACATCAAAGCAAATTTAAAAGTGTTGGCTAATGCTAATCGTAAATATTCTAAAATTATTATTCACGTCGGCACAAATGATGTTCGACTTCGCCAGTCAGAGATCACTAAAATTAACATTAAAGAGGTGTGTGAACTCGCAAGTACAATGTCAGGAGAAGTAATTTGCTCTGGTCCCCTTCCTGTTCGTCGGAGTGATGAGATAGTTAGCAGATTATCATCACTCAATGGCTAGCTGTCAAAGTGGTGTCCGCAGAATAATATAGGTTTCATAGACAATTGGAAAAGTTTTTGGGGCAGACCTGACCTGTTGAAAAGAGATGGTATTCATCCGTCCCGTCTAGTCCTCAAGGTTATGATTATCACCACAATCCTCGTCAGAAAGGCAAAGGGGGAGGTGTTGCTGTAATTTATAGTAATATTTACAGTATAAGCCAGAAGTCTTTCAAATATAACTCCTTCGAAGTGATGGTGCTTTACGTAACATTATGTAATTATTATGTTGACATTATGACATTTGTGCTGGCTACTGTATACAGGCCACCAGGACATCATACAGACTTTATCAAAGAATTTGCCGATTTTCTATCAGAATTAGTACTAGCTGCAGATAAAGTCCTTGTTGTTGGTGATTTTAATATCCATGTAGATAATAAAAAAGACTCATTGGGATTGGCATTTACAGACATTCTAAACTCTATTGGTGTTAGACAACACGTGTCAGGACCCACTCATTGTCGTAATCATACTTTAGATCTAATATTGTCACATGGAATCGATATTGATGCCGTTGAAATTCTGCAGCAGAGTGACGGCATCTCAGATCATTATCTAGTCTCGTGTATACTACATTTAGTCAAAGAGGCTAAACTGCCTCCCTGCCATAAATATGGTAGAACCATCACTTCTACCACTAAAGATTGCTTTATAAATAATCTTCCTAATCAGTTTCATCGCCTTAGCATAGCAGACAGCTTAGAAGACCTCGATGTTGCAACAGAAACTATTGCCTCTGTCTTTTCCAGCACATTAGACTCAGTTGCTCCTTTGCGTTTAAAAAAGATTAAGGAAATTAATCCAACACCATGGTACAATGAGCACACTCGGGCCCTAAAAACAGCAGCTAGAAAAATGGAGCGCAGCTGGAAGAAAACAAAACTAGAAGTATTTCGCATTTCTTGGAGAGAGAGAATGATTGAGTACAGAAAGGCCTTAACACTCTGAGGTCTAAAAACGCGCCGGCGCGTTTTGCAGTTTTTTTTTCACATTGCAGCAAAACAGACTTAAAATACTCCGTCATTTTTTGTCATAGAGACATAAGTAATATATCAATTGAAACTATAGAATGTCTTCTTTTTTTTGTGTACACTCACAATCAAAATAAAACTTTGTGCTTTTTAAAAATAAATAAAATATACAGGGTGTGCTGTCCTGCCGTCTCCGTCTCTGCAAACATCGTTCTAAAACGTCACTAAAAGTAACTAAAATAGATGGCTTATACATGCTACATGGACATGAGAGATATGTCTTTGGAAAGCTTTAAGTGTCTACTTTTAAACAAAACAAATAAATTCTAAAACAAATATTCTCCCTTTATGTAATCAGTATAAAAGTAAAGAGAGGTACTGTTTCTCCTGTCTGACCTAATTATCTTTAATGTGTGCCCGCCCACGCGCAGAGCGCTCTATTCATAAGATAATGTGCTGAGGCGATTTATGCAAACTGTAAACGCCCCTAACAGCGTCTTAAAAAGCATCAAGTTTCATCAGATTCATTCGCTTTCCTTCGCGTTTGGAAGATGGCACACTACACAGGTGAGCAGGCTCTTCAGATGGTCCTGGACAGTGAGGAAGTTCACTCTTTCCTCGGAAGAAGAACACGACTCTGACGATGAACGTCTGCATTTTGAAGAGCGACTTGATCCAGCTGAAGATACAGTTTCTGATGAGTAAGTGATTTAGTTTTACTTAAATTATTTGACGTGTTTTATTTCTATATAAGCGTACATATATATTTGCCTTATATTTACATCTATCTATATAACTATATATATAACGTTATCTCATAAAAACGCTTATAAATAGAATGCTTTTCTGTTGATATAGGGCCTACTTAAATTATTTATATAAGCGTACATCTATATTTGCCTTATATTTACATCTATCTATCTATCTATATATATATATATATATATATATATATATATATATATATATATAAAACTTTATCTCATAAAAATGCTTATAAATACAATGCTTTTCTGTTGATATACTTAAATTATTTGACGTGTTTTTTTTATATATATATAAGCGTACATCTATATTTGCCTTATATTTACATCTATCTATAAATATATATATAGCGTATCTAAGTACCGTATATGATAGGCGTGAATGTGCTAAAATATGCTTGGTTGTGAAATGCGCGTACATGTTGCTATTTGCTAAATGTGCTAACTGATATAGCAGACTGTAAACGTTTACACATTCGCACACTTTGTCCGGTAATGGCCAATTGACAGACATATACAGCATGCTTGTAGGCCTATACCTGTTACTTTCCTGTCAGTTATGCATAGCTAATGGTATGAGAGTATTATCTTATATGCTAATAATAACAGTTTTTTTTTTTTGACATTTTTTTTAGGAATGTGGATCCATCACTCTCACATTCACCTGCAATTCCCACTAGGAGGGCACGCAGCAACACAGGCGGAAATGAGAAAGAGTAAGTACACGTTTACCCACTATATGTGCAAACTGATATAGCAGACTGTAAACGTTTACACATTTGCACACTTTGTCCAGTAATGGCCAATTGACAGACATATACAGCATGCTTGTATACCTGTTACTTTCCTGTCAGTTATGCATAGCTAATGGTATGAGAGTATTATCTTATATGCTAATAATAACAGTTTTTTTTTGACAATTTTTTTTTTAGGAATGTGGATCCATCACTCTCACATTCACCTGCAATTCCCACTAGGAGGGCACGCAGCAACACAGGCGGAAATGAGAAAGAGTAAGTACACTTTTACCCACTATATGGTAGGCCTATATTGAAATCTGTAAGATTTTTCATGTTTTTAAAATAAGTTTCGTCTGCTCACCAAGGCTGCATTTATTCAATTAAAAATACAGTAAAAACAGTAATATTGTGAAATATTATTACAATTTAAAATAACTGTTTTCTATTTGAATATATTTCACAAAGTCGTTTATTCTTGTGATGTCCAGCATCATTACTCCAGTCTTCAGTGTCGCATGATCCTTCAGAAATCATTCTAATATGATGATTTGCAGCTCAAGAAACATTTATTGTTTACAATTGTTCAGAAATGTTTCATAAGTAGCAAATCATCATATTTGATGATAATATTTGATGATAATATTCATAAGATTCATATTTGATGATAATATATTTGCAGAGCTCTGTGGTGTGTCGTCACAGAAAGCAGCTCCAAAACAGACCAAAAGTGACCATGTACCGGTTCCAGGAGCAGAGCTGACATCAGATGCAAGGAATAATGCCACCGCTGGTCGTCGGAACTGCATGCTTTGCAAAGTACAGCTTGGTAAAAGGCAAGACACACCTTGGAAATGCCAGGCATGTGACATTTACTTGTGTCTTCAGTTGAACTGTTTTCAAAAATGGCACACAGATGTGTGACTGTTCAGATTCTCTGTTCACCACCTCTCACTGACCATTGGGCTGCAAAGATTATCTATATGTGATCAAGCAGGTTATGTATAGGGTGTAAAAGTGGGCTTTTTTTTATAAACCTTACCTTTATTTGCCTGTACACAAAAAATGTGCCTTTGACCCTAGTTTATATGTGGATTATATTGTTAACTTTATTTTAAATAAAAAAGAAAAAAAACAATGATATGTCTTGTCTTTGCATTTTCTTAGTTGACTCAGTCACATTCCTGACTGAATGGCTCATTATGCGGCTCATTAGGGGCAGGGTCTTAATCTCCCCAGGTGTAAATCACTTCATTATTCATGAAGAGTCACACCTCTTCGCATATGGCCTACCTAAACAAAAAGTGTCTTAGAAATTTAAAATCAATACAATGTTTTATGTGTCAGAGTAGGGAGGATCATTTCCACATCATTTTGAAGCAAAAACTCTACACTAAAATATACAATTCTCAAAAGTCTTGTGAAAAAACATTTAGTATGCATTTTGAGGTATTGTTTCAGTTACTTTTTTTTTTTTTTTTTTTCAATAACCACGCATAAACATTATTCCTTTAAAAACACAAACATGTACATACATGTTCCTCACATATTATTGTAGCCTAGTTTGTGCTGAATACAGTGTAATGACACTTTTGTCATTAATATGTTTATAACCAACTGATAAAAGCACAAATGTCAGGGCATGTCAAAACTTCTCCAGGGCCCAAAATCAGCCTCAGACTCCATAGGGTTAAAAACTGCTAGATCTGCCTATTTTTCAAAACTTTTAGAAGAAAATAAACACAACCCTAGGTATTTATTTGATACAGTGGCTAAATTAACAAGAAATGAAGCTTCAACTTCTGATGTTTCCAAAGAGCATAGCAGTAATGACTTTATGAACTTCTTTACTTGCAAGATTGATAATATTAGAGAGAAAATTATAACCATGCAACCGTCTACTACAGTATTGTGTCAGACAGTGCATTGTAGTGTCCCTGAAGAAAAAATAAATTCATTTTCTGCTTTAGGAGAGGAAGAATTGTCTAAACTTGTTAAATCATCAAAATCAACAACATGTATGTTAGACCCTATACCGACTAAGCTATTGAAAGAGATGCTTCCGGAGATCATAGATCCTCTTCTTAATATTGTTAATTCATCTTTATCACTAGGATACGTACCAAAAACTTTTAAGCTGGCTGTTATTAAACCTCTTATTAAAAAACCACAACTTGATCCTAGAGAACTAGGATTTCAAATCTCACTTTTCTGTCAAAAATACTAGAAAAGGCGGTTTCATCACAACTATGTTCCTTTTTAGAAAGAAATAGTATCTGTGAGGATTTCCAGTCAGGATTTAGACCATACCATAGTACTGAGACTGCTTTCATTAGAGTTACTAATGATTTGCTCTTATCATCAGATCGTGGTTGTATCTCTCTATTAGTGTTACTGGATCTTAGTGCTGCATTTGACACTATTGATCACAATATTCTTCTAAATAGACTCGAAAACTATGTTGGCATTAGTGGAATTGCATTGGCATGGTTCAAATCATACTTATCTGACCGTTATCAGTTTGTAGTAGTAAACGATGAGATGTCATATCAGTCACAAGTTAAATATGGAGTACCGCAAGGCTCAGTACTAGGACCGTTGCTTTTCACTCTGTACATGCTACCCTTGGGAGATATCATTAGGAAGCATGGCGTTAGTTTTCACTGTTACGCTGATGATACTCAGCTCTATATTTCTTCATGCCCTGACAAAACTTACCAATTCGCTAAATTAACAGAATGTATAGCTGATATAAAAAACTGGATGACCAGTAATTTCCTACTACTAAATTCAGAAAAAAAACAGAGATTCTAATTTTTGGACCGAAAACTACCTCACGCCATAACCTAGAATACTGTCTAACACTTGATGGATGCTCTGTTAAGTCTTCGTCGTCAGTTAGGAACCTGGGTGTGCTCTTTGATACCAATCTTTCATTTGAAGGCCATGTTACTAGCATCTGCAAAACCGCATTTTTCCATCTTAAAAATATATCTAAACTACGACATATGCTCTCAATGAAAAATGCAGAACAGTTAGTTCATGCGTTCATGACCTCAAGGCTAGATTACTGTAATGCTCTACTGGGTGGTTGTTCCTCCCGCTTGATAAACAAACCGTCCATACCGGCGTGATGAATACGATCCTCAACTGGATGGAACTGAAATAAATACTTTGATTGTTGCGATCCTATCAGACTTATGATAGCAACCTGATTCGTAACAAAGCACTGTTCGCCAGAGGAGAACTGGCCCCCCGACTAAGCCTGGTTTCTCCCAAGGTTTTTTTTTTCTCCATTTTAACACCTATCTGCCACTTGTTTGCCACCTGATGTCACCTGTTGGAGTTTGGGTTCCTTGCCGCTGTTGCCTTTGGCTTGCTTAGTTGGGGACACTTGACATTTGACTTGACATTTGATATTCAACTGTTTTCTTGACATTTATTCAACAGTGCTTTGATCTGCCTGCATTGACACTATTCTTGAAGAGCTGCTGTGCAGCAAAAATTATGTACCAGTTATCAATGTAAAGCTGCTTTGACACAATCTGCATTGTAAAAAGCGCTATATAAATAAATGTGACTTGACTTGACTTGAGCTGTAGAGGGGCTTGGGGCAGTTTTAAAGTAAAGTTGTGTGTCATCAGCATAACAGTGGAAGGACATTCCATGTCTGCTGATGATATGACCGCATGTAGAGGATAAATAGGATGGGGCCAAGAACCGACCCTTGCGGAACACCACATGTAATAGGGAGCAGCCTGGACTTGCATCCCCCCAATATAACACTTTCAGTCCTGCCAGAAAGGTAGGACTGAAACCACTGTAGTGCTTTGCCCGATAGTCCAACAGAGTTTTGAAGGTGACCCAGGAGGATGGTATGGTCTACTGTATCAAAGGCCGCTGTTAAGTCAAGGAGAATGAGCAGTGATGGTAATCCTGAATCGGCAGTCATCAGAAGGTTGTTCACCACCCGGAGTAGAGCTGTTTTGGTACTGTGCGCCGAACGGAAACCTGATTGAAATATCTCAAAGAGGTTGTTGTATTTGAGATAGCTGTGGAGCTGAGAGGCGGCTTCCTTCTCCAGAACCTTTGACAGGAAGGTGAGATTGAAAAATGGCCTGTAGTTTGCAAGAACCTCTGGATCTAAGGTTGGTTTCTTGAGTACTGGGCAGATGACAGCAGTTTTAAGAGCAGGTGGAACGCGACCAGTTTTAAAAGAAAGATTAACAAAATGGGTGATGATTGGGCTGACAATGGGAATAATTGACTTGAGCAGAACAGTTGAAATGGGATCTTGGGAGCAGGTAGATAACTTCATTTTTCTTATGGTTTCCTCAGTGTGTCTCTGCTGAACCTCAGTGAAGTCTGGGAAAGATGGCAATCTCCCTTGTGAAGGGTTGAAGTCCGGGGGAGACAGGGAGGAAGAGCCAGATAATGAGTGGATGTTGTTAACTTTAGATAAAAAATTCAATGAAGCTATTGCATCGCTCCACTGTAGATTCAATGGACGAGGATGATTGAGGCTTCAGGAGATGGTTTATTGTAGAAAAAAGCTGCTGTTTTCTTAGCATGTCTATGCAAATTTCAATGTGTTAATGTTAAATGAACATGGAATTAAATATGTTAAAATGTTGTTTATTCGCAGATGAACTACTGTAATGATGTATATTTTGAACGGAATGTCTAATTGTATTTTTGGCCTTGTCTTTTGCAAGGTTTTTTTTCTGTCCTTCCTTTCCATATCTTCTGTTTTCCGTCATCCCTTGAGTCTGGTACAGCATATTTTCTGGAACCGGACGATTGTTGAAGAAGACTTTGAACTTGAACTGTCCCTGCATTGCACTAGAAAGAGACAGGAACTGGTGAGCCATGCCTATATAAGGATCGAGCTACGAGAATCAAGAAAGTGGTAGGATTGTGCACACACTTTTTCTTTGTTTTTCTAACTGAACTGTGTTGCTCAGAACTCAATTGCGGAAGAAGGATCTCATGTAAGCAGCACTGAACTGGAGCTAAAATTTGGTGAAACCCTAATCCACATTGGTACTGTTATTGTGAGCAGTAAGGTTGACTATTGTAATTTCTTTTATTTTCTACTGATTTTCAGATTGCAGAGCTTGATGTAATTGTAATATGAAAGATTGTAAAAACCTTTAAGATTTATGAAATATAAAATTTGTAAACAAATAAATGATGTTGGCATAGTAGCACATTTTCCACAATCTCATATATATATATATATATATGAGATAGCAAATCAGAGCAACATGAAAAGCAAACAATGTAGGCTAGCATTAGCTACATGATAATAACTGTAACAGCGTACATAAACCAACTAAAGTACCGTATCCTGACACAATGTTTTAAACTAACCATTCAGAGATGTCCTGCTGTAGCCACTGAGTTGCAACTTCTTCATCTGGTGCTTCCCCATCCGGATCAGATTCTGGGTCAAACTCATCTGCGTGTCTACGAGCCATTGCGATACATCCACTGTCAACACATCCTGAGGAAAGCTCATTGTGGGACTGGCTCATAGTGGCTGAAATTCTGCACCAAGGCTGAATTTCGGGAAAGAGACTTCAGATACAGTACTAGGGACCACTTAGGCCTATATAAAAGCATCCAAAAAGTAGCATGTCATGGGATCTTTAACCCTGGGAAGTCTCTCAAACCCGAGTGTTACATTCCAAGTATGAGCTCTGGCTAGTGTCTGTAAGCAGACAGCTAGTGGTACAGTCACTGAAGAGTATCTTGAAACGCTGAAGGCCCTTGCTAGGGGAAGTGGGAAGCCTTTCTTAGATGTGCTTCAGGGGGAGTTGGAAAAGCTTCAGGAAGCCCACTCCGCTAACCATACTCCAGTAAGAGCACAAAATGCAAGCTTTGATGATTCTCAGAGTGTGGAAGCAATCGTTCCAGAACCTGTGTGTTGTTCCCCGATGCCCTTGTCTACCTCTGCTGAAACAGTAGAAATGCGAACCCCAGAATCAAAAGACCCAACCAAGAGACGGGAGGCCTCTATGTTCTTCCCAAATTCAGAAACCGTTGTTGATGGTGTTACCGTGACTACTAACTCTACTTTTCCTGCGAGCATTGCTGACCCACCGGGTATTCAAAGAATGGTAGTAGAGCACAGGCCTCAGTTCGACTTAGGGTTTTCTTAGGGAGGAGCCCACACCCTCCAAATTAACCTGATTTTGATACTTGGCGAACAAGTGTAGATCTCCTGTTAAGTGACCCATCGATTTCAGACTTGCATAGAGCGCAGAGGATCTTAGATAGCTTGTTGCCTCCAGCCACAGAGGTAGTGAAGCATGTGCGACCTCCAGCTTTGCCGGCGGTATATCTTGAGTTGCTGGAGTCAGTCTATGGTTCTGTAGAGGATGGTGATGAACTGTTGGCCAAGTTCATGGGCACCTTAGAGAATCAGGGAGAAAAGTCATCAGATTTTTTGCATCGGTTGCAAGTTATTTTGAGTACAACGATTAGGAGGGGAGGCATTGCGGAGAGAGATCACGATCGTTGCCTCTTGAAACAGTTCATGAGAGGGTTTTGGGACGATGGTCTCATAGCCAGCCTTTTATTTAGGAAGGAGGGAGGCTTACCCACCCACCTTTGCTGAGTTGGTTGTATTAATCCGAACAGAGGAGGGTAAGCATGCCTCCAAGGAAGAGCGGATGAAAAAGTACCTTGGGTTGTCAAAAGCTCCTAATACCTACCCGAGACCACGAGCTGCCACTCAGCAAGTATCAGCTTATTCTCATGAGACACTAAATTCTGACACTTCTGAAACGGACCTCATAAAGAAACAACTTGCAGAGGTCCAGGCCCAAATTGCTAATTTAGGTCAAACCCCAGGCCATAAGCGGTCGAGTGGGTCCTCTGAGAAGGTGGAGCTGAGCACTTTGAGGAAAGTAGTGGAAGATTTGCATACTCAGGTAACCACTCTGAAAGCATCCATGGCCCAAGAAGTAAGGCGCGAAAATTCAGATGACTCATAAATCGCTAAGCTGCGACAACAAGTTGCTGAACTGCAGGCTCAGAGTGCTGCTCAAAAGAGTTATAGAGACTACTCCCGTGAGACTGCTAGTCCCTGAGTAAGTTGAGGTAGCAACAGGCTCAGTGGGACTCGCTGCGTGGTCATTCCTCTTTGCCTTTAAACTAAGGAAGTCTCTGTAGCGGGGCATACAGAGACAAGGTGTAAAAGTATCCACCCTAAATGTTACAGGCAAGAGCCTGTCACGAGCAGTCGTCATAAGGCACCGCTAAAAAGCCTGCCGAAGGGGTTAGTAGGGGTTAAGTGCACTACGCAGATCATTATTGATGGAAAGGAAGTAGATTGTCTCCTAGACACAGGGTCTCAGGTTACTACAGTTCCCCAGTCATTCTACGAGGCACATTTGTCTGATTACCCATTGAAGTCGTTAGAAAATTTGTTGGAAGTGGAGGAAGCCAATGGGCAAGCCATGCCATACTTGGGGTACACTGAACTGACTTTAAAGTTTCCTAGAGAGTTCGTAGGCATTGAAGTCAAGGTCCCCATGTTAGCTTTAATAGTTCCAGATCTAAAGAGTCTGTCGCAAGTTCTTGTCAGAACCAACTCCCTGGACGTGCTTTATAGCCATTGCATTAAGGAAAATGAGAGTAGCCCTTGTTCAAGTCTCCACAGATATCAGGCAGTGCTTAAAGTCCTTGAGGCAAGGTGGAGGCAAACTAGCAGTTTAAAACGGGAGGAATATCGAGTGAATGTGTTAAATAACTAATGTTCAGATTTAAAAGTTACTTTAAGCAGTTTACAAGTGTTATTTTAATAGGTTTTTGTCATGTATTCGAAATGGCTAATCGTGACGCACATGTGATACAGGCAGATGAGGCCTAAGCTCGTCATTTGAAAAATGATCTTAGCATGTCTATGCAAATTTCAATGTGTTAATGTTAAATGAACATGGAGTTAAATGTGTTGAAATGTTGTTTATTCGCAGATTAACTACTGTAATGATGTATATCTTAAACGGAATATCTAATTGTATTTTTGGCCTTGTCTTTTGCAAGGTTGGGTTTTTTTTTCTGTCCTTCCTTTCCCTATCTTCTGATTTCCATCATCCCTTGAGTCGGGTACAGCATATTTTCTGGAACCGGACGATTGTTGAAGAAGACTTTGAGCTTGAACTGTCCCTGCATTGCACTAGAAAGAGACTGCGAGCAGGAACTGGCGAGCCATGCCCATATAAGGATCGAGCTACAAGAATCAAGAAAGTGTTAGAATTGTGCACACACTTTTTCTTTGTTTTTCTGACTGAACTGTGTTGCTCAGAACTCAATTGCGGAAGAAGGATCTCGTGTAAGCAGCACTGAACTGGAGCTAAAGTTTGGTGAAACCCTAATCCACATTGGGACTGTTATTGTGAGCAGTAAGGTTGATCTATTGTAATTTCTTTTATTTTCTACTGATTTTCTACTCTCAAAGTCCACTGTTCTTTTGTTTCATTTTATCATTTGGTTTTATTTTTTGTTGTTGTTTTTCTGAAGAACAAGAGTGAAAAGGGTATTTCAAAGTGTCATTTGGAAGAATAGTATTCATAGTCAAATTCAAAGTTATTCTCTATATTAAATAAGCCAATTAGAAACAAATTGAATAAATAGGTGAAAATAAATTCTATATCCATATTAGCAGAGTAAGAGTCAGTTAACTTTATTAGGTTAAATCTAAATAGATCAAAAAGAGATAGACAAACAATTAATTAAAAGCACTAAAACTAAATAAAAAATTTAAATATATAAGGGTTATAAGAAGAATACATTTATTTATTTATTTATTTTTTACATTTATTTTATTCTCCATTACCCCTTTTTGGTCACTATTTCCCTTTTCTTTTTTTTTTGTTTGTTTTGATGATGTATTGAAACTTTGACTTTTTTTTTTTTTTCCTTTTATTATTGCATTATTAACATTCTCTTTAATACATCTTACCTGTTTCTAATGCAGCCAGTATTGTCGTCATTTCCTTCTACCCTTGTTGCTGACACAGTCTCTTGAGCGACTCTGATCTTCTGGTCGCTGGTCCAAATTTAGAAATATGATGTATTCCTTTTCCGCTCATTTCCATTATTCACTGTTTGAGAGGGAGGGTTGCACTTGCGCTGTGACGCGCGTTACAATTATCTCTAGTCAGAGGTCATGACCACTACTCCAGATATAAGCCAACCAATACTTTCTCTAATAGTAGTTTTGGTATGGTCATGCCATGGTTTCCCATGTACACCAGCTAGAGTAACATTACATTAAACTGAGGTAAGGCTCACCCTATATAGGTTGGTCAGTCAACATTTTGTTGCCCTAAATTCCCTTTATTAGCCTTCACAGTCTAAGTACACTTGAACTAATGCCAAGCGTTAGTCGAAGCTCTAAAATGCTCCACTCAAAACTCTTTTACTAACCTGATGCAGATTTGCGGTAACAATACATTGTAATCTATTGGAGTCAATAATTTCAGAGTAAATCAGAATAAAGTCAGAATAAAATCAAATGTAACAATTTATTAGTCAGGTAAATGTATCATGCCAATTACATAATCAATTCAAAGATGATCAATACAAAACATCAATTGCTCAGAAATAGAGTAAAAATGAATATCTGACATTAGAAAAATACACATTGCTGAGTGTCCTGGACAATCAGCAATGTGGGTTGATCTGATTACAGAATCGCGCCCTGTGCCTCTTGCAACATTTCTTTAAATACTCAGACCAAGAAAAAACATCCCCCAATGTGGGGCATGAACTTACAATCAGAATTTGCATTGACTAGGGTCACAGACCTGGGGAGTTCGCACCTGGTTGGCGAACAGGAGGTAGTTTAGATGAAGGACCCTGAAGAAGGGGCACACCCACGATAGCAACCAAAGTATCTCAAAACTCTTAAAATCTTTATTACCTTTTGGTTTACTTCCATGTAGACGAGACCATTGTACCAGTCACACTCAGACATTTTAAATGATACCAAACATGACAGTTAATTCACTTGCATTGACAGAACATTATACTTTTTATATAATCTTTGTAAGTGAACTGAATGAAGGGAAGAATGTGTTAAGGGAAGGAAGTGGGGGAGAAGGAACAAATGTGAAGGAAGGACAGGATGGAAAGAAACTTTCCCGCAACTTCACTCTGTGGGGTGTGGAGACAAATGGCTGTATGTGTTTGTATATAGCTATATATAATATTGTATCAAAGCAGCTTTACAGTGATAATCAGGAAAATAATGATTCAATTCAGTGATGCAAACAGAATTCAACTGCTGTAAAGCAGCTCTAAAGAGACATTAGTAAACAGCCATTATTCAGATGAAATCAGTTCAGCGTTGATTCCTTTTGGTTCAATAACTGTGTAAAGTACATAAATTATGAAATGAGTAGCAGCTCTGCAGAAAACAGTGATATCAATGCAATGATCCAATTCTGCAATGATCCAGCAGATGGCAATATTGAATAGATTCAGAGCGGCAAATGATTCTGGCCAATCTGAATCTATTCAATATTGCCATCTACTGGATCATTGCAGAACTATTGGGGACACTTATTATTCAGCAATATTTCTGATCACCAATATTACTGATTTGACTGCACTGACACTATTGGATGAGAACTCAACTTAGCTGGATGACGACATAGCTGTTTTCTGCAGTGTTGCTTTATAGCTGAATTGAACTCATTTCATAATTGATGTACTGTCACTTTGAGCAAATTTTCAAGATCTGTAGCTGACATTTTTAAAATGTATAAATATAAATATAGATTTTATGTTTAAAACAATCATGCATATCACATCACATTTTGAAATAAATGAACTTTTCCATATATATATATATATATATATATATATTATACACACAGGTGCATCTCAATAAATTAGAATGCTGTGGAAAAGTTCATTTATTTCAAATTGTGGAACTTGTGTATTAAATAAATTCAATGCACACAGTATTTTAAGACTTTGTTTTTTTTAATTGTGATGATTTTGGCTCACATTTAACAAAAACCCACCAATTCACTATCTCAATAAATTAGAACACTTCGTAAGATCAATAAAAAAGAGGATGTTTTAAACAGAAATGTCAGGCTTCTGAAAAGTATGTTCATTTCTATGCACTCAATACTTGGTTGGGCCTCCTTTTGCATGAATTACTGCATCAATGCGGCGTGGCATGGAGGCAATCAGCCTGTGGCACTGCTCAGGTGTAATGGAAACCCAGGTTGCTTTGATAGCAGCCTTCAGATCATCTGCATTGTTGGGTCTGGTGTCTCTCATCTTCCTCTTGACAATACCCCATAGATTGTCTATGGGGTTCAGATCAGGCGAGTTTGCTGGCCAATCAAGCACAGTAACACCATGGTCATTGAACCAGCTTTTGGTACCTTTGACAGTGTGGGTAGGTGCCAAATCCTGCTGGAAAATGAAATCAGCAGGTCAAGTCAAGTTAAGTCAAGTCAAGTCACCTTTATTTATATAGTGCTTTTTACAATGCAGATTATGTCAAAGCAGCTTTACAGTGATAACTGTATATAATTCTGGCTGCACAGCAGCTCTTAAACAATGGTGTCAATGCAGGCAGAACAAAGCACTGTTGAATATCAAATGTCAAGTCAAATGTCCCCAACTAAGCAAGCCAAAGGCGACAGTGGCAAGGAACCCAAACTCCAACAGGTGACATCAGGTGGCAAACAGGTGGAAAATAGGCGTTAAAATGGAGAAAAAAACCTTGGGAGAAACCAGGCTTAGTCGGGGGGCCAGTTCTCCTCTGGCGAACAGTGCTTTGTTACGATTCAGGTAACTATCATAAGTCTGATAGGATCGCAACATTTAAAGTATTTATTCCAGTTCAATCCAGTTGAGGATCGTATTCATCATGCCGGTATGGACGGTTTGTTGAGGTGCTCTGTGCCACTGGCTGTTGTGTTGGTGAGGCCTTCACAATGGATGATCTAGTTGACGCAATCTCTGCTGATACTTCAGGGCTGCGTTCTGGTCGTGTCAAGGCATAGGTCCTCGATCTCACCTGGATACGGCCAGATCCGGTTGACTACGGTAAACCTCGGGATAAACAGAAAGACTAATATTAGCGTAGATGCCATTCTTCTTCTGATGTAACGAGTTCATCTGGTGTTATAGGAAGTGTTCCCGGTTCCAGCTGACCTAATTTATGCAGCCTAATAATCCTTTAACGGATTTGAAAATATAAATTTATAATGTGTTATGTGTATGCCAGGTTAAAGAGATGTTTTTTTAGTCTAGATTTAAACTGACAGAGTGTGTCTGCTTCCCGAACAATGCTAGGAAGATTGTTCCAGAGTTTAGGTGCCCAATAGGAGAAGGATCTACCGCCTGCGGTTGATTTTGATATTCTAGGTATTATCTGCTGGCCTGAATTCTGAGATCGCAATAAACGTGAAGGACTATAATGTATTAAGAGCTCACTTAGATACTGGGGAGCTAAACCATTTAGTGCTTTGTAAGTAATTAGCAAGATTTTAAAATCTATACGATGTTTAACAGGGAGCCAATGCAGTGATGACAGAACTGGGCTAATATGGTCATACTTCCTAGTTCTAGTAAGAACTCTAGCTGCTGCATTTTGTACGAGCTGTAGTTTATTTATCAAGCGAGCAGAACAACCACCCAGTAGAGCGTTACAGTAGTCTAGCCTTGAGGTCATAAACGCATGAACTAACTGTTCTGCATTTTTCATTGAGAGCATATGTCGTAGTTTAGATATATTTTTCAGATGGAAGAATGCAGTTTTACAGTGCTAGTAACATGGCCTTCAAATGAAAGATTGGTATCAAAGAGCACACCCAGGTTCCTAACTGACGACGAAGACTTAACAGAGCAGCCATCAAGTGTTAGACAGTATTCTAGATTATTGCGTGAAGTTTTCGGTCCAAAAATTAGAATCTCTGTTTTTCCTGAATTTAGTAGTAGGAAATTACTGGTCATGCAGTTTTTTATATCAGCTATACATTCTGTTAATTTAGCGAATTGGTGATTTTCGTCAGGGCGCGAAGAAATATAGAGCTGAGTATCATCAGCGTAACAATGAAAACTAATGCCATGCTTCCTAATGATATCTCCCAACGGTAGCATGTACAGAGTAAAAAGTAACGGTCCTAGTACTGAGCCTTGCGGTACTCCATATTTTACTTGTGATTGATATGACATCTCATCGTTTACTACTACAAACTGATAACGGTCAGATAAGTATGATTTGAACCATGCCAATGCAATTCCACTAATGCCAACATAATTTTCGAGTCTGTTTAGAAGAATATTGTGATCGATAGTGTCAAATGCAGCACTAAGATCCAGTAACACTAATAGAGAGATACAACCACGATCTGATGATAAGAGCAAATCATTAGTAACTCTAATGAGAGCAGTCTCAGTACTATGGTACGGTCTAAATCCTGACTGGAAATCTTCACAGATACTATTTCTTTCTAAAAAGGAACATAGTTGTGATGAAACTGCCTTTTCTAGTGTTTTTGACAGAAAAGTGAGATTTGAGATCGGCCTGTAATTGACTAATTCTCTAGGATCAAGTTGTGGTTTTTTAATAAGAGGTTTAATAACAGCCAGCTTAAAGGTTTTTGGTACGTATCCTAGTGATAAAGATGAATTAACAATATTAAGAAGAGGATCTATAACCTCTGGAAGCATCTCTTTCAATAGCTTAGTCGGTATAGGGTCTAACATACATGTGGATGATTTTGATGATTTAACAAGTTTAGACAATTCTTCCTCTCCTAGGCAAGGCAAGGCAATTTTATTTGTATAGCACATTTCATACACAATGGTAATTCAAAGTGCTTTACATAAAAAAGAATAATAAAAATAGAACATAAGGAATAGAAATAACAGTAAAAACAGAGAATTTTGCTATCTGGATGGAAGAGCTAGGAAGTCTCGGGGAGTTTGTTGTTGTTGTTGTTGTTGTTGTCGTCCATCAGAGTTGGATCTAAACGGATCTATTCATCAGAGCGGATCAGAATGGATCTTCCTCATCCAACAGGACTGCTACCTGTTAAGGCACTTCAAGCTGATAAACACAGTTTCAATCTCCCCTTTTGCCAAGACACCTCAAACTGCACCACACAGCCCTAATCCCTCTTCCGGAGATATCTTACCTATGCAACGCAGTTCAAATTTCCCCTTTGGAAATTTCCCCCTTTGGAAAGTGTCCTGACTGTAATCCAGAGATATCTTAACCATGCACTACAGCTTAAATTTCCCCATGGTTTGTCTCCTTATCCAAATTTTCCAAATTTTAACCTAATCACTTTCTTCCTAATTCTCCCAGTTCTTTCTACCAGACAGCAATATTTAAAATGCATTAAAAGTCAGAATAACAAGATGATACATAAAAGATATAAAATACATTAAAAATGAAATAAAAACAGGAAAAGGAATTAAAAGAATAAAAAGATAATACGTATAAAATAAAGTGCAAACAGTTCGGACATAGCACAGTATTCAATCAGCAAATGCATAGATAAAAAGATGTGTTTTGAGTCTGGATTTGAATGTGGCTACAGTTGGAGCACACCTGATCTCTTCTGGAAGCTGGTTCCAGCTGCGGCTGGCATAACAGCTAAAAGCAGACTCTCCTTGCTTTGAGTGAACCCTTGGTATTTCTAAATGACTTGATCCTGATGATCTGAGTGATCTGTTAGGTTTATATTCTATGAGCATATCTGCAATGTATTGAGGTCCTAGGCCATTGAGTGATTTATAAACAAGTAACAGTACTTTAAAATCAATTCTAAATGCAACTGGAAGCCAGTGCAAGGACCTGAGGACTGGTGTGATGTGTTCATGTTTTCGGGTTCTGCTCAGAATCCTGGCAGCAGCGTTCTGTACGAGCTGCAGCTGTCTTATGGTCTTTTTGGGAAGACCAGTGAGGAGCCCATTACAATAATCCACCCGGCTGGTGATGAAAGCATGAACAAGTTTCTCTAAGTCTTGACTGGAGACAAAGCATCTAATTCTTGCAATATTTTTGAGATGATAATACGCTGATTTAGTTATTGTCTTTACATGGCTACTGAAACTCAGGTCTGACTCCAAAATCACACCAAGATTCCTGACTTGATTTTTAGTTGTTTGACCCCTAGAGTGAAGGTACATGTTCACTTTGAGAACTTCATCTTTGTTTCCAAACGCAATGATTTCAGTTTTGTCTTTGTTTAACTGAAGGATATTTAGACACATCCAATTTTTAATTTCATCAATGCACTGGCACAGGGAGTCAATGGGGCTGTAGTCGTTAGGTGATAGGGCTAGGTAAATCTGGGTGTCATCTGCATAGCTGTGATATGCAATTTGGTTCTTTCTCATTATTTGGCTCAGTGGCAGCATATATAGGTTGAACAGGAGGGGTGCAAGAATTGAACCTTGAGGGACTCCGCATATCATGGATGTCCACTCAGACTTATGGTCACCGATATTCACATAATAACCTCTCCCTTCTAAGTATGACCTGAACCATTTTAGGACCATCCCAGAAAGCCCAACCCAGTTTTCCAGCCTGTCAAGAAGAATGTTGTGATCGACAGTGTCAAACGCAGCACTGAGGTCGAGTAGAACCAGCACTGTTAATTTACCTGAATCTGTGTTAAGGCGAATATCATTTATTATCTTTATGAGTGCTGTCTCTGTGCTGTGATGCGGTCGGAAACCAGATTGAAAGTTGTCAAAGTATCCATTCAAGCTTAAGAACTTGTTCAGCTGATTAAAAACAACTTTTTCAATGATCTTGCCTATGAAAGGAAGATTTGAAATTGGCCTGTAGTTGCTCAATATGGTGTTATCCAGATTGCTCTTTTTCAGGAGGGGCTTGACAACTGCAGTTTTCAGGGATTTTGGAAAAGTCCCAGATAGAAGTGAGGCATTTACCACTTCTAGGAGATCGGCTTCTAAACAGTTAAACACACTTTTGAAAAAAGATGTGGGAAGTGTGTCAAGGGCGCAGGTTGATGTTTTAAGGTGCTGTACTATTTCTTCCAAAATTTTACCATCAATTGCTTCGAAAACAGACATAATAGCTGCTTTCTGATGTTGTGATCTGATCTGTTTTACCCCAGTGCAGCTCAAGGATGTGCTAATCGCCTTTCTGATATTATTAATTTTCTCAGAGAAGAAGGAAGCAAACTCACAGCATTTGCTGTCTGAGAGCATTTCACTGGGAATCTGACTTGGGGGGTTTGTTAGTCTCTCTACAGTAGCAAAAAGAGTGCGGGTGTTGTTTAAGTTTTTGTTTATAATATTTGAGAAGAAGGTCTGTCTAGCTTTGCCTAATTCCACATTGAAAGCATGAAGAATATCTTTATAGATGTTATAATGGATTTCAAGTTTTGTCTTTCGCCACATGCGCTCAGCTTTTCTGCATTGTCTTTTCATATTTTGCACTGCTGTTGAGTTTCTCCATGGTGATTTTTGTCTGCCACTTTTCTTCCTGACTTTCACAGGAGCAATGTTATCAATGACATTCTGTACTTTTGAGTTAAAAGAATCAAGGAGAAAATCAACAGAGTCTGCAGATATGCTTGGTGTTAAAGATATAGCCTTCATGAACAGTGCACTAGTATTCTCATTTAAGCATCGCTTTTTGAGATAGATAGATCTAGCTTCAACAGTTGGAGAGATCAATAAATCAAAGAAAATACAGAAATGATCAGATAGCGCTACATCCTTAATGATAATGGATGAAATGTTTAGACCCTTACTAATAATTAAATATAGAGTGTGTCCACGATTGTGTGTAGGCCCATGTACATGTTGAGTCAGATCAAAAGTATTCAAAACAGTTATGATTTCTTTTGCCATATTGGATTCTGCATTTTCTATGTGGATGTTAAAGTCCCCAGTAATAGCAAAACAGTCAAACTCAGAAGAAATTGCTGATAACAGTTCTGTAAAGTCCTCCACAAAGGCTGGAGAGTATTTTGGAGGCCTGTAGATAACTATAAGTAGAATGCGAGGAGCACCTTTTAACACAATACCCAAGTATTCGAAAGACAAGTAATCACCAAATGACACTTGCTTGCATTGATAGACATCTTTAAATAGAGCAGCAACACCTCCACCTCTCCTAACAGCTCTGCAGACACTCATAAAAGTAAAGTTAGGAGGGGCTGTTTCATTCAGGATTGTTGCACTGCAGCTGTCTTCAAGCCATGTTTCATTTAGAAGAATAAAATCTAGGTTGTTTGTGGTTATTAAGTCATTGACTAGAAGTGATTTATTTTTAAGTGAGCGGATGTTTAAAAGTGCTAACTTAACAGTCTTACTTTCTGTCTCTACAGTAATCTTAGTTTGACGTGTAATAGGTAGCAGATTAAATGGGTTTGCCAAACGGTTTGAGAAGGCCTTAGGCTTTCTATAATGTAATGAAACAGAAATAGAGAAAGCTACAGGCACACTGGGTTCCCACTTGTTCTGTAAACATTTGATAAAGTCACTGTTATCATAGCGGGGACCCGACACACATCACTGAGAGCTGTTATCAGTTGTTTTTGGTTCACCTAGAACAGACGGAGGAGGTTGAGTGGCCTGGCGTTGTGGCAGGGGCCGAAGAGCTCTCACAGGAGGAGGAGGAGGGCGAGCTGGGCCCACAGGCTTTGGTGATTTCGGGGCTTGGCGCTTTTTTGTTGATATCTGGGGGCTCGCAGCAAAAGAGTGGGAGAGTTTGGTTCCAGCATACACCAGTTTCTCCATTTTCTCTGAGAAGCACAAAAGAGGGGATGCTGGAGAAAGGGATAACATGTCCGGTGAGAGGGGCTGTTGCTCTGGTGTTACCGGAGGCTGTAATATGTTGTCCTGGCTTCCCTGGCTGTTTTCCTGAAAGTCGTCCTTGGGTGCTGAATCTTGGAGCAGTTCTAACACGTCACTGTCTCTCGGTGAGCTCTGTGGGCAGGGCTCAGTCAGGATTGTGTGCGTGAGCAGTGGTTGTTGTGGCTGCGTGGTGTTATCATTGACCTTGTGAGATGTGTCAACCGCATTTCCATTCAGGTGCTGAAATGAAGTCCTGTGGTCAGTTGTACTCTGTCCAGGTGTGTTTGTGCCATTCAGGTTGAGTGGATTTGCACACATTGCTGAAGGATGATGGAGGCAGAAGTAGATATTGTCCTTTAGCACTCTTGAGCCCAGTTTGTTTGGGTGCAGGCCATCATGAGTGAACAGTTGTCTCTGACTCCAGAACAGATTGAAGTTGTCGATGAAATTCAGTCCTTTTAAGTTGCAGGTTTTTTACAGCCATGTGTTAAGACCAAGCAACCGTGTAAATCTATTTGTTCCTCTTGCTGGGAGTGGTCCACTGATGAACGACTGAACTTTTAGTCTTTTAAGCATTTCAAAAAGTTCATTGAAATCCCTCTTAAGGAGTTCTGACTGCTCCTTCTGAATATCATTCTTCCCCACATGAATGATTAGTCGATTTGCAGTTTTATATTTCATCAGAATGCTCTTAAGTTCCCTGTTTACATCAGAAACTGTTGCTTGTGGAAGGCAGCATGTAGTTGTATCCCTGCTGCTAATGTTTCTGATAACAGAGTCACCCACTATCAGAGTCCTGGGCTCGGCTGCTCTCTGAGCTGAGTGCCGCTGACTGTTCAACCTTGAGCGGCAGTTAGCATCGGTGTTAGCTGCTGGCTGATTTGATCTGTGGCCGATCATGTTTGGGGATTCCTCACCCACATTCATTAACACTTCAAATCTGTTCTCCAGATGTATTGGCGGTGGTAGGGAGCTATTGTTTGGGGTAGAGGATGCTACTGCATTAAAATGTGTGCCTCGTGACAATCTGATGTCTCGAGTGCCTTTGGGTCTCGCTCCCTGTGTGTGCCATCGATTAATATGTTGATCAATTTCGGCACTCAGTACGGTCTGTTTAGGGGCATTAGATTCATGGGACTCACCGACTGTGTGCTGAGGACGTCCATGATGAAGCTCTGTTGTGTGTTCCTTCTGGTTTGGTAGTCCCGCAAGTAACTTTGTTTCAAGAACTGCAATCCTTTGTAGAAGTCTGTGGCAGTTTGTGCAGCAGGTAGATTCTTCAACCAGAGGAGGCATATTATTTCTAATTCCTTTGGATGTAGGCAGCTGTGTTTTCCCTTCTCCGGAATGTAAGCTGATGGCTGCTGTCAGTGGGAGGCTGGTTGGATAAAAATTCCCCTTTTTTGTAGCAATTCTTCCAGTTAAAAAGATTGTTGGTGCCAAGATTTGTCGTTTGAGCACTGTGCCTATTTGCTGTAGTTAAAATTAGGAGATAAAATATAAAAGCAATAGAGCAAAGAGCGGAGCTGTAGGCAAGAGCGTCCGAACAGTAGCGAAGCAGGAAGTTGTTGAGCAGTAAATGAATTGAATTTTTCTTTAGGGACACTACAATGCACTGTCTGACACAAGACTGTAGTAGACGGTTGCATGGTTATAATTTTTTCTCTAATATTATCAATCTTGCAAGTAAAGAAGTTCATAAAGTCATTACTGCTGTGCTCTTTGGAAACATCAGAAGTTGAAGCTTTATTTCTTGTTAATTTAGCCACTGTATCAAATAAATACCTAGGGTTGTGTTTATTTTCTTCTAAAAGTTTTGAAAAATAGGCAGATCTAGCAGTTTTCAAGGCCTTTCTGTACTCAGTCATTTTCTCTCTCCACGAAATGCGAAATACTTCTAGTTTTGTTTTCTTCCAGCTGCGCTCCATTTTTCTAACTGCTGTTTTTAGGGCCCGAGTGTGCTTATTGTACCATGGTGTTGGATTCATTTCCTTAATCTTTTTTAAACGCAAAGGAGCAACTGAGTCTAATGTGCTGGAAAAGACAGAGGCAATAGTTTCTGTTGCAATATCGAGGTCTTCTAAGCTGTCTGGTATGCTAAGGCGATGAAACTGATCAGGAAGATTATTTATAAAGCAATCTTTAGTGGTAGAAGTGATGGTTCTATCATATTTATGGCAGGGAGGCAGTTTAGCCTCTTTGACTAAATGTAGTATACACAAGACTAGATAATGATCTGAGATGTCGTCACTCTGCTGCAGAATTTCAACGGCATCAATATCGATTCCATGTGACAATATTAGATCTAAAGTATGATTACGACAGTGAGTGGGTCCCGACACGTGTTGTCTAACACCAATAGAGTTTAGAATGTCTGTAAATGCCAATCCTAATGAGTCCTTTTTATTATCTACATGGATATTAAAATCACCAACAACAAGGACTTTATCTGCAGCTAGTACTAATTCTGATAGAAAATCGGCAATCTCTTTGATAAAGTCTGTATTGTGCCCTGGTGGCCTGTATACAGTAGCCAACACAAATGTCAGCTTACATAATGTTACGTAAAGTGTGATACACCCATGTGTGTCGTTAACACTAGGATACGTGCCAAAAACCTTTAAGCAGGCTATTATTAAACCTCTTATTAAAAAACCTCAACTAGATCCGAGAGATTTAGTAAATTACAGGCCAATCTCGAATCTACCTTTTCTGTCAAAGATACTAGAAAAGGCAGTTTCAACACAACTATGCTCCTTTTTAGAAAGAAATGGAATCTGTGAGGATTTCCAGTCAGGATTTAGACCATACCATAGTACTGAGACTGCTCTCGTTAGAGTTACAAACGATCTACTCCTATCATCCGATCGTGGCTGTATTTCTCTATTAATGTTATTAGATCTCAGTGCTGCTTTTGACACTATCGATCACAACATTCTTTTAAAAAGACTTGAAAACTATATTGGCATTAGTGGAACTGCTTTGGCATGGTTCAAATCGTACTTATCTGACCGTTATCAGTCTGTAGTAGTAAATGAAGAGATGTCGTATCGATCACAGGTTCAATATGGAGTACCACAAGGCTCAGTACTAGGACCGTTGCTTTTCACTCTGTACATGCTGCCCTTAGGACAGATAATTAGGAAGCATGGTGTTAGTTTTCACTGCTACGCTGACGATACTCAGCTCTATATTTCCTCGCGCCCTGACGAAACCTACAAATTCACAAAACTAACAGAATGCATAGCTGACATTAAAAACTGGATGACAAGAAATTTCTTATTATTAAATTCAGAAAAAACTGATATCCTAATCTTTGGACCAAAAACTTCCTCACGAAAAAACCTTGAATACTCTCTAACACTTGACGGGTGCTCCATTAAACCTTCGTCCTCAGTTAGGAACCTGGGTGTGCTCTTTGATACCAATCTTTCATTTGAAAGTCATGTTTCTAGTATCTGTAAAACCGCATTCTTCCATCTAAAAAAAAAAAAAAAAAAAAATATATATATCTAAATTACGACATATGCTCTCAATGACAAATGCGGAACAGTTGGTTCATGCATTCATGACCTCAAGACTAGATTATTGTAACGCTCTACTGGGTGGTTGTTCTGCTCGGCTTTTAAACAGACTACAGTTGGTCCAAAATGCGGCAGCTAGAGTTCTTACTAGAACCAGAAAGTATGACCATATTAGCCCAGTTCTGTCAACATTACATTGGCTCCCTATTAAACATCGTATAGATTTTAAAATCTTGCTACTTACTTATAAAGCTCTAAATGGTTTAGCTCCCCAGTACCTAAGTGAGCTCTTAATGCATTATAGTCCTTCACGTCTATTGCGATCTCAGAATTCAGGCCAGTTGATAATACCCAGAATATCAAAATCAACTGAAGGCGGCAGATCCTTTTCCTATTTAGCACCTAAACTCTGGAACAATCTTCCTAGCATTGTTCGGGAAGCAGACACACTCTGTCAGTTTAAATCTAGACTAAAAACACATCTCTTTGCTCTTGCATACACATAACACATTATCAATACATTAACATTTTTCAAATCCGTTAAAGGATTGTTACGCTGCAATAATTAGGTCGGCCGGAACTGAGAACATTTCCTATAACACTAGATATACCTGTACATCAGAATAAGAATGGCATCTACGCTAATATCTGTCTCTCTGCTTATCCTGAGGTTTGCCGGGTGCTGGATCCAGGCCGTATCCAGATCAGATGGAGAACCTGTGTCTGGACCTGCCTACAATGTAGCCCAGGAGACAATGGGCCTACAGATCCAGTTCTGGCTGCATCTATAATTCTGATTTTTAATCCCCGTATCCGCTTACATATATTTATATATAATCTATTTTTAATCTCTATAATAAAATGTATAATTTAGATTTTGATCTCCATATCCATTTACATATATTATATATATCTTCCAAGGGGTTTTTTCCCTCCTAGGACTTTTTTCCCAGTGTTAGCACGCTGGGTTTTTCTCCTAGGGGTTTTTTTCCACCCCTGGGAGTCAGCCGACATTGGCTTAATGTAGCACCATCTTGTATATGTTACATATTACCATGCTTGTTTGTACAGCTTATTTTTAACCACTTCCCTTTTTTATGTGCTTCTAATATGTAAAGCTGTTTTGAAACAATTACCAATTGTAAAAGCGCTATATAAATAAATTTGACTTGACTTGACTTGTATTCACAAGGTAATGTGTCTTTGGTATTAATATTTATTTATTTATACATTTATTTAATTATTTATGTATTTATTTCTTTATTTATTGACAAAGAGTTTATTGTACACTGAGTCATTAATTATCACTACTTAAGACTGAAGTTTTAAAAAAATACAACTGTTGCCACTAGAGGGAGTCCGTTGTGGGTTACTATGGTGATGCGCGTGTGTTTACTTCAGACGCTACAAGCTGCGTTTGAGGAAAGCCACTCATCTTTTCTTGTGTTTACTTCTCCTGATAATTCAGGTATATATTCATAAAAAAAAAAATGAAAATATGTGCCATTGCCAATATAAAACATGTCAGTTCACATTTTCTATGTGTTTAAAACTAATAACTTGTTTGTGTTAAATGTGAAAGTAAGGGTAAAACGGTTGATTGTTGTGATCGTAGTCAATTCACATGTAAATAATACAGTTTATTTCAGTATGCGCTAATTTATTAATATAAAAATGACTCAGAAAGTGTATATTTGTATATTTGTTCAGACTTAAAGTAGTGTGTATGTGTTATGAGACAGTGATCATTTTGTACAGTAAAACGGTTTCATTTTAAAAGATACTAATATAACGGTAAAGACTACAGATGTGTTAATGTGTATTTTGTGATATTGATATGATGTCAATAAATAGACGCTACAAGCTGCGTTTGAGGAAAGCCACTGATCTTTTCTTGTGTTTACTACTTCTGATAATTCAGGGGTTTTTGTAATCTGTTTACGTGTTCCACGCCCGGGACTCGTAACAGATTCATGGAGGTTCCACCGAGATTTGAACTCGGATCGCTGGATTCAGAGTCCAGAGTGCTAACCGGGACCGAGCTGAGAGGAAGGCTACGCATTGCTAAGGGTTGTGAGAGGGTCTGAAGCTGGACAAGATGGCTGATGAAAGGAAGCAACTGGTTTGGAAAATCAAGAAAAGTCTTCATACACTGACTGCTGGTGAACTGTGTCAGATAGCTGAGAGCATCATACCATCTGCAGGTCAGGATTCATCCAACATATCCAGGGACGACGAAGAAGGTTGTTTCAACTTCATCTCTTCATACATGCACAGCAAAACGTTAACAGAACTAGAAGATAAAGGTTACGCACAGTTACTGTTTTTAAAAGACAGTATTGATGAGCTTATTCAGAATCGTGTAACTGTTGTAAGTGATCATTCTATGTATGATTTAATTGAAACAGATGTGTACACAAAAACACCTACACCAGTAAAACGAACACAAACACAATCAACAAGTCCACACATGCAAACATTTACATCACCACTACCCATAAATGCCAATGGTGATACACAGTTTTTAGGGTATGAGAAGCTACTCTCTAGTTATGAGGAATTAGGAAGAAAGCTGTCTGAGTTTAAAATCCCATCTACTGTTGGACGAGTAGAACAATCACCTCTCACAGAGCAGGGTAGCACACAAAATACAAGACACCTACCACCCAGACAGTCTGATAGCATGTTATACTTGAGAGATTTATCATACTTACCACGTAGAGAATTCAAGATACATGGGGGGCAGGTGGGTGACAACACGTCTGACATCGGATACAACAATTTGTGTAAGCAGATCGACGAAGGTCTCAGAGTAAACCACACAGAGAGTGAGATCATTCAAGCTGTTCTGCGCATAGTGAAACCAGGACAATTCAAAGAAATGCTCATTAACAAAGATGATTTAACTGTGACTGAACTGAAAAGTTTTCTGCAGTCTCACATGAGTGAAAGGAGCAGCAGTGAGTTTTTCCAAGAGTTGATGAGCACCAGACAACGTGAGAATGAAACACCGCAACAGTTTCTATATTGTGTAATAGGACTGAAACAGAAAGTGATTTTCGCTTCCAAGCAGAGTAACACTAACATTGAATATGAGCCAAGAACAGTCCAGAATGTGTTCCTGCGTACTATACATCAGGGTTTCCTTCCCAAGTACAGTGACATAAGAAGTGAACTAAGACCCTTGCTAACAAACCACACAGTTACTGATGAAACACTACTGAAACAAGTGACAAAAATCTCAAGTGAGGAAAGTGAGCGCCAATGAAGATTAGGCCAAGCCATACAGCGAAAACAGACTCAAGCTCATAGCGCACAGATTGACTCAGGATTGGACGAGAATGAATCAAACACCAAAATGCAAAAAATAAAGAGCAAGACAAAAACCATACAAGAACTAAGCGCTCAAGTAGAAGCTTTAAAAAGTACAATTGACACTTTGAAACAAGCTAAATGGCCATGTCACTGCTCAGCACAAACGGGAGCAGGTTCATATGCTGTACATAGACCAACACCAACAAAGAGAGGAGGACCATATGGGTGTCCGAGGTGTATAGAGGAAGGTAACAGCTCATGCAACCACTGCTTCATCTGTGGAGAAGAAGGACACCGAGCCATTGGATGCGGTAAAAGGGCAAGGGGCACAAGGAATACTTACCAGACTACTGAACTGAGATTGTCAACTGGAGAAAGATTCCCAGAGAACAGAGTACATGAAGCCAATGCAAACAGTGCAGCCTGCTCTTCCGTGTCTAGAAAGACAAACTCGACAAAGAACAGAGTAGCAGAGCTAATTGGAAACAAATGCTTGTTAAAGTGTAACATTAATGGTTATGCCGTGTCCGCCCTACTTGATACGGGTGCTCAGGTCAGTATCATTGATCAGACATGGAAAAGAACCTATTTACCCGATCAGCACCTATGACCTCTGAGTGAACTAATGGGGTCTAAACCTCTTCATGTCTTGGCTGTTAATGGAGATGTCTTACCGTTCGATGGGTGGGTTGAAGCGACAGTGAATCTCCCAGGCAACAGTGATCCACAGTTAGCCATTCAAGTTCCTTTCCTGGTGGGTAAAATGGCTCTTGAGCGATCCCTCCTGGGATTTAACGTCATTGAACAGCTGGTCAAAGGACAGACGACTGGTGCAAGTGTTCTTGCAACAATCACTACACTGCTAAAGGGAGCCATGGAGATTGGAGATGATCAGGCTGAGGTGATAGTAAACTTCATACAGACACAAAAGTCATCTTGTGATACTGGGGCCATTGTCAAAGTTGGACATCAGGATGTTGTTATTCCTTCAGGTCAACTGGCACAGATCAAATGTTCTATACCTGCAGATTTTAATTTATCAGATCCTGCCATCTTGTTTGAGACCAATATAGACAATCCACAACTAGAGAGACTTGATCTCGGAGATGGATTGCTGGAAGTCTGTGGAAGACAAAAACCGTTCATTAGCATTCCAGTAGAAAATCATACCAGACAGGACATTATCTTACCACGATGAACGACACTCGGGAGCATACAGTCCATTAAGAAAATTGTGGAGACAGACCAAATAGCAGAACCAGTTCCTGTGGAAGTTAACAGTGCAGAGACCCAAGAAGGAGCAGATAACAACAGTATTACAGTAACAGAGCATTGGGACCCGCCTGTAGATCTAAGTCACTTGACTGATGAGCAACAAAGGATAGCAAAGAGGATGTTGTACGAAGAGTCTATGGCATTTGAATACAATGATGAAGACGTGGGCTGTGTCCCAAGTTTACAGATGTCCATCAACTTGATTGACAACATTCCTGTTCAGAGAGCGTATTCCTCAGTTCCCAAGCCACTGCATAAAGAAGTGAGAGAGTATATCCAAGATCTCCTGGCCAGAGGGTGGATTGTGAAGTCAAAGTCCCCCTATTCTGCCCCAGTTGTATGTGTCAGAAAGAAGGATGGAACACTTCGACTTTGTGTTGACTACAGACTACTTAACAAGAAAACCGTCCCTGATAGGCATCCCCTTCCTCGGATTCAAGACCTCACTGACACGTTGGGAGGGTATAGCTGGTTCTCGATTTTGGATCAAGGGAAAGCTTATCACCAAGGCTTTATTGCGGAGGGATCACGACATCTGACTGCTTTCATTACTCCTTGGGGCCTCTATGAGTGGGTACGAATTCCCTTCGGATTAACCAATGCACCTGCTGCTTTTCAACGAAGCATGGAGGAGATGTTGGACTCGCTGAGGGATGAATGCTGTATCCCTTACCTTGACGATATTCTGTGTTATGCAAAGACATTCGAAGAACATGTGGAAAGTCTACGGAAGGTGTTGCAAGCTTTACAGCGACATGGGGTTAAGCTAAGACCGACCAAGTGTGAGATGTTCAAAAAAGAAGTGCGATACGTTGGGCGACTGGTCAGCGCAGAAGGAGTCAGAATAGATCCTAAAGATTTAGATGCCATACGAGCCTGGAAAACAAAGAAGCCTACCACGGTTGGAGAAGTCCGAAAGATGCTGGGGTTTCTGAGTTACTATCGATCATACGTCCAGGATTTCTCTCGCATTGCCAAGCCAATATATGACCTCTTGCAGGTAAAACAAACTAGAATGGGGTCTGTTCAAACAAAACCAAAGGCAGATGGAAAGAAGAATGCTCAATTACCATTGCGAACACCCATTGAGTGGAAGGAAGAACATCAAAGGATTCTGTGCAGATTAGTTGAAGCTTTGACTACTCCACCTGTACTTGCTTATCCTGATTTTGATCTGCCTTTCACACTTCATACAGATGCCTCAGAACAAGGACTTGGAGCTGTACTTTATCAACGGCAGGCTGGGAAATTGAGAGTCATTGGCTATGGATCACGAACACTGACACCGGCAGAGAGGAATTACAGACTCCATTCAGGGAAACTCGAATTCCTTGCACTGAAGTGGGCAATCTGTGAGAAGTTTCGGGACTATCTATTTTATGCCCAACACTTCACAGTTTATACTGACAATAATCCTCTGACCTACATAATGACTACTGCCAAACTCAATGCTGTGGGTTATAGATGGGTTGGAGAACTCTCAGACTTCAGGTTTGATATCAAGTACAGACCTGGAAAAGTGAATGTGGATGCAGACAGTCTTTCCCGGTGCCCAATGGATATCAACAAATACATCACAGAGTGCACGGAGGAGTTGTCTAGTGAAATCGTCAAAACCACATGGGAGGGCACAAGGGCTGCCGAACAAAAGGATGTTGCTTGGGTCGCTGCTCTTAACCAGGCTCAGGAAGATCGACATGAGAGTGATGCTGGTGAAGTCCTAGGAAAGCTAAGTCATGATGAATTGCAAAAGGCACAGAGATTGGACCCAGCAATTGGTGAGATTATTAGGCTGAAAGAGTCCCACGCAAGTGTCAATAATGAAATGAGGCAGAGAGCCAGCGGACCGGTAAAGAAACTAATGCACGAATGGTCAAGACTACATCTTGAGGGAGGACTATTGTACAGGAGGACCGAGCAACGACGCCAATTTGTCTTACCAGCTCAATACAAACAGATCGTCTTACAGCACTTACATGATGACATGGGCCATGTGGTTGTGGAGAGAGTAGTGCACCTCGTCAGAGACCGATTCTATTGGCCATTCATGAAGAAAGATATTGAGATATATGTTACACGGAAATGCCCTTGCATCAAACAGAAGAAGCCCGCTATACATGAAAGAGCTCCGATGGGCAGTATAAGTACCAGTTCTCCATTTGAATTAGTATCCATAGACTACCTGCACCTGGAACGCAGCAGAGGTGGTTATGAATATATCCTAGTACTGGTGGATCACTTTACAAGGTTTGCCCAAGCATATGCAACTAAAAATAAGTCTGGAAGAACAGCAGCAGAAAGAATCTTCAATGATTTCATTCCCCGGTTTGGATTTCCAAATAAATTACATCATGACCAAGGTCGAGAATTTGAGAATGACCTCTTCAAAACCTTGCGCCGACTGTCAGGAATGAGCCATTCAAGGACCTCTCCATATCACCCTCAGGGCAATCCTGCTGAGAGATTCAACAGAACGCTGCTACAGATGATGAGAACACTGGCAGAGAAGGAAAAGGAAAAATGGAAGGAACACCTACCACAGATTGTGCATGCGTACAATTGCACACGACATGAAGCAACAGGATACTCACCGTTTTACTTACTCTATGGACGACACCCACGATTACCCATTGATCTTGTATTCAAAGTGACAAACGGAGAGGAAAGAAATGATCCAAAAGGATATGCCAAGCAGTGGACAAAGCGAATGGCAGAAGCTTACCGAATTGCTTCAGAGAACAGTAAGAACTCAAGCACCCGAGGAAAACAGTACTATGACAGGAAGTCAAGGGGAGTTGTTCTTCAACCTGGCGATAGAGTACTAGTGAAAAACTTAAGTGAGAGAGGTGGCCCAGGAAAACTGAGATCATATTGGGAGCAAACTGTTTACATTGTCAAGGAACAGATAAACAATGGGCCAGTCTACCGAGTGGTAGCAGATACAGATAGCTCAAAGTCAAGAGTTCTACACAGGAATCTGCTACATCAGGTTAATGACTTACCAGTACAGATGCCAGACGAAGCACCTAAACAGATGACAAAGAGAAACCAGTCAAAACCACAGGATGAGTCGGGATCACTCAGTGAGTTTGATAGTGATAAGGAGCAGGATGACGAAAACTACTATTGGCTAAGGGTACGAGACACCAGAGGGAACAACCAAAGACTTACCGTTAATCAACCTGATGAGAAACCTACCTGTGATCCTCCACGACGACGATCCTATGGACAACCTGAAAAAGAAAGACAAAGACGATGGACAGAGACCCTGGGAGCACAACCTAGAGGGAACAAGAAACATAAATTGAAATTGACCAGACAAACCAAGTCCGAAGATCCACACGTGACCGAAGATACACACCAAGGTTTACTTATGAAACCCTAGGTCAGCCAACAATTCAGTCACCTCCGACAGTGAACAGTTTAGAGACTTACGGGATAGATCAGATACCATATTGGGGGTTATCATCTCACCACATTCCACCTTACCTTAACACAACTTGCATTAGTACACCTTACCCTATTCTCACGCCTCAAGTTACATTTCCAATTTGGGTACCTCCTATGACAATTGGGTATTAAAAGAGTGTAAATAAACGGGGTGTTATTAAGATTATGCTGGCAGGAGCCATCTTTTTCTTTGCGGGGGAGTGTGTGATACACCCATGTGTATTCACAAGGTAATGTGTCTTTGGTATTAATATTTATTTATTTATACATTTATTTAATTATTTATGTATTTATTTCTTTATTTATTGACAAAGAGTTTATTGTACACTGAGTCATTAATTATCACTACTTAAGACTGAAGTTTTAAAAGAATACAACTGTTGCCACTAGAGGGAGTCCGTTGTGGGTTACTATGGTGATGCGCGTGTGTTTACTTCAGACGCTACAAGCTGCGTTTGAGGAAAGCCACTCATCTTTTCTGGTGTTTACTTCTCCTGATAATTCAGGTATATATTCATAAAATAAATGAAAATATGTGCCATTGCCAATATAAAACATGTCAGTTCACATTTTCTATGTGTTTAAAACTAATAACTTGTTTGTGTTAAATGTGAAAGTAAGGGTAAAACGGTTGATTGTTGTGATCGTAGTCAATTCACATGTAAATAATACAGTTTATTTCAGTATGCGCTAATTTATTAATATAAAAATGACTCAGAAAGTGTATATTTGTATATTTGTTCAGACTTAAAGTAGTGTGTATGTGTTATGAGAGTGACGGTGATCATTTTGTACAGTAAAACGGTTTCATTTTAAAAGATACTAATATAACGGTAAAGACTACAAATGTGTTAATGTGTATTTTGTGATATTGATAAGTATGATGATATGATGTCAATAAATAGACGCTACAAGCTGCGTTTGAGGAAAGCCACTGATCTTTTCTTGTGTTTACTACTTCTGATAATTCAGGGGTTTTTGTAATCTGTTTACGTGTTCCACGCCCGGGACTTGTAACAAAAGCACCATCACTTCAAAGGAATTATATTTGAAAGACTTCTGGCTGATACTGTAAATATTACTATAAATTACAGCAACACCTCCCCCTTTTCCTTTCTGTCGAGGATTGTGTCGATAATCATAACCTTGAGGACTAGACTCATTTAAAGTAGTGTAATCGTCCGGTTTTAGCCAGGTTCCTGTCAAACACAGCACATCTAGATTATTGTCTGTGATAATATCGTTTACAATAAGTGCTTTTGAAGAAAGTGATCTAATATTTAACAACTCAAGCTTTATCATTTGTTTATCATTATTATCTCTATTTTTTATTTGTTGAACATCAATTAAATTTTTACCATTAAATGGGTTTGGAAGTGTTTTGTTTTTACTAATTCGAGGTACAGACACAGTCTCTATGTGATAATATCTAGGTGCAAGAGTTTCTATGTGTTGGGAATTATCTGACTTCTGTAACGTGAGGCAGCCAGCAGACGGTCGGTTTAGCCAGTCTGTCTGCTTCCTGTCCTGGGCCCCAGTTTGTCATGTTTTAGTTCTGAGACTATGTGTCATATTACTAGAGAGAAGAGCAGCACCATCCCGGGACGGATGAATACCATCTCTTTTCAACAGGTCAGGTCTGCCCCAAAAGCTTTTCCAATTGTCTATGAAACCTATATTATTCTGCGGACACCACTTAAACAGCCAGCCATTGAGTGATGATAATCTGCTAACTATCTCATCACTCCTACGAACAGGAAGAGGGCCAGAACAAATTACTTCTCCTGACATTGTACTTGCGAGTTCACAAACCTCTTTAATGTTAATTTTCGCCGACTGGCGAAGTCGAACATCATTTGTGCCGACGTGAATAATAATTTTAGAGTATTTACGATTAGCATTAGCCAGCACTTTTAAATTTGCTTTGATGTCAGGTGCTCTGGCTCCCGGCAAACATGTGACTATGGTGGCTGGTGTCTCTATTTTCACGTTCTGTGTAATAGAATCGCCAATAAATAGGGCACTTTCAACAGGATTCTCAGTAGGTGCGTCACTGAGTGGGGAGAACCTGTTTGATGTTCTTAATGGAACGGAAGAGTGGTGTTTTCCGCGGCTAGGCCGCCTCACCATTACCCAAGTGCCCTGCTGCGCGGGCTCTACAGCCGGAACCGAACAATGTACAGAGTTCACTAAGCTAGTCGCATCCAAAACAGTATCTGAAGCCCCTGCATTCTTACTATCCTCGATTAAAGTTTGGATGCGTGTTTCTAATTCTGAGATTCTCTCTGTCAGCCTGACTATTTCCCTACATTTATGACATGTAAATCCCTCGTCGCTGACAGAGAGAGCTACACTGAACATGTGACAAACTGAACACGAGATAACAGTGGGAAAGGATGACATGACTCACCGTGTTTGTAGACTTATCCGAGTTACCACAGCTGTTTGATGAACGTGTTGAAAAGGAGCGTGCGAGACTGATGACAAGTTAACAAGCGAGATGCAAACGCATTGTTACAGCGATTTAGATTCAAAGATTACAGGCTAGCGACGTCAGATTAATGTGGTAGGCAATAATAATAATATAAGCAACAATGAATAAAAGTAAGAGATTCAGCATATACACTATATTGCCAAAAGTATTGGGACACCCCTCCAAATCATTGAATTCAAGTGTTCCAATCACTTCCATGGCCACTGGTCTATAAAATCAAGCACCTAGGCAGGCAGACTGCTTCTACAAACATTTGTGAAAGAATGGGTCGCTCTCAGCAGCTCAGCGTGGTACCGTGATAGGTTGCCACCTGTGCAATAAGTCCATTTGTGAAATTTCCTCACTACTAAATATTCCATGGTCAATTGTTAGTGGTATCATAATAAAGTGGAAGCAATTGGGAACAACAGAACCTCAGCCACAAAGTGGTAGGCCACATAAAATCACAGAACTGGGTCAGTGCATGCTGAGGTGCACAGTGCACGGAAGTCGCCAACTTTCTGCAGAGTCAATAGCTACAGACCTCCAAACTTTGTGTGGCCTTCAGATTAGCTCAAGAACAGTGCATAGAGAGCTTCATGGAATGGGTTTCCATGGCCAAGCAGCTGCTTCCAAGCCCAGTGTTGGGGAAGCTACTCTGAAACTGTAGTTGGACAAGCTACAAGCTACTCATAAATTAAAGTAATTAAACTACAGTCAAGCTACCCTTTTGAAAAAGTAGTTAGCTACACTACAAGTTACTATCAAAAAATAGCTAGCTACATTGAAACTACTTTTAATTTTTTTTTTTTTTTAAATGACATAGCTTATTACAAATAACTGGATAACTGTTAATGAAGAATGTTTAAGTAAGATGTTTGGCGTTTAAAACAAAGCAATGCACTACAATTATGATTTCAAAGCATACTGTTTTATTTTGTAAACTATATCAAAAGATACAATACTCAAATGTATATACTCAAATGTCAATACTCCTATATCTCACACTGACTCTCTTTGCACGCTTTATTAAAATTCTGAATGTATTATAAGTTTTGTTTTTCATGCTATGAGGACCAACGACCAATTGCACTCTGCAGTTTCAGAAATGATTTCTACATAGAAATGCAGGTTTCATGCTCAAAATTGCTACCATAACCATAACACGGGACAAAAATATGCAATAATAAAAATAATAAGCAATGTAAATGCAGACTAGATTTTTGTATCAATATTTTTGAAATTCTATTCCAATTATTTGTAAAATGATTTAACATCTTAAAGGGTTAGTTCACCCAAAAATGAAAATTCTGTCATTGTTAATCTTCAGAACACAAATTAAGATATTTTAGTTGAAATCCTCCATAAGGAGCAATGACATTTCCTCTCTCAAGATCCATAAAGGTGCTAAAAACATATTTAAATCGGTTCATGTGAGTACAGTGGTTCAATATTAATATTATAAAGCGACGAGTAGTGTGTAGTGTAGTGTAGTGTAGTGATGGCCGATTTCAAAACAATGCTTCAGGAAGCATCGGAGCACAGATATAATATTAATATTGAGCCACTGTACTCAACCGATTTAAATATGTTTTTAGTACCTTTATGGATCTTGAGAGAGGAAGTGTCCATTGCTCCCTAATGGAGGCCTCACGGAGCTATCGGATTTCAACTAAAATATCTTAATTTGTGTTCTGAAGATTAACAAAGGTCTTACGGGTGTGGAATGGCATGAAGGTAAGTAATAAATGACAGAATTTTCACTTTTGGGTGAATTAACCCTTTAAATGTCTCACTACGTGAATCATACGCTTCTCGTGTGAACATTCTTATACCCGAGCAACCGATTTTATTAGATCAGCGCACTAAGCTATGTTGTTGTTTTCTGTTCAATTGACGGATGCTTTGCCAATGCAATGAATCAAAACACCGCGTTAGTGATCTTATGTTCATTATAAAACTGGTGGGACAGATTAGATTATGGCGGGTCACCACTGTTTGCATACATTTGATATAGACTGAAATAAAGCAGAACAATCAGTTTAGAAAGGCTATTATTCACCTGTATGTGCTTGAAGTCTTCGACACAGACAGCATTTTAATCATGTTTATAAATTAAGCATAACCTTTACTAATCGATTTGTGCAGTGTGAACCCACTCCTGTCCTTTACATAATCATCAGGCGATCTCTTCTCACTGAACTGCTGATGAACTGAACTGATAAAGCCTCAAGATGCGTTATATAACAATAGATGGCGGTAATGCACTATTTTAGTTCGTGATCTGAAGACGCTGTGCTGCTTTATGAATGAATTAGGCTCGTCAGAACGCAAAATGGAATGTAGCTTGTAGCTTTTGGTCACGCTACACTGCTACTTGCTGGAAAATGTAGTTAACTACTGGAAAAGCTACGCTGTTTTAAAAGTAGCTGAACTACATACAAGCTACTGAAAAATGTAATTAAACTAGTAGCGCCGCTACATGTAGTTAACTACTACCCAACACTGTCCAAGCCTTAAATCACCAAGTGCAATGCAAAGCATCAGATACAGTGGTGTAAAGCACACAACCACTGGACTCTAGAGCAGTGGAGACGTGTTCTCTGGAGTGACGAATCACACTTCTCTGTCTGGCAATCCGATGGACAAGTCTGGGTTTGGTGGTTGCCAGGAGAATGGTACTTGCCTGACTGCATTGTGCAAAGTGTAAAGTTTGGTGGAGGGGGATTATGGTGTGGGGTTGTTTTTCAGGAGTTGGGCTTGGCCCCTTAGTTGCAGTGAAAGAAACTCTTAATGCTTCAGCATACCAAGACATTTTAGACAATTTCATGCTCCCAACTTTGTGGGAACAGTTTGGGGATGGCCCCTTCCTGTTCCAACATGACTGCGCACCAGTGCACAAAGCAAGGTCCATAAAGGCATGGATGAGCGAGTTTGGTGTGGAGGAACTTGACTGGCCTGCACAGAGTCCTATCCTCAACCCGATAGAACACCTCTGAGATGAATTAGAGCGGACACTGCAAGCCAGGCCTTCTTGCCAACATCAGTGCCTGACCTGACTATGCACCCCCATACCGTCAGAGATGCTGGCTTTTGAACTAAATGCTGATAAGACGCTGGAAGGTCTCCCTCCTCTTTAGCCCAGAGGACACGGCATCCGTGCTTTCCAACAAGAATGTCAAATATGGACTCGTCTGACCATAGAACACTTTTCCACTTTGAAACAGTCAATTTTAAATGAGCCTTGGTCCACAGGACACGACGGTGCTTCTGGACCATGTTCACATATGGCTTCCTTTTTGCATGATAGAGATTTAGTTGGCATCTGCAGATGGCACGGCGGATTGTGTTTACCGACAGTGGTTTCTGGAAGTATTCCTGGGCCCGTTTAGTAATGTCATTGCCACAATCATGCTGATGAGTGATGCAGTGTCGTCTGAGGGCCCGAAGACCATGGGCATCCAATAAAGGTCTTCGGCCTTGTCCCTTACGCACAGAGATTTCTCCAGTTTTTCTGAATCTTTTTGATGATGTTATGCACTGTGGATGATGTGATTTGCAAAGCCTTTGCAATTTGACGTTGAGGAACATTGTTTTTAAAGTATTCCACAATCTTTTTATGCACTCTTTCACAACTCTGCCCATCTTTACTTCTGAGAGTCTCTGCCTCTCTAAGATATCCCTTTTATAGCTAATCCTGTTACAGACCTGATATCAATTAACTTAATTAGTTGCTAGATGTTGTCCCAGCTGAATCTTTTCAAAATTCTTGCTTTTTCAGCCCCTGTACCAACTTTTTTGAGACCTGTAGCAGGCATCAAATTTGAAATTAGCTCATTTAGTTGATAAAAGTGTAAAATTTCTCCATTCAAACATTTGTTATGTTATCTATGTTCTATTGTGAATAAAATATTGACTCATGTGATTTGAAAGTCTTTTAGTTTTCATTTTATTCAATTATATATATATATATATATATATATATATATATATATATATATATATATATATATATATATATATATATATATATATAGCTATGGAAAAAATTAAGAGACCACTCCAAGTTCAGAAATCAATGTTAAGTGGTCTCTTATTTTTTTCCATAGCTGTATATATATATATGATATTTAACAAATTTATTTAATTAGTTTGTGAGGGTGTGTAGTCACAGATTCTCCATGTTTGTTTGATTTCCTATTCTCTTTAGCTGTGCATTTCAGCTCCACTGAACCAAGTGCCTACTAGTTAATTTTGGTCTGTTTAAAGGTGCCATCGAACGTTATTTTTACAAGATGTAATATAAGTCTAAGGTGTCCCCTGAATGTGTCTGTGAAGTTTCAGCTCAAAATACCCCATAGATTTTTTTTAATTAATTTTTTTAACTGCCTATTTTGGGGCATCATTAACTATGCACCGATTCAGGGGCTGCTGGCCCTTTAAATCTCATGCTCCCTGCCCATTGAGCTTGCGACTCTATAATACAGTGCATTTACAAAGTTCACACAGCTAATATAACCCTCAAATGGATCTTTACAAGATGTTCGTCATGCATGCTGCATGCATGCTTCGGATCATGTGAGTATAGTATTTATTTGGGTGTTTATATTTGATTCTGAACGAGTTTGATAGTACTCCGTGGCTAAAGCTAACATTACACACTGTTGGAGAGATTTATAAAGAATGAAGTTGTGTTTGATAATTTGAAGATGGCGCCATTGTGTGTGGCACGCCGTCTGCTGTCGTCTGCGTCTTTTAGTTCATTTACGTCTATGTGGTTGTCTATGTGGTTGCTGCTGTTTTTATTACAAGTCACATCATCACTTTTAGTATATGACCGCCAAATGCTTCTAAATCTGCGAATCTCTGCTGAAGTGCTACAAAATCAAACTCAGAAGGGATCACGGCATTCGCCTCCTCCATTCCTGGCATCTCTACCGGCGTGGCTACATTGCTCACCATACTATGTTCCGGTGAATAGACGCCGGAAAAGACGGGGTACATTGCTCACCATACTATGTTCCGGTGAATAGACGCTGGAAAAGACGGGGTAAGCGTGGCGGGGTGGCCGTCAAGCTCAAGCTTTTGCTCCGGACGCACAACGAGCTGAATATTACGCTCGGTCGATCTACGAGGGAAGGTGATTGTAACCGCTCCTACGTCTGGCGTTCAACTTTGGGTGCCTACGCTTGGAACATATCCATTCTTCCGAGTACGGGGGATCAACGGCCTCTACACCTCTCGCCTCGCCTCTGTCGTCGCGGCGTCTTGAGACATCACCTTCGGCCGCTGCGCAGAGCATCGCAGCAGGCTGAAGACTCACCGCAGATAAAGATGGCTTTGGTCAACGTGAGGTTTGTGGTAAATAAGACTTTCATTCTCAGAGACTTCTTTACTTCTCGAACTTTGGACTTCCTATTTATCACTGAAACGTGGCTTTCGAATGGAGATTTAACTCCTTTTTCTGAGTTGTTACCACCCAGGTGTAAATATTTTAACTCCCCCCGTTCTGTGAAGAGAGGTGGCGGTTTGGTCACAATTTTTAAGGACTGCTTTCAATGTTGGACTATACAAAGAACCACATATAACAGCTTTGAACTGCAGTTGTTTGTGCTGGACTCTGACACTCCGTTAGCTGTTGCTGTGGTCTATAGGCCTCCAAAGCCACATAAAGATTTTCTTAAGGATTTTGCAGATTTTGTGGGGGGCATTATCCTGAATTTTGAAAGATTTCTAATCATTGCACATATGCTGCCCCCAGAATTCACTGGCTAAAGACTTCATCAACTTAGCAGAAGCTTTTGACTTGATGCAACTGGTTACAGGACCTACACATACACAGGGACACACCCTCGATCTTATCCTGTCCCATGGAATCACCGTTGGGTGACACTGAGATATGTGATCATAGCTTTTCTGACCATAATCCTATTATCTTTAATATACCACTGGCATCGAATACTATGAAACCCCATACAATGGCCCACATGGCGAGGAGAATCACAGCTGCTACCTCTGCTACTTTTTCTTCAGTGTTTGAGGAGCTTTCCCTGTCCCCTGATCTTTCTTCACCAGAGCTCAGCCCGGATGAACTACTTTACAATTTTAATTCTGCTTGTAGTACAATTTTAGATGGTGTCGCTCCATTGAGGACAAAACACCAAAAGTCACTCCCTGAGCCATGGATGAACAATACCACTCGGACACTGAGAGAGGTCTGTAGGAAGGCCGAGAGGAAATGGAAAAAGGACAAACTTCAGATCTCTTATCAGATGCTTAAGGACTCTCTTTTTAATTATCAGAGTGCGGTGAGAGTGGCCAAATCAGACTATTTTTCTACTCTTATAGACAAGAATCATAATAATCCAAGAATACTTTTTAATATTATTAATGCCGTACTAAACCCTGTTGTATGTACCTACCCGACAGAGTCAGTAGCTATATGTGAGCAGTTCTGCCAGTTCTTTATAGATAAGATTCATGGAATTAGACATAACATCACACTGGCTGTTGGTGACCCTGCAGGTCAGTTAAAATATACAGGTGTGCTTAGCCAGTTTACACCTATTTCTATGTCTTTCTTAAATGACATTGTGAAGCAGCTCAAACCTATAGGATCACCTTTAGATATAATTCCTGCGCGGTTATTTAAAAAAGTGTTTAATGTGGTGGGTCCTATGATCTTAAACTTTATAAACAAATGTCTTGAGTTAGGAGTTGTTCCTGAGGATCTGAAACACGCCTCGGTTCAACCCAGACTTAAGAGGCCTAATTTAGATTACTCTGATTTATCAAATTTCAGACCCATCTCTAATCTTCCATTTTTAACAAAAATTTTAGATAAAGTAGTGTTGTGTCAGCTCCAAAGCTTTCTGGCAGAGTACAAAATTTATGATATATTCCAATCAGGTTTCAGAAAATTTCACTCTACTAAAACAGCTCTTTTAAAAGTGTCAGGGTTGGAAGGAGCGAGGACTCAAATGCAGGAAGAGAGGGCTTTTTATTAAATAAAAATAAAACAAAACAAGACAACAAAAACTACCCCGGGGGGGAAAACAGACTTGACCTAGGCTAGACTTGACTTGACTTGACTTGACAAAGAGGGAACACACATGGGAAAATACGATGACCGAATATACAACAAAGAACCAACACAGGACTGCAAACACAAGGAGAATAAGTAGGGAACAAACAAGGCAGGTAATGATGTGGAACAGGTGGGGCAAATTAACCAATGAACAGATAACAAGATGGGCGGGGTCCAGACAATAGACAGGTGAGCACATGGCACAAGGAAACACAAACCAGCTGGGTGCAATGAAACAGGATAATGAGTCCGGGAAGTGTGTTATGGGAAATTGAGTTCACGGGTGTGGTGAGGAACAGTCCGGGTTGGAGTGCCCTCTGGTGGCTAACTAGGGCACTCCAACTGGTGATCATGACAAAAAGTGCTCAGTGACATCTATCTAGCCACTGACTCTGGAGATTCGGTAATATTGGTACTCTTAGACTTAAGCACTGCTTTTGACACAGTAGATCATAATGTTCTGCTGTCCCGTTTAGAACAGATAGTGGGCATCAGAGGTTCAGCTTTACATTGGTTTCAGTCATACCTGACAAACAGGAGTTTTTCTGTCAATATTGGCAAATTTCTTTCATCTTCTGTACCACTGACCTGTGGGATTTCTCAGGGCTCCACATTAGCTCCTATGTTTTTTTCTCTTTACATGCTCCCTCTCGGTACCATCTTTGAAAAGTATGGCTTAAATTATCATTGTTATGCAGACGACACACAAATATATTTTCCTCTTAAACACAAGAACGGCGTTGAACAGGTGGCCGCTTGCCTTTTAGATGTCAAAACATGGATGGCTCTGAATTTTTTAAGTTTGAATGAGAGAAAAACAGAGGTTGTGGTGTTTACCCCCTCTGATGTACATGGTACAGGAGATGTAAATCTTGGTGTTCTGGCACCTTATGTTAAACCATGTGTCAAAAACCTCGGCGTGTGGTTAGATAGTGCCCTAAAGCTCGATAAACAGGTCAACCAAGTTGTGAAGTCCAGCTTTTATCAGCTGAGAACCTTATTAAAAATGAAGTCCTTTCTGTCATTTTCAAATTTTGAAAGAGTAATACATGGTTTTATCACCACAAGACTTGTGTAATTGTAATTCTCTTTATTTGGGGATTAATCAGTCTTCCATAAATCACCTTCAGATGATTCAGAATGCTGCTGCCAGAGCCCTGACAGGAGTTCGCAAATGGGAACATATAACTCCTGTCCTCCAGTCACTCCATTGGCTACCTGTGCAATATAGGATACATTTTAAAGTACTGTTATTAGTTTTTAAGTCTTACCTCTTACCTCCATCTTACCTTTCAAATTTGTTGACAATCCATCAACCAACATGCGCTCTTAGGTCTGCCAACTTGAGGCTCTTAGTGGCTCCTAGATCGAGGCTCAAGACTGACATTAGAACTGCCCCTACCCTGTCCATTTTTAAATCTAAGCTAAAAACTTTTTTATTTGATCTGTCTTATACTGTATGACGGGTGATGATGTTGTCCTGTTTTAATGTTGTGTTATTTATTCTGTGCTTTTGTTGTTTTTACTTTGTACAGCACATTGGTCAACGGTAGTTGTGTTTAATTGTGCTTTATAAATAAATAAATTGAAATTGAATTGAAATTGTTTATGCATTATACAGACTGCAAGTGTTTAAAAATGAAAAAAGCGACGGCTCTTGTCTCCGTGAATACAGTAATAAACTATGGTAACTTTAACCACATTTAACAGTACATTAGCAACATGCAACGAAACATTTAGAAAGACAGTTTACAAATATCACTAAAAATATCATGATATCATGGATCATGTCAGTTATTATTGCTCCATCTGCCATTTTTCGCTATTGTTATTGCTTGCTTACCTAGTCTGATGATTCAGCTGTGCACAGACCCAGACGTTACTGGCTGCCCTTGTCAAATGCCTTTCATAATGTTGGGAACATGGGCTGGCATATGCAAATATTGGGGGCGTACACCCCGATTGTTACGTAACAGTCGGTATTATGTTGAGATTCGCCTGTTCTTCGGAGGTCTTTTAAACAAATGAGATTTATATAAGAAGGAGGAAACAATGGAGTTTGAAACTCAGTGTATGTCTTTTCCATGTACTGAACTCTTGTTATTCAACTATGCCAAGGTAAATTCAATTTTTAATTCTAGGGCACCTTTAATGTTAGAGTAATAACACTCGAAAGCGCACGGCTGTACGCGTCAAGATATTTTTCAATGAACACAGCCAGCCCCCTCAGGAGTTGACTGTGCATGCCCCACACCTGTAATTTCAATGCGGGCAGAAAGACACACTCTTTCAGCTGTGCTCATTACTAATATTTTAAGTTCCTATGGGACAAACACCACCAAATAGGACTGACAGTTTGAAACAGAGCACTTGCTGAAGAGCAGAAGATTATGCTGCTGTGTTGCCAGCTCCTTTTGTAGCTTCTGCAGTACACGTCACAGGTGACGCAGCACCAATCAGGTTTGGATTAGTCACATTGAAGATGTTCCCCAAAGTGTCGTAATTCAACACAGCGTGAGTTACCTCGAAAGGAAACCTCTGCTATGCCCATTTTAGATGCATCCACCTCCACAATAAAAGGAATTTCATTGTCCGAGTGCACCAGGATTGGAGCCAAGAAGATTGAGCTTCAGTGTTCCAGCGAATCTAAGGGCGAAAATGGGAGTTGCAATTACACTGAAGTTACAAATGAAAAATTGCAAAAGCCAAGAAATCTCTGTACCTTCTTCAACATCTTGGAGTTGCTCAGTAGTGCTGTCACAATTGGGATTCTATTTACCTCTGAGCAAAGAACGAAGAACTTCGCAGAGAGTACATTGGGTAAATATGGTTCCCTTTCGAGGGAACTTGCGCTGCGTCAGAACAACACTTTGGGTAACGTCTCCAGCTTGACAACGTTTGAAGTATGTATTGAACTAATCCAATCTCGACTGGTGTTGTGTCATGACGTCACATGTGACGGTGTACACAGAAGCTACAGAGTGGATCCAGCACACAACAGTGTCAGCTTCTGCTCTTCAGCAAGCGTTCTGTGTTGCTCTTGTCTGTCTTATTTGGTGTTGTCTGTCCCAGTGCATTATATCACATATTTAATATTATCATGGCGAGTCAGAGGCAATTAAGGCATTGTGCGTCTCCCTGTCCACGTTTCAACCCGGAGGGCTGCTGTGTGTTATGTGCCTCGGAGTGGAGCATGCACAGGTGGCACTCAAGGGTGCTATCTGTGCAAACTGTGAGCTGCTGCCACTCAGAAGGCTCCACTCCTGCTTGGCCCCGTTTGATAATTATTGCTCTAACGCTGTGCGCAGGCCTCTGAGGGCAGTCCCCCCTGTGGTGGAGCGACAACATCTCGTTCCTCCGTGGAGACCTCAGGAAATTGATGTCTGCTTCCCGCTGCCTCATGCTCTTCGGGAAGCATCGGTTTCCAGAGAACTAAAATCGAAGTGTCCGCCCGGTCTCGCTGTGGACCTTTTGAGTTCGCTCCCTCATATGAGGGCTGTAGAAAATATCGAGGTCCGAGGACCGAGGACTGGTTTATCACCATAGATCTGAAGAATGTATATTTCCACATATTCATTCTTGCCCAACACAGGAAGTTCCTGAGGTTTGCCTTTGGGGAAAAGTGTACCAATATCGGGTTCTAGCTCTGTCCCCTCACACCTTCACGTAATGCATGGATGCAGCGCTGGCTCCACTGAGACTCCAGGGCATTCGCATACTCAATTGTATCGACGACTGGCTCATTCTAGCTCAGTCAGGGGAGATGGCAGTTCGGCACTGAGATGTTGTTCTTCATCATATAAGATGTTTGGGGTTGAGACTAAATGTCAAGAAAAGCTCACTGACTCCTCAGCAGAGGATTACGTTCCTGGGGGTGGTGTGGGACTATGTTAAATCTATGTTAAATCTATGGGACTATGTTAAATCATTATCTGTGCCCCAGTTGTCTCCTGCTCATGTAGAGACCATCTTGACTAAATTGACTCCAATATCAAGCTAGTCAAACACTTGGCCATCACTTTCAAACACTTTCAGAGAGTGCTGGGGCTTAAGGCAGCAGCATCCAACGTAATACCTTTTGGCCTGCTGTAATGCATGAGACCCTAGGTGACAAAAAATTACACTTCCATAACATACTTAAAGTGCTCTATTTTCACGCTCTAATTTTGTTCTTAATACACTAAAAAATCTTCTTTAGTTCTTCTTAAGATAATCTTAAGAACATCTAAATGTCCTCAACTGTGCTATTTGGAGACACCATGAATATGAACTAAAATATGATTTTAACATACTATCTCTGTATTACAAAATGTATTTATTGTAACTAAGGGAACAAGAAGCTGCATTCCTTTGCCACACATCCTGAGTGCCTGAGAACAACTTGCTTCGACCTATCAGAAGCTAACACTGTTGTGTGCCAGCTTGCTATGGGTGTGTATGTGGGGCTAAATGCTGTAAAAAGTCTCAGGAGGATTTTAGGTAAGTAACAGTATATTATATATAGTTATTCTAGCATTGTGATTGGTTGGATTAAAAGAATTTGTTCTCTGTATCTTGGCTATGCTCTGTATCTTGCCTATGCATGCTGTGTCACACAACGGAAGGTATCAGATAGGCAAGTTATAGAAAACAGTGTTTATTGAAACATAACTGGGACTGGAACAGGAGTATATAAATAGTGAGTAGATATCAATGTGTAGATAGACTGATGACTTAGCTTGTGGTAATGGAATGTCTCTCTTGCAGATGCATGAAACAGAAGCAGACAAAGTGCAGATGATGGCAGATGGCAGATGACTGAAGACTGATAAGGATTCCAATGGACAGGTAAGTAGCATGTAAGGAGTCTTGTTGTGTACGCAAGGAACGTACAGACAAGACCAGACAAGGGAGTGGAGGAGAAGTGAATCTTTATAGAGAATGCAGGTGCAGGGAATCCATGTAACGAGGAGATGAGCTGACTAGGTGCAGGAGTGGATCAGGAGGGATGCTGGGAAATGTAGTGCGGGGAAGGTGACTGAGCTGGTGGCTGACATGCTGTTCATGATAGGCCCATTCAGTAAATATTAGAGCTTCTTATTTAGCATGTACTTGATTTCTAAACAGTCATACTCTCATTGAAGTGATTCACAGGTAAGCAGCTGTGATAAATTATTGCTTGCAAAGATTTGTATGCTTTGTTTTTACATGCTTTAAGAAAAAGACAATAGCTTTAAAAAAAGACAATATTCCAAAAATGTTGTAATGCAACCTTTTTATTTATTTATTGGTTAGGATATTTATTAGTATTTTGTATAATGTATAGATTAAGTTATTTTATACAGAACATTGCATCTTTTTTTATTTAAATGCAAGTCATGAAATCTGTTATGTGTGAAAACAGGTGACTAGTGTTCTAAAAATCTGTCTTTGTTTTGAGAGCTGAAGATAATGATTTATTATTTTAGGTTAATATAATCGGATTAAGTGCATTAACAATAAAGAAAACTGTAAGTTATTGAAGTTATTATTGTTAGATGATTGGAACTAGGGGGTGTTTGGCTCCCTCATAATTCAAACACTGTGCTTGTTGGCCTACAGCAATAGCATACATAAGACATTTAGTATACTTGCTGTTGCTTTATGTCTTCATTCTGCAATCTTTTCATAAGTTCATGAGAATAGAGTGCTTTATGTTTTCATCATCATCACAAGTGCTATAGACACTTCATACTACAATAATCAAGCCCCAAATACTCAAGGTGTTGTAGAGCTGACCTCCCCTCCCTAGAACATGATGATCCCGAGTGCTTGATCTAATCTGTGGGAGGTAATTAGCATTCTCAATGAATATCACCCTCTTTAAAAGCGGCAATGCTCAGCCTCTCTTTTCGAAAGAGAGAGAATGCCCCATGTTAATTCTTTCACCTCTCTGACCCCTTTGGAATTGCTGGGCTCACCCTGCTTCTGTGAGGCTGTGTAATTATCCTGGGGCCACTGTTCCTGTTTTACCCCTGTGGAGTGGAGGCTGAGTCTTAGGTTTAGCTCTGCCCTGTGCTGCTGCATCAGCAGAGCTTTTAATTACCTGTTTACATTTACACGGATTAAACACTGACACTGAATTATTCACATCCCAATCCTTCTGCGAGAGAGACAGAAAGAGAAAAGGGAACAAAGCCATTGCTTCCTATGTGTCAAAGAATAAAACCAACCATAAAAATCAATATAATCACTAAAATAAAAAACAGTGATCATTGACATTTTGGCTTGTTGCATTCTATGACTGGGCATTAACTACATGTGTAAGCCATTCACATATGTCACATCTTATACTGGCTCATTATTAGCCAGTATAAAGCAGCACCTCCATTAACCCTTCTTGCAATTGTGTTTTTCTTTTTCTTTTTATGTGCCTTGACCTCTTACTGCACATCCCCCAGTTTGGCAAGTGGGGCATAAATGACATACCCAAAATAAAAAGGTTGCTATGCATGTCATTCTGAATAGACACATAACCAACATATATTTAGAAAGCCAACACTTTAGAGTTTACAGTTCAATACTCAGAATTACTCAGACTGTTATTAATATGGAGATATATAAGCTCAAACATTCAATTCAATTCACATTTATTTGTATAGCGCTTTACACAATACATATCATTTTTAAAGCAGCTTTACAGAGAATGTCAACATTACAATTTAGAGAATGCATTTAGCTAATAATGTAATAATATAGGCAATTAATTTACAATCATTGTTAGCAATTTAATTGAAGGTAGAAGCAATGAGCTCCTGGAAAAATGAATTACATATTAACAATAATTAGGATATACAGAAATTTGGGAATGTGCATGTTGATCCAGATGTTGCGTCTTCTGAAGTCCTTGCAGGAGTTGGCACCGTCTTCTTCAAAGGTGTTGGTCATCTGAGGTCTTCTTAAGAGGCTGGATCCAAACTGAAGCTGATGTACTATCTAGTCACCTCGGAACGGGCCGTCCCGAGATAAAACAGAAAAGCAAATGGAGAATAATTAGCGTAGCTGCTGTTCATAACATTAAGAAAAGATAGTCATGTGCAATTGATCTTAAGAGATGCACTATGTGAACGCTTGGCTAAAGAGATGAATCTTTAATCTAGATTTAAACTGGGTGAGCGAGTCTGAGCCGCAAACATTATCAGGAAGGCTATTCCAGAGTTTTGGAGCCAAATCTGAAAATGCTCTCCCTCCTTTAGTGGACTTAGCTATTCTAGGTACAACCAGAAGTCCAGAGTTTTGTGATCTTAAAGAGCATGAAGGATTGTAGGGCGATAGAAGATTGGTTAAGTATACAGGAGCTAAACCATTTAGAGCCTTATAGGTCATTAGCAATACTTTATAATAGATACGGAACTTAATGGGTAACCAGTGTAGAGATGATAAAATTGGTGTTATATGATCATATTTTCTTGACCTGGTAAGAACTCTAGCAGCTGCATTTTGTACTAATTGTAGCTTGTTTATTGAGGAAGCAGGACAACTGTCACGGTTCATGCTGTCAGTGTCAGTAGTCATTAGCGTTGCTATGGTGACTAACTGCGCTGATCAGTCACAGGTGCGTCTCATTATCGGTCCTATATGTGGTCGTGTGTTTGCTGTGTTCGTTGTCAGATCATTCTTGTGTTCATGTTTGTGGTCTCGTGTTTCCAGCAGTTCTTCCTTTGTCCTGTGAGTAGTCTGTTCGAGTTCGGATTCTCATCCTGCCCACACTCCCACTGTGCCCAGCCCACCATCCACGGTTCCGCCTGGTGACCACTCTGCTCGACCCACGGAACCCCCGATTGCCAGCCCCCATGGTGTATTCTGGTGAGCCACAATTATGCCGTTTCTTTCTGGCTAAATGTTTCTTGTTTTTTGCTGTCCCGGGCTGCTTCTCTTCCTCCACGCCGTCCCTACGACTGCACTATAGACTTATTACCAGGTACGTCTCCACCTAAGGGCAGGTTATACTCGCTTTCTGCTCCAGAAAGGGAGGCCATGGAGAAATATATTTCTGATTCTCTGGCAGCCGGGCTCATCCGTCCTTCCTCTTCTCCCGCTGGGGCAGGATTTTTTTTCGAAGAAGGATGGTTCCCTGCGACCGTGTATTGATTACCGAGGGCTGAACAACATCACGGTAAAGAACACCTATCCCTTGCCATTGATGTCTTCAGCCTTCGAGCAGTTGCAGGGAGCATCCATCTTTACAAAATTGGACTTGCGTAATGCCTATCATTTGGTCCGCATAAGAGAGGGGGATGAGTGGAAAACCGCGTTTAACACCCCCAGGGGGCACTTTGAATATCTTGTTATGCCTTTCGGGCTATCTAACTCTCCCGCAGTTTTCCAAGTGCTCATTAACCCTCTGGAGTCTGAGGCTGATTTGGGGCCTGGAGAAGTTTTGACATGCCCTGACATTTGTGCTTTTTTTCAGTTGTTCATAAACATATTAATGACACAAGTGTCATTACACTGTATTCAGCACAAACAAGGCTACCATAATATGTGAGGAACATGTATGTACATGTTTGTGTTTTTGAAGGAATAATGTTTATGCGTGGTTATTGAAAAAAACAAAAAACTTAAGTAATTGAAATAAGGCCAAAAAAGTATATTAAATCTGTATTGACAAGACTTCTGGGTATTGGAGGTTGTAGACTAGAGTTTTTGCTTCAGAATTATGTAAAAATTATGCTGCCTACTCCTTCATATAAAACAATATATTGATTTAGTTTTTGTAAGACACTTTTTCTCAAGAAACACAGTATGCGTGGAGGTGTCATGAATAATGGGTCATTAATAATGGGTCATTTACACCTGAGAAGACAAAAGAATCGCATAATAATGACCTGAAATGACTTGCATATTAATGAGGCCTTTCAGTCAGATAGGCTGTGAAAAAACCCTCTGTAATCATGTCTCAGCTCAATTTAAAATAATGGTATTCTATTATATTATTTAAAATATCATGTATTTCTGTGATGCAAAGTATCTGAACAATTATGCTACCTCTATGGCATTTCATATAGCCTTTTAGCTTAAAAGCATGCACATTTGGAGAAATATTGATGGATTCTTATATGTTTATGTCAATTTTCTATACAGAGGAGTAATATTTATTCAGTATTGTCATCACTATGAGTGCTGGATTCTGTGTTTTCAATTCATACTTGCAGCCGGAGGGCACTCTGTACACCTTTAGTCCACAAATTATTCTAAAGAAGAAGAGGACATTTCAGGAATGGTGTTTTCAATTCATACTTGCAGCCGGAGGGCGCTCTCTGTACACCTTCAGGCCACAAATTCATATAAAGAAGAAAAGGAACCAGGAACTAACGGCATGTCTTCTAGAGATCGCTAACCATGGCTTTAACATCCAGATAAACACTTTTCAGGACAATAAATACATGATTGAGACAATGCATACAAGTATTGCCTCTGAATTTGCCTCTGAATAGCGCTGGCTCCGTGGGCGTGGCCGCATTAGCGGATAATGAGCTGAGTCACAGACATCTGACATGGCTCTCTTTTCATACAGATTACATAAACACAGAATGTTTGTTTTCGATTTGACTTGCACGATTTAAAACCTGACATTTCAACGTTTCTTTAGACATATGTGTCATTTTTTTGTCATTAGTATTCATAAGTTACAGTTCATTTTCTGAGAACTATCAGATTGGACTTCGTTCAGAGGCAGACGAGAGATCACGCTTCATGTTAGTTTTCTTTATTTTACAAAAAGCACAACATTGTGTTTTTACTCTGAGTGTACACAAATAAAAGAAGATATTCTATAGTTTCAATTGATATATTACTTGTGTCTCTATGACAAGAAATGACGGAGTATTTTAAGTCTGTTTTGCTGCAATGTGAAAAAAATCCTGCAAAACGCGCCGGCGCGTTAATGGACTCCAGAGAGTTAATGACGTGCTGAGAGACATGGTCGATCAGTTCATATATGTCTACCTGGACGACATATTGATATTTTCCTCTTCTCTCCAGCAACACGTTCAGCACGTCAGGCGGGTGCTCCAGAGGCTGCTCGAGAATGGGCTTTTTGTCAAGGAGGGGAAGTGCACATTCCATGCACAGTCGGTTCCGTTTTTGGGGTACATCATCTCGTCCGAAGGAACGCGCATGGATCCCGATATGGTTAGAGCTGTGGTGGATTGGCCAACCCCAGATTCCCGCAAGGCCCTGCTGAGGTTTCTGGGGTTTGCCAATTTCTACCTGCGTTTTATTCGCAACTACAGCCAACTAGCCGCTCCTCTGACTGCCTTGACCTCCACCAAAGTGAAGTTCAGGTGGTCTGGTGCAGCTGAAACTGCATTTACCAACCTCAAGAGCCGCTTTGTTTCAGCTCCCATTCTCATCGACCCTGATCCTACAAGTCAGTTTGTGGTGGAGGTCGATGCTTCAGAGGTGGGGGTAGGCGCGGTTCTTTCCCAGCGCTCTTCCTTGGACGACAAGGTGCACCCTTGCGCGTTTTTTCTCATAGACTGTCGTCCGCTGAACTTAACTATGACATTGGTAACCGAGAGTTGCTGGCAGTCAAGTTAGCATTGGAAGAGTGGCGTCATTGGTTAGAGGGTTCGGGGGTACCCTTTGTCGTCTGGACAGACCATAAGAATCTCGAGTACATCAGATCTGCCAAATGACTGAATTCCAGGCAGGCTCGGTGGGCACTTTTTTTCTGGTCGTTTCGATTTTTCCCTTTCCTACCATCCGGGGTCTAAGAACATCAAACCTGATGCCTTGTCTCGCATTTTTGACCATTCCGAACAACCGTCTACTCCCGAGTGCATTATACCTGAGAGACTGGTTGTCTCCTCACTCGTATGGGAGATCGAGTCGAAGGTCCGCACGGCCTTAGAAGGGGTAACGCCTCCGTCCGGTTGCCCACCAAGTCGTTTATATGTGCCGGAAGGGTTACGGTCTGACGTCATTCGATGGGGTCATTGTTCCAACGTGGCGTGTCATCCAGAAGTGAATCATACCAGTTTTATAGCTAAACAGTGATTTTGGTGGCACTCCATGGCTTGTGACATCCGAGATTTTGTCATCCACGGGCCTTTCTCCGTTTGAGTGTAGCTTAGGTTACCAGCCACCTGTGTTTCCTAGTCTAGAGTCCGAAGTCGCGGTCCCCTCTGCTCACACCTTCGTCCAGAGGTGCCATCTCACTTGGAGAAGAGCCTGTGAGACTCTCCTCCGAGTGGGAGCGCGCACTAAGGCTCAGGCTGATCGCCACCGGTCGAAGCCTCCCATCTACGTTGTGGGTCAAAAAGTGTCAAAATTCACCCCGCCTTTCATGTCTCTAAAATAAAGCCTGTTTTTCATTCTACATATTCTGGACTTGAGACGGAGGGGACGCGGATTTCAGTACTTGGTGGACTAGGAAGGTTACGGTCCGGAGGAGAGAAGTTGGGTTCCGGCTAGGGACATTCTGGATCACTCCCTTATCGATGATTACAACCGACAGGTAAGTGCTCCTGGTTGCGCCAGGAGGCGCTCGTAGGAGGAGGGGTACTGTCACAGTTCATGGGTTCACTGACGTATTCTCGCTCTGTCTGCGTGTGTGTGTGTTTGGGTGCTGTGTCAGTAGTCATTAGTGTTGCTATGGTGACTAACTGCGCTGTCACAGGTGCGTCTCGTTATCGGTCCTATATGTAGTTGCGAGTTTGCTGTGTTCGTTGTCAGATCGTTCTTGTGTTCATGTTTGTGGTCTCGTGTTTCCAGCAGTTCTTCCTTTGTCCTGTGAGTAGTCTGTTCGAGTTTGGATTCTCATCCAGCCGTGTTTCTCTGGATTGCTGTCTGCTGCAGTCTTGTTGCCACAAAAAGCCTGTTTCCTGCATGTTTCTGACCATCTTGCCTTTTCTTGTGGATTTAATAAACTGTTTACTCTCGCTATTGGATCTGAGGGCTGTTTCATAAAAGATGCTAAGAAAAGCGAGGATTAAACTCCAAAACCTGACTTGAATTAACCTAACAAATGAGTTGGGGCTAAAACGGTTTCATAAAAGGTAATTGAAGTTCACGCAGTCCCGCTAATTCAATCCAGGTTTACCTAGTCAAGATAATTTCGCGTGCACGCTTTTTTTAAGCAGCCCTAGAGGCTGATCATGGATCAAATCGATCCACCATAGGAAACGGCATACATTTTGTGCTATTTTATGCGTTTGAGACATGGTGTTTTCCTCAGTGCATAACTTACTTTTCACAAGTTTATTCTCCATCTGTACATGTTAGAAAGTAATGCAAATATTTCCATTTTGCGGCTAAACTTCACAGTGAACGAGCGCAGGTGCGCGCATGCGTGCTAAACAGACGGAATGCAATAGTAGCGCAATAATTATAAAATATACATTTCGCTAAAATATTTGATGTTGGACATTAAATGTGCCTTATGTACAAGTTTAAACCTACAACTAAGTGTATTTTTATGATAGTAACTGTAAATGGACTATTGTAATGGAGTTAATAAATATACTTTGGGACAATTACTGAGTTTAGATTCATCTTACCAATTAAAATTTAGTCTGTGCATATTTATATTTATTTCAATTTTTAATTTTGTGATTTTAATTTCTGCTCTTCTAATAACCATAAAGAGTACTACAGCTGCCAAACAAAACTAGAGAGAAATGTATTCATATATTTTAAAACAATTAAATATTGGGCACAAAACAATTAGCCAGTAAGAAAGGAAAACCTGTAGGTTTTACACACACACACACACACACACACACACACACACACACACACACACACACACACACACACACATATATATATAATTCAGGTTGATTAGGTTGATTAGGATTCAGTCATTTCAATAGCAATAAGTGTCCCAATCAACCTGAATTCACTATATATATATATAGAGAGAGAGAGAGAGAGAGAGAGAGAGAGAGAGAGAGACCAGAGACCAGAGACCAGAGACCAGAGTATAGATTAAATATGGGCCTTGGAAAAGGCTAGCTGACTTTATTGTGCTTTGACTACAGTGGAAAGTTCCAGTGTGGACAACAACCATGCATGTCACTTCTGCAGGCTGCATCTTACTCTGTCACTCTTTTCATAGCTTTTGCTGGCTCCAAGACACTCGCTTGGTATTTCTCCTGCTCTTTGTCTAGCAAAAAAATCATTCATCACTTAATGAAAGATTAAAAATGAATGCCTGATTGTTTCAGGGGCCTTGTCACAGGTTTATTGATTTTGAATTTCTGTGTTACTTTTGCTATATTTTCACACTTAAAACAATGATTTGGTAATCCTCTTGTCCTCTTCTGTGCTAAGAAATAAGTCTCCTGACAGTTCTCTCCCAAGTGCTTCCATTGTTGTCAGTATTAAGTCTGAGAATGATTCAGTGGCTATATAACACTTCATTTTTAAGAAATTACTTCTCTTTAAATGTTTTGGTTCATCATACTTACCTTTTAATAATAAAAAAAAATGCCTTAAACTTACACCAATATTTGTTTTTTATTTAGCACTATTTAGTAAATGTGTGCATATTATATATATATAATACACACACACACACACACACACACACATATATACACACACACACACACATATATATATATATATATATTTCCTGACAACATCCAGCTAGTAATGCGTTCCAGTAATCTAGTCTAGACGTCATGAATGCATGAACTAACTTTTCTGCATCAAAAAATGGATAACATATTCCGTATCTTAGCAATGTTTCTGAGGTGGAAGAAGGCTGTTTTTGTAACATATGAAATATGATTTTCAAAGGACAAGTTGCTGTCTAATATAACACCCACCAAAAAATTCTGATTTAACCTTGAGATTTGAAGTATTAGGTAGCTTAGATATTTGCATCTACAATGACACTAATAATTTTTAATTTCTGATAGAAATGCAAAATCAATCGGTAGTTATTAATAGAAAAAAGAGACACAAACCTTTACATTCAATCGAGTTTGGTCCCATTTATTTTTGATCACTGATACACATACAAACGTTTAGTCCAAAAGTGCACACATTTGTAGAAATACACGTTTACCTCAGATTTCATTAGATAGAATATAAGATTGGCCGTACGCAGGGTTTCATAATTACCCAGGTCAGAAAATGTAGTTTGCTAGGGGTACGGGGGCATGCTCCCCCGAGAAAATTTAGATTTCCTTGGTGTACATATGTGCATTTTTAAGACATTTAAGGCCAACAAATTGGATAACAATAGCTTTAAAACCATGTCAAGAAATACATGCATGCACAGTTTTGAGGCAGCTTTAATCGCATATTTGGTAATTTCATGACTTAACTTACAACAGAATAACGACGTCATTGCTCGTAGTTTCTTTTGCGCTTTATTTAAGCTATAATAAAGTGCAGTGTGAGTCGGCGCATTTGCGCATGCAATTCTTGAGTGCGCGCCACGAGCACAGTATAACGCTGATTGGACAGTCATGTTAATTTTTCTGAGTTTTACCGACATAGCCTGACAGCATCTCATCTGTTCAACTGAAGCTCTCTCGTCGTCACCTAACGTTACCGTTTCCGCGCTCATTTGAATGCAACCTGGCGCTGAGGCGAAGTCGGAATGTGCGTCTGAGAAGTGTCCCGTTTGTTGTGGTCGTAAAGAGACAGTTCTATATAAACGCAGTGTTTTACTTGGCGATGTTTTAAAAAAAGTTTTTTATTTTTGGTATTTATATCTCTGTTGGTGGTTTGTGGAGTAGCATCACCTGGGGGGGATATTTTTTTATCCCCACCGGGGATAAAAATAATTCAGCAGAGGCAGGGATACATAGACCAGAAGGGGGGAAATCCCCCCCATCCCCCCTACAAATCGCACCCTGAGTACATCCTTCTAAATGCAAATTGTAGTCTGAGAGATTCTGTGTACAGGTTTTTGGCCCAATAAGTAATACTTCAGGTTATCTGAACAAGAAGAAGAAAATTACTAGTCATCCAATGTTTTAGTTCTTTAACACACTCTGTCAGATTGGATAATTTAGAGATTTCATTTGGTTGTGTTGAAATATATAACTGAGTATCATTGGCATAGCAGTGGAAACTAATTCCATGTTTTCTTATAATATTGCTGAGTGGCAGCATGTATATTGAAAATAGCAGAGGGCCTAACACAGATCCTTGCGGCACTCCATAATTTGCTATCGTCATCTTAGAGTTTTCCCCGTTTAAATAAACAAAATTGTGACGGTCTGATAGATATGACCTAAACCACCTTAATGCCTGTCCCTGAATACCTGTTACAACAGAGACACGGAGGAAGAGATAATAACAATCCAGGTAAGTTTTATTCACATTAAGCAGAGCACTGGGTGATGGTAAGCAGATAATGGGAAGATGAGAGATGAAGAGAATATAATACTGTCCTGATTTTGTCTTGCAGATGCAGATGATGGAAGGAGCTGGCGGAGACACTCACACACACAAGCAGGTAAGTACACACGAGGAGCAGGAAACGAGGGAGCTGGAGGAGACGTCTGGAGCAGGTAGATATGGCGTTGGGAGTCCTTAAGGTAAGCATACATTTGAGGTAGTGCAAACGAGACCGGACAGTGAGTGTGTGTGAGTGTGGTGTCTTCATGCTGGTGCTGATTGCGGTGCTGATGAGTCACAGGTGGCGGTGATCAGTATGCTGGTGATTGAGTGCGTGGGTAAGGGAGTGAGGTGGAACCTGACGTGTCTGTGACAGTACCCCCCCTCCCACGGCCCGCTCCTGAGGACCGCGGACCCCGACGTCGTGGTGGTCTTCCTCTAGGGCGTGGGGCAGGTCTGTCTGGGTGATTGGCGTGGAAGGTCTGTAACAGGATAGGATCAAGGATATCATTCTTGGGAACCCATGAGCGTTCTTCGGGGCCATAGCCTTCCCAGTCGACGAGGTATTCTAGCTGACCACCACGGCGCCGGGAATCCAGGATTTCGTGAACCACGTAAGCTGTGCCGTCCTCCAGGATGAGTGGAAGGGGGGGCTCGGCGGCTGCCACGTCAGGTTCTGTGGAGGGAACAACAGAAGGGTGGTGAGGTTTAAGCAATGATACATGGAATGTAGGGTGGATTCTACTGTACTGTGCTGGAAGTTGAAGACGGTAGGTGACGGGGTTGATCTGCCGGATGATGGTGAACGGGCCAATGAAGCGGGGACTCAGCTTCTTGCAGGGCAGACACATCCTGATGTCCCTGGTGGACAGCCAGACCTTCTGCCCCGGTTGGTATACTGGAGCTTCGGAGCGCCGAAGGTCGGCTGTCGTCTTGCGTCTGCGCAGGGCTCTCTGCAGTTGGTGATGAGCTGAGTCCCAAACCCTCTCGCTCTCCCGGAACCAGTAGTCGACTGCGGGGACGTTGGAAGGTTCCCCATCCCAGGGGAACAGTGGGGGTTGGTAGCCGAGTACGCACTGGAAGGGTGTCAGTCCAGTTGTGGCTTGGCGGAGGGAGTTCTGTGCGTACTCGGCCCAACCCAGGTACTGGTTCCAGGAGTTCTGGTGGCCGTGACAGAAGGTACGCAGGAAGCGGCCTATCTCCTGGATCTTGCGTTCCGTCTGCCCGTTCGACTGAGGATGGTATCCCGATGACAGGCTGACGGTCACACCCAGGAGCGAGAAGAAGGCTTTCCAGACGTGGGAGACAAATTGGGGTCTATATCTTCAGGTATTCCATAATGACGAAAGACATGATTAAACATTAACTCAGCAGTTGCCATAGCGGTAGGTAGACCCTCCAGGGGTATCAGACGGCAGGACTTTGAGAAGCGGTCTACCACCACCAGGATGCATGTGTTACCGTCAGACTCAGGGAGATCTGTGACGAAGTCCACTCCCAGGTGTGACCAGGGTCTCTCAGGAACGGGCAGAGGTAGGAGCTTGCCGGTGGGAAGATGGCGTGGGCTCTTGGAGATGGCGCACTCCCTGCAGCCCTGCACGTACCTTCTGACATCGTTGGCCATGTTGGGCCACCAGAAGCGTTGTTTGAGCAACGAGAGGGTCTCATTGACCCCCGGGTGACCAGTGCCAAGTGAAGAGTGGGTATTGTGCAGGAGTGGAGTGCGACGTGCCCGTGTGACGTATTGCAAGCCTTGAGGGCAACCAGGCGGAGTGCGTGTGGAGGCATTGGAGGAGGGAATGGTTTCTTCGGACCACTGGATGGGGTTCACGAAGATGGACTCCGGCAGGATTGTTTCAGGATCTTCAGGCTTTTCATCAGGGGAATGGAGGCGAGACAGGGCGTCGGCTTTGGTATTTTTTGAACCAGGGCAGTAGGAGATAGAGAAATTGAACCTTGAGAAAAACATGGCCCAGCGAGCTTGGCGCGGCCCAGCGAGCTTGAGTCTTTTGGCAGCCTTCAGATATTCAAGGTTTTTATGATCAGTGAGAACTTGTAATGGATGAGTAGCCCCCTCCAACCAATGCCTCCACTCCTCGAGGGCAAGCTTGACGGCCAGGAGTTCGCGGTCACCGATGTCGTAATTGACCTCCGCCGGGTTGAGCTTGCGGGAGAAGAAGGCGCATGAATGGAGTCTACTTGGTGTCCCCTGCTGCTGTGATAGGACCGCTCCCACTCCGGTGGTGGAGGCGTCCACTTCCACGACGAATGGGAGCTCTGGATTGGGGTGGACGAGGAGGGGAGCGGTGGTGAAGGCTCTTTTAAGGGTCTCGAAGGCGTTGGTGGCTTGTTGGGACCAGGACAGAGACTTGGGCTGATTACGGAGTAGGTTGGTTAATGGACTGACGATGGTGCTGTAGTTCTTGATAAACCGGCGGTAGAAGTTGGAGAAACCTAGGAAGCGTTGGAGTTCTTTGATTGAAGATGGAGTGGGCCAGGACTGAATAGCGGAGACCTTCCCCTCGTCCATCCGGATGCCACTGTGATCTATTACGTACCCCAGGAATTGGACAGAGGGCTGGTGAAAGGAGCACTTTTCAGCTTTGAGGAAGAGGTGGAATTGCCGTAAGCGTTGGAGGACCTCCGCAACGTGGTGGCGATGTTCGGCCAAGCTCCGGGAGTAGATGAGGATGTCATCAATATACACCAGAACGAACTTGTGGAGAAACTCCCGGAGCACCTCGTGTATGAAGTCCTGGAATACGGAGGGGGCGTTGACCAGGCCATACGACATGACGAGATACTCGTAGTGTCCGGTGGGCGTGACAAAAGCGGTCTTCCACTCGTCCCCCTCGCGTATCCGGATGAGGTTGTACGCGCTGCGGAGGTCCAGCTTAGTGAACACAGTGGCACCACGGAGATGTTCCAGGGCCACTGGGACGAGGGGAAGCGGGTAGCGGAATTTGACTGTGATTTTGTTGAGGGCACGGTAATCAATGCAGGGCCTCAAGCCTCCGTCCTTCTTCGCCACAAAAAAGAAGCTTGAAGCAGCAGGGGAAGTAGACGGGCGGATGTAACCTTGGTTGAGGGCCTCTTTGATGTATTCCTCCATGGCCTTCTCCTCCGGTATTGACAGGGGGTAGATGCGTCCCCTGGGCACTGGTTCACCCGGTAGCAGATCGATGGCACAGTCCCATGGCCGGTGTGGAGGAAGCTTGGAGGCGCGTTGCGGGCAGAAGACGTCACTGAAGGGGGCGTAGTCCGGGGGAACATCCACGGAGCGTTTCTCGACGGGGCTTTCAATAGAGGTTGCGTTCATGGAGAGAGATTCGGAGAGTGGAGACTTTGGAACAGGAAGCGCTGGGAAGCAATCTGGAAAGCAGTGGTCGCCCCACTTCAGGACTTCGCCCGTGCGCCAAGAGATGGTGGGATTGTGTTGTTCGAGCCACGGGCGCCCTAGAACCACGTCAGCGGTGGATTCCTCCAGAACCAGCAGATGTATCTTTTCAGAATGCAGAATACCCACGCAGAGTTGAAGTGGTCCCACACAATGACGGATGTTCTTACGGCTCAGGGGTTTGCCCGTGATGGAGTGGATTTGATAGTTAACCGGAGACGGGGAGATCTTGAGCTTGAGTTGTCGACAGAGGGCGCCTGAGATGAAATTTCCTGCTGACCCTGAGTCGAGGAGCGCCACCACTGGAACAGAGGTATTTGCAGCAGTAAGGATTACAATAGTTGTGAGTGGTTTCATTTTCTGAATGGAGGGGAAAATAGCACTCACCACGGGCCGAGGAGGACGGGTTGGGCATGTGGAGAGAACATGCCCCGGAGATCCACAATATAAACATAAGTTCAAAGTTAGTCTTCTTTGTCTTTCATTGGAAGTTAGATGTGAATGGTCAATTTGCATTGGCTCGGTGGCTGGTTCTGGGGAGCTGACGGGTTCTGACCGGTGGAGGAGGTTGGTGGCAGACGACTGGCCCTGGTGCTCGAGGAGACACGACTGCATACGAGAACCCACGCGGATGGCGAGTTGGATGAAGCGTTCAAGTCCCATTGAGTCCTCGTATGCAGCGAGATGCAGCCGCACATTGGGTTCCAATCCTTGACGGAAAGAGGTGATGAGGGCTTGTTCATTCCATCCGCTGGTGGCGGCTAGCGTTCGGAACTGCAAGGCATAATCATTTACAGAGAGATTCCTTTGCTTTAGATTATAGAGTTTCTCACCAGTAGAAGAATCCTTCAGAGGTTTCCCGAAGACCTCGCGGAAGTGAGAGACGAACGCCGAATATGATTGGACGACAGGGCCTTTCTGAGTCCACAGGGAGTCTGCCCATTGCAGGGCTTTACCTTGCAGTTGCGAAATGATGAACGCTATTTTTGCTGTGTCGGTAGTGTAGAGGTGCGGCTGCATCTCCAGGACCAGTTCACATTGTAGAAGGAATCCGCTGCATTCCTCCGCCGATCCTGAGTAGGGCGCCGGTTTGGCCATGGGACTGGCGGTGAATGCTGGAGAAGGAGCGGTGACGGAGGGTGCGGAAGCTGCAGCGGTGGATGGTGATGGTGAGGATGGCTGTGGTGTGAGTGCTCGGCGCAGTGCGTCCACGAGCTCTTGAAACGGATCGTTGGTGCTCATGCTGTGAAGTTGGTGTGGTCCGGTCTTCTGTTACAACAGAGACACGGAGGCAGAGATAATAACAATCCAGGTAAGTTTTATTCACATTAAGCAGAGCACTGGGTGATGGTAAGCAGATAATGGGAAGATGAGAGATGAAGAGAATATAATACTGTCCTGATTTTGTCTTGCAGATGCAGATGATGGAAGGAGCTGGCGGAGACACTCACACACACAAGCAGGTAAGTACACACGAGGAGCAGGAAATGAGGGAGCTGGAGGAGACGTCTGGAGCAGGTAGATATGGCGTTGGGAGTCCTTAAGGTAAGCATACATTTGAGGTAGTTCAAACGAGACCGGACAGTGAGTGTGTGTGAGTGTGGTGTCTTTATGCTGGTGCTGATTGCGGTGCTGATGAGTCACAGGTGGCGGTGATCAGTATGCTGGTGATTGAGTGCGTGGGTAAGGGAGTGAGGTGGAACCTGACGTGTCTGTGACAATACCAGTATAATTTTGTAGTCGATCTAGGAGTATTTTATGATCTATAGTGTCGAACGCAGCACTGAGATCAAGTAACAATAGTATTGAGATACTTCTAGCTTTTGACCAAGGTTGTAAGTCATTTGTAATTTTAACAAGCGCAGTTTCTGTGCTATGATGAGACCTGAATCCTGACTGAAATTTTTCATAGATAGCGTTTTTTTTGCAAGAAGGAGCACAATTGGACCAACACCACTTTTTCTAGTATTTTTTACATAAATAGAAGATTTGAAATGGGTCTGTAATTTGCCAATACATTTGGATCTAATTATGGTTTCTTAATGAGAGGCTTAATAACTGCTAGCTTGAACGGTCTTGGGACGTGACATAGAGATAAAACATAAACAAACATAAACAAAATATCAAGAATATGTTTTTTAAATGTACAAAAATATTATGTGTATGTGGTATAACCACTTTAATTGTGGTTATAAGCCACAAGTCTGCTTATGCTTAATTTCAAATCTGAGGTTATCTCTAAAACACTGAATTTTATTAAGCATTTTCTAAGAAATGTCAATTGAGTTTTTAGAGAAGGCTGATTAGATATTAATAACATTTTTATTGCCCTGTAAACACCTACTTGCAGTTTATTGTCTCATGTCTGGCGAGGTGACTGACCATTTCATGTCTGTTTTGTTCTCACTCAACGAACCTTTCACAGTTCTGTCAGCATGACTTAATCTTCATTATTCTTTTATCATTATTCTTTTGTTTGTATTCAGCCATTATTAGCCTTTATTCTGGCATTATATTGCTTGCCAATCTACACCACCTTAATCCCACTATACATTAATCCACCTATTAACTGAAGTCTTTCTAGAAAACAAAAAATAAGCATATTCTTGGGACCTTATTTGAATTCATTTAACGAAATAGATCGTAAAAATGGATATAGCTCCTGGCATGACAAGTGCATTAGAGCTACAATTAGCATCAAGTTACATAACACAATTTAAAAGATTAATATTACACTTTTACTCAAACCTCACTTTAAACTACCATCAATTTTTTGTATTAACTTCCGATCACGATCTAATGTGGATGTTAGTCATATAATTATGTTGAAATATGTTATTTAAGGTTTTTTATGCTGCTACACCTGCTTTGCATTTATAATGTAAACATCCATTATTGATATGAAAATACCCCAAATCACATGAAAATTCTGTCGGAACTGTGTGCAGTGCAACCTACTTTTATCATAAACAGTGGTCAAATATCGAATCTAGAGTCTTTAATCTTTCTAATGATGCTCAGTTTGTCCCAAAAAAGTAAGAGTGTGATGTTTTAACATGCAGTGAATGTTGAACAAAAATAATCCTAGGCTGTTGGCGATCCTTGAACGCTAAGGGGATAAGAACATTTTCTCTCATCATTAAATTAGCTCTTGGGTGCACAGTCCTGTTGAAGGCAGGAAGAGGCCTGAGTTAATGACCAGGTATCTGCTTTGCTTTTACACCAAAACAAACCTTTCATCCAGTTTCTCGAGCCCTTTAGAAAAAAGAGAGATGCTTGAGACATTTCATTCCTTTATCTGTCTAATTACAGGGTAACACAGGACTCACTCTTGGCCCTAGTAATCTACTAGCCCAGGTTTCACATCTATTAATGTTGGTTGTACTATGAAATTTTATGGTGATATAATGTTTAGTACTCTGGCAGACAAGAATACTACACGATAGCATCCCCAGTAATTGCCTCTATTTGTATTTTTGAGTGTGCTGCATGTTTACCGATTCCTCAACATGGCAATAGAGCTTTTTCATTTCCACAGCAACAACCTATGCAGTCCTCAAATGGAGACAAACATAGGCTATGTGGCCTCATCACCATGACAATATAGGGAAAATAACAACAAGGACAACAAAGATTGGATAGTTCATTTATCTAATCAGTGAGGAAGCCTCCAGCAAGATCTCATTTGTGCAGTTTTGAAATGGTCCAGAGCACTGAGTGATGCAGCCAACCTGCAGCAGTAAGGGACTCATCAGTGAGGCTCCCTTTATATTACTTTGTATGGGTTAGTTTTAGAATATGAAGAGCCTTGTTTTTTGTAATTTGACTTGGTGATACTGTATGTTATTTCCATTTTTCTGTGTTCAACTCTCACCAAGTTCAAAGTGACAAAGCATCAAACTGCACAAACCACTCATAATTCAGTGTTCTTCGACCGACCAGACACAACAAGATTCCTCAGTAATGCATTTACTATCAAGCCACATTGTTGCATTGTGAACTTATTTGACAGACATTTCTCAAGAGATTTTAGCATTCCTTCTCTTCAGGTGTCCCTTAGTTTTACATATTATGCAAGAAGGAACCCATTAGATGACTAAAGGTCACATTTAATCATACACTAAATGCTCCATAGCCTTTAGTCTTCCACAAGAAATTGTGACAGAGGGAAATGTCAAAGCTGGATTTGAAGGCAGATTAGTTTTGGGCAGTAAAGAAGATTTTGGTGAGTCATCCCACTTTTGTCAGGGGAATTTCTCCAGCTGCACACACTGCAAATTACATAAAATAAATTAATGGAATGTGGAAGCAAACAAGTCATGCTAAGAGAATTTTTCAGGATACTAATTCATTTTTGCATTGGAGGGAATAGCACATGCCAATCTAAATAAATGCAGTTGAAAAAGGCTTTTCCAATGACCACAAATTAGATGAGGGACAAATGTAATTACCTAATAGATCAACTGAGAAATAAATGTGATTTAAAATACAGATACCAACTCTGATCTGATAAAATGAGTGTATACATTTCCTGAGAAATCTCCCAAACAAACAGGTGACTTACGAGCTGTCTGACCATTGAGTTGATGACACCCTCTAAAACCCACATCTGCAGAGAGAGCAGTCAAAAATACAAGCACTGTTTGATAACTTTCTAGATATGCTCACACTAAAGAAGGTGTCAGTCTAGCTGTGAAAGATATAAATGACAACATGAACAAAAAAACAGCATGAACAGTCAAAGCTGAAAACGAAAATTTAAAAAAATAATAATTTATCCAAAAATAGCAAAAATCGGTTTGATCAGGACTGCCAAACCACTCATAAAAAAAAAAAAAAATAAATAAATAAATAAAAAAATAAGAATGCCATCCTAACAGAAACACAGAGATCCAAATAAATCTTCTAGGTCAGTAAAGAAGAAGAAAAGATTTGTTTGCAACATTAAAATAATAAAAACATACACTCAGAGCCAGCAAATCACAATTTCTGTCAGGATCACATATCATCAAAGATGACTGGCGGTATGGTTCTGTTCTGGGCAAAAACTCCCTGCCCATCCATGCAGCCTAGCATGGATAAAAGCAGGGAGAGCAGCGATAATCAGGGTAAACAGAACAGAACCAAGTATTGCAATATCATTCATTTTCTTAATGACAGTAATTAATGTAACATAACTGAAGAAATGATTTTGATCAAAAGAAATATCAGAAGGTCAAGTCCTGACTGGACGAAGAAGGAGCTGGGGATGGAGGAGGGTGTAATTAGCTCCTGAGCAATTCAATAAAGCTGCTGATAATACTGAATGGACCATATATATATATATATATATATATATATATATATATATATATATATATATATATATACGAATGCGGTGATAGTCGTATTCCTATAGGTCAATGTGAATCAGCTGAGTGTCAGCTGATGCAAGCTTGACTAACGTGACCTGTCAGAACTAATGTTATACGCTTGATTTCTGTCAAGATCACTATCATCAAAGATGACTGGCAGTTAGTATACAGTTTGGATTGGCGGTATGGCACTGTTCTGAGCAGCGATAACCCCCCAAAACAAAACCATATGCTGACAACCCCCAACCACAAACTGAGTGTGAAATCTGAATAAAAACAGTATACAGATTTGAAATACTTGTAGCTGTGTGAAAAATCCTTCTACCCACAGCACAAAAAATGGTCAGAATTCACTTCGAATTAACGAGAAATGAAATTATATGAAATTAAATTAATATAAATTAATTGAATTTGAATCAAATTAAATACAGTTGTGTAACCAAATAATAACCAGGTGGAGTATACATTTTTAGTGACTTATTTATGAACAAGACCTAAATACACTCAGACTCTTATTTTGAAATATATATGCTTACTATTGCGGCTGCTATTCAAGTTTAGATGAGGTAGATAATAATATACAGTCTTACAACCATTTACAATATTTTACAATACCATAAAGTAAACAATTGTCAATATTGAACAGCATTAGTCATGTCTGCATAAGCAATTGCTTGGCATGAACGTGCAGTATAGTATTGCCTACATTGATTGCGAACCACTTAGAAGCAGTCTGAGCCCCGCATGAGCAGGTAGATGCGCAACAGCGCCACATGTAACTTTGAAACGTGCGGCACATACATGAAGTTATAGCCTTTTGAAATTTAATCACATGAGGTATCGCGATCTATTTGCTTTGTGAAGACGTTGAGATTTATGGAGGGTGAAATACAGCCAGCCGTGACGTGGATTCTTTATCTCCTTCTTGATATCCTTCCCCTTTTTGTGATGAGTACAGATCTCATCTGAACATGATTCAGGTCACTTCCAAATCGAGCAGCTTATAATCAATGTGGTGAATTAGTGTATTTGTTCAAGAACTTGGACATGAAGTGAAATCTGTGTCAATTCGCTAAATTCCGGATGACACAATTCATAGTGGTCTCGCCTGCCGAATTTGCCATTTAATTAGCTCCTGAGCAATGCGATAAAGCTGCTGATAATACTGAATAGACCATATATATACGAATATGTGGTGATAGGCATCATATTCCTATAGGTGAATCAGCGTCAGTGACACGGTCAAAAGTTTTGCCCAGCAATTCTTAGCCATACAGAAGCAGTATAAGGCAATCAAACATATTCTGCTCTGGCGGACCACTGCTGCCTTCACACCGCCACCGGCTCAGCCGCCAAAGGCACCCCCCTGCGGTTTCCTCCACTCCCGCTCAGCCACAGCAGCAGCCTCCAACCCCAGCGAAGAGATGGCAGCAGGAAGGCGGCACAGCCTATCTCTGCCTCTAAACCTGCCAAGTGTCAGGCCAAGCAGTGTTCCGGACAGGTGACCCAGAGGTGGAGATGTCAACTCTTCAGGAGATGGTAGAGAATCTTTTGTTCTCATTTTATTTCTGTTCCACCACTGGCCCCACAGACGGTGGTACCCAAACCTTCACTCAAAGAGCTGTTTCCCAAGAGGCCGCGGATGACAGTAGGTGATGTTTCACAGAGGCAGGCATATCAGTACAAAGTTCTCCCATTCGGGTTGGCCCTGTCTCCCCGTGTCTTTACAAAGGTTGCGGAGGGAGCCCTGACTCCTTTCAGGGAAAAAGGTGTCCATATCCTCAACTACCTCGATGACTGGCTGATTCTAGCTCACTCTCTAGAACAGTTGTGCGAGCACAGGGATCTGGTGCTCAGACACCTCGCCCATCTGGGCCTTCAGGTCAACTGGGAAAAGAGCAAACTCTCCCCTGTGCAGAGGATCTCTTTTCTTGGTATGGAAATATACTCGGTCGCCATGTTCACGCTGCTTATGAGCAAGCGCACTTAGTCATTGCTGAATTGCCTGAATCATTTCGAAGGCAAGAAAGCGGTTCTACTGAAACTATTATGTTATGGCATCTGCAGTGGCGGTCATACTGCTCGGGTTGCTTCACATGAGACCGCTTCAGCACTGGCTTCACGGCTGAGTCCCAAGATGGGCATGGCAAAAGGGCACGCTCCGAATGATCATCACTCCGGCCTGCCGCCAAACCTTCACCCCGTGGTTGGACCCCTCATTTCGACGGGCTGGTGTTCCCCTAGACCAGTATCCAGTCATGTTGTTGTGTCAACAGATGCCTCTGCCATGGGCTGGGGTGCCATGTGCAACGGACATGCTGCGTCAGGCTCCTGGACAGGACCCCGACTTCAGTGGCATGTCAACTGCCTCGAGTTGCTAGCAGTACGACTTGCTCTGCACCGCTTCAAGGCCCTGCTGAAGGACAAGCACCTTCCGTATGGACAACACTGCAACCGTAGTGTACATCAATCGTCAGGGTGGTCTACGCTCCCGTCGCATGTCGCAACTCGCTCGCCATCTCCTCTTATGGAGTTAGAAGCATCTGAGGTCGCTTTGTGCCATTCACATCCTGGCCAGGCTCAATCGTGCAGCCGACGAGCTCTCACGACAGCAGTCTCACCCCGGGGAATGGAGACTCCATCCCCAGTCGGTTCAGCTGATTTGGGAACACTTCAGAGATGCTCAGGTAGACCTGTTTGCCTCTCCAGACAACTCCCACTGCCAGTTGTTTTACTCCCTGTCCGAGGGCACTCTCGGCACAGACGCTCTGGCACACAGCTGGCCACAGTGTCTACGCAAGTATGCGTTTTCCCCACTGAGCCTTCTCGCACAGACGTTGTGCAAGATCAGGGAGGACGGGGAGCAGGTCCTCATGGTTGCGCCTTATTGGCCCGGCCGGACCTGGTTCTCCGAAGTTGTACTCCTCGCCACAGCCCCTCCCTGGCCAATCCCTCTGAGGAAGGACCCTCTTTCTCAGAGACGGGGGACCCTCTGGCACCCGTGTCCCGATCTTTGAAACCTGCATGTGTGGGTTCTGGATGGGTCACGGAAGGTTTAGATACCTTGCCACCTCAGGTGGTAGCTACCATCACTTCGGCTAGAGCCTTGTCTACTAGACAAGCCTATGCCCTGAAGTGGAACCTCTTCTTCACTTGGTGTTCTTCTCATCAAGAAGACCACTGGAAATGCCTGATCCGGTCACTGCTTTCCATTCTTTAAGAAGGGTCTCCTTCCAGCCTGAAGCTCTATGTCAGCTGCCATTGCGGCTCACCATGATCCTGTTGATGGTAAGTCTCTTGGGAAGCACGACCTGATCATCAGGGGCCAGATTCACGAAACATTCTTAAGAAGTTCTTAGTATTTATCTTAAGAATTCTCTTAACTTCTTTCTTAAGAAGATGTTCGTGAATCCGGCCCCAGATTCCTGAGAGGGGCCAGGAGGCTCAATCCGCCCCACCCTCTACAAGTTCCCTCTTGAGACCTCGCAGTTGTTTTAACCACTCTGCAGAGGGCTCCCTTTGAACCCTTGCTGTCAGTAGAGTTAAAATTTTTATCTCTTAAAACTGTGCTCCTGACGACTTTGGCTTCAGTTAAGAGGGTCGGGGACCTGCAGGCAGTTGAAGAAGCGTGCCTGAAATTCGGGATTCGGAAAGTCTGGATACATGCCCAAAGTTCCCACTACTCCCTTTAAAGATCAGGTGGTGAACTTGCAAACGCTGCCCCCGGAGGAGGCAGACCCAGCCCTGGCACTGCTCTGTCCAGTACGTGCTCTCCACACCAACTGCGTCCAACTGCGTTCAGCATTCGGTTAGTGTGGTCTGATCACGCTCTGACAACGGCAGTGATGTCTCGCACTCATTGAAGTATAAGCGCGAGACATCACTGCCGTTGTCAGAGCGTGATCAGACCTCACTAAGCGAATGCTGAACGCCGTTGGACGTAGTGGTGTATTAGAGGTAAAAAATGCTATAAATATTGTTTGGTTTCTCACACAAACCGATCGTTTCGTGTCTTAGGACATCAATGTGCCGTCATGAGCCACAGGGTTTAATTTGGATTTGTCCAAGCAAGTTTTTTTGACTCTTATTGATAGAGTTCCCATTCACATGCATTATCCGGCTGACAGACCGCGACGAATGGAGTTAAAAATCATCATTTGTGTTCTACTGAAAAAACAAAGTCACCTACATCTTGGATGCACTAGGGGTAAGCAGATAAACATCAAATTTTCATTTTTGGGTGAACTATCCCTTTAAATACATCTGGGGCTATTTTCACAAAACATCTTAAGGCTAAAAGTCGCTCCTAACTTGCCAATTTAGGAGAAACTCTTAAAAATAATTGGCGTGTCAGTCCTAATTTTAGGAGTCCTACATTTTTGCTCTAAGAGTATTTCACAAAGCATTTTAGTGCTAAAACTAGCTCTTAAATCTGTGAAATGTTAGGAGTAGTCAAGAGGACTCCTAAGTCACTAAGAGCAAATCACAAACAGTCCACCCAAAGACACTGTACACCATTGAGGGAATAGCGATAGAGCCTTGGGTGCTGAACCTTTTCTTCATAAATGCAATACATTTTGATTTATAGAATTTAATCTATGACGAGACACCAAAAATAAATCTTTAACAAATAAATAAATATTGACTGATTACCTGTGCCAGTGGTTTTCATGAGTTCACACTTACAAATGATTGAATAGAGTAAAATATACAGTACAGTCCAAAAGTTTGGAACCACTAAGATTTTTAATGTTTTTAAAAGAAGTTTCGTCTGCTCACCAAGGCTACATTTATTTAATTAAAAATACAGTAAAAACAGTAATATTGTGAAATATTATTACAATTTAAAATAACTGTTTTCTATTTGAATATATTTCACAAAGTAATTTATTCCTGTGATGGCAAAGCTGAATTTTCAGCATCATTACTCCAGTCTTCAGTGTCACATGATCCTTCAGAAATCATTCTAATATGCTGATCTGCTGCTCAAGAAACATTTAATGTGTACAATTGTCAGAGCCGGCCCGTTATATAGGCAGTATAGGCAAATGCTAAGGGCGCAATCTTGCTAGGGGGCGCCAAAGAGGCCGGATGCGTGGACAGGGGCTGATCTACCAGGGTGGCACGGGGTGGCATCTGCCACCCTAAGAAAAAGCTTTGTCACCCCAAAATTATCACAGAATAAAAAAAATATAAGCAGTGTTTCAAGTACTTTTCAGGAGCGGCGCTTCAATATGATGAGATGACTAAAAAAATTGCGTAACGCAAAATAATGGCAAGAAAACACATCTTTCAATAAACTGTGCATGATGGTTGCACGCAGCACGCCCAGTGTGCTTCATTAACAAATGACCGGTTATGAACCGGAGTCAAAAACACAGCGCAGCCAAGTTCACTTACGATTTTTTCCCATATTTGTACGTGAATCGGAAAATTACTGCTTCCCGGCTAACTCAGAAGTCCTGTGAGAAATGTAGTCCCATCCGAATATGTCTGAGATTTTCGTAATTTTTTGGCGAGTTGATTCAGCGACCGCCCGCTCCACTTTCATCATGGATAAAGGTATTTTTGCCATCCGACGGACCAATAACATAAAATCAATACGGAGATCCCGATCACAGAAACTAATAGCAGAGTTGGGGTAAGAATCTAAACGTATTTTAGCTTTTCTCGATTGCTAACACATTATAAGTGATTCAGTTGGCCCAGTTTCTCAAACCATTCCTTCAGTTATCAAAACAAAGACACATTTCTCAAAACGTTTAACAATGACAACATTAGGTAGCAAAACTGATGACACACCAGTCAAAATCTGAGAGAGCTGAATGAATAATTTACAGGGGTTTAAACTTACAAAGTACCAGTAGGCTACTTTAGATGAGTGAAATTTCACATTGTTCACCCTCAATGTTGTGATTGTCAACTTTCTTTGTAGCCATTTTTATACGTATACTGTATTTTTTGCAGCGTTGAGAAATGATTGCCTAGGGATATAGTCTTGTGTCAGAAGACCAATACACTGCTATAGTACTATACTGTAATGAAATTTAGCCAAATGTGCAGAGGATGCTGAATTTACTTTTACTGTAATTGACAGTATACTGTATTGTGGTGCATACCAAGTTCATACTTATTTTTCTCATGCTTTTCATCTACTGCAAGATCAATTTATAATAGTAAAATGAAAAAGAGGTATTTTTGTTACCGTGTTATATGAATTGATCTCACTAGTGTTCACTGGGCAGTGCAGTAGTCTGTGTATTTGTTATGTTTTGTGTGTCATATGAGGCCAAAGTTTGATTTTGTCAGACAAGAATAAGTTTTTGACTAGAACATTTTATTTTGACCTGGACATTTGAGGTTTGTGCAAGTTGGTGTATAGTTTTGATATTGTGTTTAGTTGTGAGAAAATGTTGAATTGTTTCATGAATTGTGCATTAGCAATGAAGAAAAACAATTTAGAGACTGAAAAGTTTGAAGGACAAATTTATGTTGGCTTGTCATAAACCCAACTTCAAGTCTTGTTTAAAAAATGTAAAAACTTTGGTTAGTTAGTCCAGAATATAGATGTTCTGGGTGATTGCTAAAGTGTTGCTAGGTGGTTGCTAGGAGATTCTGGGTGGTTGCTAGGCTCTTGCTATGCAGTTGCTGATGTGTTGCTAGAGTATGTGGTTGATAGGCTGTTCTGGGTGAACACACACAGACATTCCCACCTCTGCTAATAACAGAAACTCAAAAATTGTTTTGTTGCTCTTTAACTTGCACTAAAACGTGATTTATACCATCGAAGTAGCCTGTGTAATATTAATAAAACTGCTCATCTCCTTTAGTGATACAAGTTCAGACTCATTTAGAAGTTTTTCATATAGTGTATTTACTTGGTGCCATGATGGATATTGAAATTTTGTTATTTATTAATTTTAAACAGTATATAGATACTTTCTGGTAATGCAATGTTTGTGAACACAATTGTGTATGTAAGGCTATAAATCTCCAAAAACTATGCATGAGCGCTTGCTTTGGTGTTGCCACCCCTCATAGACCTCATGCCACCCCTTTGCCACCCTATAAATAATTTTCTAGATTCGTCCCTTTAGATAAATCGCAATATAAGGGGGCGCCAAAAAAAAAAATCTTGCCTAGGGCGCCAAAGAGGCTAGGGCCGGCACTGACAATTGTACAAAATATTTGTGTACAATATTTTTTTTCAGGATTATTTGATGAATAGAAAGTTCAAAAGAACAGTGTTTATCTGAAATCTAATCTTTTGTAACATTATAAATGTCTTTACTGCCACTTTTGATTGATTTAATGCATCCTTGCTGAATAAAAGTATTCATTTCTTTAATTTCTTTTCAAAAAAATAAAAATAAAAATTCTTACTGACCCCAAACTTTTGAACGGTAGTGTATAATGCTACAGAAGCTTTGTATTTCAGATAAATGCTGTTCTTTTGAACTTTCTATTCATCAAGGAATCCTGAAAACTGTTTTCAACATTGAAAATAATCATAAATGTTTATTGAGCAGCAAATCAGCATATTAGAATGATTTCTGAAGGATCATGTGACACTGAAGACTGGAGTAACGATGCTGAAAATTCAGCTTTGCATCACAGGAATGAATTACTTTGTCAAATATATTTAAATAGTACACAGTTATTTTAAATTGTAATAATATTTCACAATATTACTGTTTTTTACTGTATTTTTAATTAAATAAATGTAGCCTTGGTGAGCAGACGAAACTTCTTTTAAAAACATAAAAAATCTTAGTGGTTCCAAACTCTGTGTGTATATTCCTCCTCTCGAGATGATTAGAAAGAAACTTTGTTTATAAAACATAATTTGTCACTTGAATTCTGCATTCTCTTGAGATGCAGACATCCAAGAGGCGGTCCACAATTAACTGTATATACTGTTTTTTACTGTATTTTTAATTAAATAAATGTAGCCTTGGTGAGCAGACGAAACTTCTTTTAAAAACATAAAAAATCTTAGTGGTTCCATACTCTGTGTGTATATTCCTCCTCTCGAGATGATTAGAAAGAAACTTTGTTTATAAAACATAATTTGTCGCTTGAATTCTGCATTCTCTTGAGATGCAGACATCCAAGAGGCGGTCCACAATTAACTGTATATACTAGTTTAATTAGTGACACTTAGCCTACATTTTAAAACCTTTATGGCAACAATATGGCAACATTTTATTTTGACTATGGCAACATTTTTATTAAAAAAATGTTTATTTGAATAGGGCAACATTTGTATTTTAAAACCTTTATTTTAATGTGGAAACATGAAACCTCATTCTACAATATTTCTATGATTAAATCGCTGACTCCTCCTCATCAGCCAATCACTGTGTGTATACTCCATAGCAACGAGGTCAACCCTGCCCTTACTCTTAGCTTAAGACTTCAGTATATTCCTTATTAAAAGTTTATCTCAGCAGCTTTGTGAATAGGTTTTAAGAGAAAATTCTCTTAGCTAAGAACTTTTACTGCTATTTAGGAGAACTATTAGTGGTAAGATAAAGTATTTTGTGAATACGGCCCCTGGTCTCTAAGACAACAATAGCTTTAGCCACATTTGTTGTGGAACTGGCTAATGGCAAGTTTACACTACAGGATTTTAAGCCTGATTTGCAAGTTAACGAGCTCGCCGACAGGTCGGGCTGTGATCGGTCCTCACCAATCTCTATATGTGAACTACTCAACGACGCATCAAAGAGGCTTGCTGACATGTCGCCGACACCTCGCAGACGCCAGACAAATATCTAGCATGCTAAAATTCTGGAGCTGTCGGCCGACTCGATATCCTGTGGTGTTGCGACGAGCTACAGCCAATGAAATATAGCAGTGCCGGCCCTAGCCTCTTTGGCGCCCTAGGCAAGATTTTTTTTGGCGCCCCCTTATATTGCGATTTATCCAAAGGGGCGAATCTAGAATATTATTGGCAAAGGGGTGGCATGAGGTCTATGAGGGGTGGCAATACCAAAGCAAGCGCACAAGAACAATTTTTGAGTTTCTGTTATTAACAGAGGTGGGAATGTCTGCGTGTGTTCACCCAGAACATCCTATCAACTACATACTCTAGCAACACCCCAGCAACTGCATAGCAAGAGCCTAGCAACCACCCAGAATCTCCTAGCAACCACCTAGCAACACTTTAGCAATCATCCAGAACATATATTCTGGACTAACTGACCAAAGTTCTTACATTTTTTTAAACAAGACTTGAAGTTGGGTTTATGACAAGCCAACATAAATTTGTCCTTCAAACTTTTCAGTCTCTATTGTTTTTCTTGATTGCTAATGCACAATTCATGAAACAATTCAACATTTTCTCACAACTAAACACAATATCAAAACTATACACCAACTTGCACAAACCTCAAATGTCCAGGTCAAAATAAAATGTTCTAGTCAAAAACTTATTCTTGTCTAACAAAATCAAACTTTGGCATCAGATGACACACAAACAAACCTAACAAATACACAGACTACTGCACTGCCCAGTGAACACTAGTGAGATCAATTCATATAACACTGTAACAAAAATACCTTTTTCATTTTACTATTATAAATTGATCTTGCAGTAGATGAAAAGCATGAGAAAAATAAGTATGAACTTGGTGTGCACCAAAATACAGTATACTGTCAATTGCAGTAAAAGTAAATTCAGCATCCTCTGCACATTTGGCTAAATTTCATTACAGTACAGTACTATAGCAGTGTATTGGTCTTCTGACACAAGACTATATCCCTAGGCAATCATTTCTCAGCGCTGCAAAAAATACAGTACACATATAACAAATGGCTACAAAGAAAGTTGACAATCACAACATTGAGGTTGTACAACGTGAAATTTCCCTCATCTAAAGTAGCCTACATGGTACTGTTTTAAGTTTAAAACCCCTGTAAATTATTCATTCAGCTCACTCTCAGATTTTGACTGGTGTGTCATCAGTTTTGCTACCTAATGTTGTCATTGTTAAACGTTTTGAGAAATGTGTCTTTGTTTTGATAACTGAACGAATGGTTTGGGGAAACTGGGCCAACTGAATCACTTATAATGTGTTAGCAATCGAGAAAAACTAAAATATGTTTAGATTCTTACCCTAACTCTGCTATTAGTTTCTGTGATCGGATCATCGGGATCTCCGTATTGATTTCATGTTTTTGGTTCGTCGGATGGCAAAAATAGGCTACCTTTATCCATGATGAAAGTGGAGCGGGCGGTCGCTGAATCAGCTCGTCAAAAAATTACGAAAATTAATCTCAGACATATTCGGATGGGACTACATTTCTCACAGGACTTCTGAGTTAGCCGGGAAGCAGTAATTTCCGATTCACGTACAAATATGGAAAAAAAACCGTAAGTGAACTTGGTTGCGCTGTGTTTTTGACTCTCAAAGAATCGGTTCATGAGAGTCATTTGTTAATGAATCACACTGGGCGCTGCGTGCAACCATCATGCACAGTTTACTGAAAGACGTGCTTTCTTGCCATTACTTTGCGTTACGCAATTTTTTTAGTCATCATATTGAAGTGCCGCTCCTGAAAAGCAGTACTTGAAACACTGCTTATTTTATTCTGTGATAATTTTGGGGTGGCAAAGCTTTTTCTTAGGGTGGCAGATGCCACCCCGGTAGATCCGCCCCTGTCCACGCATCCGGCCTCTTTGGCGCCCCTAGCGAGATTGCGCCCTTAGCATTTGCCTATACTGCCTATATAACGGGCCGGCTCTGATCTTTTTATTGGAATGAAAAGAATTTACTGCCCCATATATGGGAATGGGATGAAATGAAAAATGGCTTCACCTTATGGCCTATTTGCGGCTATCTTACTCTTAAAGGTGCTCTGTCACGTTCCTGTTCATTCCGGACTCCAATTCCCATAATACTCCCTGCCAGTCACATGCACACTCCACACCAATCTCCCATTGCCACATACAGCTAAGCACATTCTCTGGACTATTTAAGACGCACTCACACACTACCTCATTGCGAGGTCTTGTTTACTCCTGTGACAATTCTGAGCGTTTGTATCCTGTCTGCCTGTCTGTTATTGATCCTGCCTGTTTCCTGTTTATGATTCTCTGACTTCTGCCTTTGGACTGTTTTTGTTATTTGGACTGTGAATGATATCTGCCTGCCCTGATCTACTGCCTGTACCCTGACCACGATTCTGTCTAGCCCTTGCTGTTCCTGTTTGCCCCTGCCTTGACCCTGCCTGTACGACCACGCTTACTTTAAATAAAGCTTGCAAATGGATCTCTGCCTGAGTCCTGCCTCGTTACAGCTCTAAGCGATCCTGGGTGGAGTAACTTCCTGTTGACGTTCGAAGTGTTGTCAAAAAAAAAAGAGGCTAGCTAGACCCTCCCTCCTCCACCTCCTCCCCCTCCCCTCCGTGCTTCCTGAAACAGTCATGAACGCGCATTTAAAATCATTCTTGTCGGTTATTGGCTGGAGTATGTTTATTATGTTTCGTGGTCCAGAATGCACCAGGTAGTTTTTGTTGCCGTTTTTGGAGCTTGTGGCGACTACAGAGACCGCGTTTTTTACAGTGTGTTCAGGGGACAGGCAGCTAGCGGATAGTGAGGAGATGTTTGCTGTATGTGACAAAAAATGTTTTGGCCTAAAAACGCATGACATTGTTTAGAGCACCTTTAAGTTAAAACCTTGTTCGAAAATCCTGCCAAAGAAGCCTTCCTTGGGAAAAGGACCAATCGCTCCAGCTCGCACGCACTGAAACTCCGGCAGAAAGGCGAAGTAACCACAGCACCTAAACCTATGCAAGTACAGAACAATTTATTTTGACGCGCTTTAAACTCCACGTGTATGTTGAGTTTCCTTGCTGGCTCTCAAAGGTTTTAACTGTTTGTAATTTGCCATTTCTTTGATCACCTCTGTTTTCTTGACTTTACTTTGGTTTTATTCTATGTATGTTCCTTTGTTATATTTTAGTCATATATTCGTAGTTTGTATCAATTAAATCCATTATAGTTATACTTTTATTGTCTCTGTTGCTGCTCATTTATGAAACCAAGTCCCTTCAATGTTTGATTTCGCTTATGCTTTTGTAAGTACTTAGATCGGAGATTTTCCTCGTGGCCAGAGGAAAATTCCTTTTTAAGAGATGATAAGAATAACCAGACTGATAATTTTGCTGGACAAAATAGATCAGTTTTTTTTTCTGAAGTAATTCTAAAACTAGAACTAATTCTAGACCATATATATATATATATATATATATATATAATATAATATAATATATATTTATTAGGGCTGTCAATCAATTAAAAAATTTAATCTAATTAATTACATACTCTGTGATGAATTAATCTAAATTAATCGCATACATAATTTTTGCTGTGAAAGTATTAAATATCTCAATTCAAATAAATCAATGCAGGGTTTTTCCTGGGTCAAAAATGGTCTTTGGTGGTGACAGACATGGCCATCCACACAAACAGTAAAAAGTGCCCTACCCACGTGATCTGCGAGCCCGATACTGACAATAAAGTACCCGTCACTCTCACTGTAATTCTTGCCCTCTTTGCAAAAAAAAAAAAAAAAGTGATTTTATAGCTTTGTAAGAGAAGATGCTTTTTTGCTAAACCTGAAAAGTATTAAAAAGTAGCATTTAGAAGTTATATTAACTAATAATATAATTTTCTACCATATACAATTGAATGCACCTAGCTAACAACAACTTGCTTCATTCTGGTTTCACCTCACTCCACTCTAAACTAACTGATTTTATAGGTAGGCCTAATTCACTACACATTGTCATTTAAATAACCTGAAAATATTGTGGATTATTAAGGCTAATTTTACTAACCACTCTTGCTAAATGGGGTACGCACACTTATGTTCTCATTTCAGAGTTGTTCGAGTAAATGATTCATTATAGACTGTGTGGACAGATCAGTTGTTGTTATGATTCATTAAAATTAATCTGTTAAAATGAGTCATTAGGTCGCGAAGTGGACATTAGCGGACATTGACGCGTTGCGTGCGAATCGCAACTGTTATTAGGACATCGCAAAAGACTTGTCAACACAGAAAACACTTCGCCACTAGATAGGATTTTCTTTTTGTTTACTGAAAGTGTGGTTTATGTCAGCTGCACGTTCAGGGCGCCTGTCAGAGAAGATGAGGTCACGTTCTTTTGAGCACTATTCACACCCACTCACCTATTCACAAAACATTCTCCGAATGCGCCTCGTGAAACATGGATTCGGTCTTAGGAACTTTTAGCATTGTGTCAGTTGATTTAGATTTTTATGTGTGAGGTAGAGAGAGTGCAAAGACAGTGCTTACTTTGAAGGCAGAGAGAGCTCGCGCGCACGAGGGAGGAGCTCTGCTCGTTCTGTCCATCAGCGCAGCAGTCGTCTCCATCCTTCATTCTACAGTCGAATGGTGGCTAGAACGGCTCCAGGTTCAAAGGTCAATATGGAATGGATTAATCTGCGTTATTTTTTTTAACGTGTTATTTTTTCTCAGATTAATTAATCGAAATTAACGCGTTATTTTGACAGCCCTAATGTGTGTGTGTGTGTATATATATATATATATATATATATATATATATATATATTCATAATTGGTTATAATCCGTTGGAATTATGTATAGATAATAAGTTACCTTTTTGGTTGATTTATATTATGATTAGTTAAATATATATTTCACCCATAATTTGATCTAATTCGTTAAGTCGTTACATAAAAAATGACAGAATTTTCATTTCAGGCTGAACTACCCCTTTAAAGCTGCAGATTCACCTTATGTAGATGTTCTTATGTAGAACCTTTTTAAATATCACAAAATAGCCATGTCAGTCACTTTCTCAGTAAACACAAGATGTTTGTGATTGTGTGTCAGTGGAAACAGGCTAAACTGAATGGAAATTACATTCCTCAAATTTAATAGTGATTCAGGAATATGAATGATTACCTGATTGAGCAGTAATCAGGGAGCAGAAGTTGATGCTGCCTTCACATGCTATTGGAAATGTGATAACTTCCACTTCCGAAATCATGATTACGAGCTCATCGCATTCAAGTTTTGAAATGGGAGGGCATTCATGTGCAATTTTGATGTAGGAAACTCGTATTTACGATAATTCTGAGAGCACATGAAGGCAGGCACAGGATTGCATCAAGTCCCAGGTCAGGTGATTATGCTGTCAACAAGAACTAATTTTATAATCAATGTCAGCATTATCAGGAGGAGCAATGTGCTCTGCAAGTACTGATAGATACAAGACATGGGCTATGTTTGAAATGTGACGTTCTTGCTCTGTCAGAAATCTGTTAAATGATGTTAGAACTTTATTCAGGAAATTCCTGATAAACATTACCAAAGCAAGGTGCATTTTTAAGAATGTAAAAAAATGGATGCTTTATTCAAACACTTTAATAACTTTTTTATCTAATTGTTGTCAGTAACAACACAAATCAAATGCAAATAATAAGCACACAAAACAAAGGAACAGAGAAATAATAAAGTAGATGCACCATTGTTTGAAACTGTGCTAAATAAGTCATGTAAGTATGTCAGGTGTTTCAACACACATGACTTCTGTATAGGATGCACCTGTTTTTTCTCTCTAATGAGGAATCATCAATTAGACTACTAAGAAGTGCAAAACCAAAATGGGCATTTACCAATCAGTGGCCATTTTCAAACTACAATAGATAGTTGTGTTCGACATCCGGCTGTGGCTGGATGTAACCAATTGACAAGAGTTGCCACGTGCAGTCGGGGAGGAGCTGAAAACGGATGTGTGAAGTTGGACACTTTCTGCTTCCCATAGTGACACTTGCACTGTGTTCCCTTGTGAAGAAAAAAAAGTGCACTTTAGTATACTTTTATAAAGTGTACTTATTGCACAAATAATATACTTTAAAAGAACACACTTAAGTGTGAATTAAATGTAATGTTTTCATCGCTTAAGTGCATTCTATTTGTAATTAATTTCAAATGTATCACAGATTAAGTTCATATTAAATGCAATAAGTTGAACTTTTGAGTGATTTTTTTGAACAACTTAAGTGGGACTTTAATACAACTTTATGATAACCTTCGTAATTGCTTCTAGTATCTTTAAAATATAGTTGAAGTGCACTGCCCAATGTACTAACAACCAATTAATGTGAACTAAAATATATTTTAATATCAGTTATCAATACACTTAAGTGTTTCATGTCATGTCTTGTTTTGGTTTTGTTTCATGTTCATGGTTTTTGGTTTGTTTTCATAGTTATGCTTTGTTTGTTTTGCCATGTGTTTTGTATCATGTGATTCCATTGCCCTCATGTGTTCATGTCATGTGCTTCCCCTGTCTCATGTGTCATGTTCTGATTGGTTGTCATTGTCATGTGATTTCAGTTCTGTCTTGCCATTGGTCCTCTGTCTTCATTGTTCACAGGTGTTCCTTGTTTTGTCATTAGTCTCCCTGTATAAATAGCCCTCATGTTCCATTGTAATCTTGTCTAGCTTTGTCTTATGTAACCCGCTGTTTGGTGAGTGTTAGTGTTTATAGTTAAGTCAACCCTAGTGAAAAAAAAGTATACTAAGTATACTTGCAGCAAGACTAATTATTAGTATATTTCAAGTGTGTTAATGATTAGTTCATTTAAAGTGTGTTATTTTGAAACAACTAATTTTGTACTAAGTATATTTAAGTTGAAATTAAGTAGTATTAAAATACAACTTTAAGTATATTTAGTATACTTATGTGTACTAAATTGGAACAACTTCAAGTATACTTAGTACACTTTAAGTATATGTCTGTGTAGGGACTAATTACATGCTTGATTAGTGATATTAAAGTGTACTTAATTTGTGTTATAAGTATATACTTTTTGTTACAATATAAGTTGCATTATAAATATACTTTATTTCTGTTATGAGTACACTTTGTGTTATAAGTACACTTTATTTGTGATTTAAGTACACATTACATAATAATTATGAGTGTCTTCACCTTTGGCTTATTCCAAATACTAAAAATTACACACTTTGCAGTCAATAACAATACACTTTATTACTTATACTTTGTATAAAGTCAACATTTAAAGCGGATCAAAACCTTTAATCAAAGTTGTCCTAACTTTTTTGATCCACTTCAAATGTTGACTACTGTACTTTGAATTACATAATCTCACACAATACAGTTGTGCTACTATTTAAATACAGTTTAACACATTTTCCCAAAGTTGAATGCATTTGTTTTCAAGGCCATTCAATTAAATAAAATATAAGAACATCACTAATGAAGAGACATATTTAATTGACAAATCCAATAGTTTTTATTTTAACTTAATATAGATTCAGCATAACTTACCATGTTTTTCATTAAAGAAAAAACAAATATTGGACCATGGTGACCCTCTGTACACAAATACAAATTACACATTATATTCCATTTTCTGATGAGCTTCTCATTGTGTCTGATGGCGTGAAGAACAGCATCTGTTGACAGAATATACAAAGATATAAGACACTTTATATGTTCAACCCTTTATTCACGTTTACAATAGTCTGTCTAAATCCTACATTGAACCAATGCTATTTTTGAACAGTAAATGAGGATTAGCAGCAGGAACTGTATCAGAATGGCATGTCGATATTGTTTTCGGTACATAGTCAAGCATAAAACACTTTATGAATTAATATCATACAGAATACGGGCCGATTTGACCAATCACATGAATGTTTTGGTGCTGCTTTCAAACATGTTCCATAAACCACCACACACAAACTCAAAAAGGAGATATCAAGCCGAAATATCGCTCTCAGTTTGTTAAAGAAAAGAAAATAAAGTTTGTTAACTGGTAGACTACAACTCACCTCCCAATAGCAGCACTTTTCTCCGGTTCTTTCAGGATCGCGTAGGCCATTAGATTAGCCGGTTGTCGTCGCCATCTGTCAGTCTGCGATGTCACTTGATTTAACTGGTCAGAATCCCCAAGATTGAGCGATGTATTGAGCTTTCAGTGTTTTATTAAATAAATTATACATTGCGACCTGAGTGGCTGAGCGAGGGGATTCAGACGACGACCGTGACGTCAGCAGCTCTGATTGGCTGAAGGCAGTGAGCAACAAAATCTGATTGGTCACAGACCAAGTCGAAGAGACATTTGAATTCCGACAAGTTTAACCACTCGACGTATTTTTTCGCAAGTAACATTACTTGTGCTGCTGGTGTGTTGTTTAATATAGATTCGTGTGTACGATTGTAAAATGATTCTGCCAGTGTAAACTTAATAAACATTTACACATGTTTGGAAATTGTATAGGCTACACTGCATTTACTAAATGGGCTTAATGCATTCATACTGAAATAAATAAGCACAAGTAATATAATGAATTCCAAGGATGAATAAGTAAACTTAAAAAATATATTCAAATTTAACTTTAGATACACTACAACTTCAGGATATTAAATAATGTATTTTTTAAATATACTTCCAGTGCATTGTTACAATGATCATTTTCAGCACACTGTTAAAATATACCTCAAATATATTTTTATAAAGTGCAAATAAATACACTTTTAAAAAATAAACTGAACTTACACTTCAAGTATGTTTTTCTAAAATATATTTTTTAGAAAATATACTAAAAGTACAATTATTTTAAAGTGTGTTAAAAGTTGCATTGTGAAAATATGATACTAATATACTTTTTATATATTTAATGATAGTACATTTTTTGTTAGTATATTTGCAGTGTACTATAGAAAAAGGGAATATATTTAAAATACAATAAAGTATACTTTTTTTCACTAGGGAAGTCAAGTCACGTCTTTGTTCATGTTTGTTCTGTGGATTTTGGATCAATATTAAAGCTGCACTTGGGTTCTAAACTACGCTCGCCTCCAGTGGACTCCCTCTATGTTACAAAGTGTGAATTAAATGTAATGTTTCAGCCGCTTAAGTGCATTCTATTTGTAATTAATTTCAAATATATCACAGATTAAGTTCATATTAAATGCAATAAGTTGAACTTCTGAGTGATTTTTTTAAAGCACTTAAGTAGGACTTTAATACAATTTTTTACGTACTTTGAAATATGGTAAAAGTGTACTTCTGAATGTACTGACAAGCAATTAATGTGAACTTTAATATACTTTAATGTAATTTACATGTACTCTATTATATAATTTAATACATTTGTAATTACATTATTTGTAATTACATATAATAATGAAGTTACAATTTAGTATATTTAAAAATATTACAATCATACAACACAAATGCAAATTGAAACCCTCTACATTTACTAACAAAATAATCTCTAAAACAAATAAACAAAAACCTTTTTGTTGATGCACAATAAAAACCCAAGAAACACTATACACAATCACAAACAATTACAACACTTTAACTCTCATTTAGAAAGAGTCTGGAGGACAGTGAGGCTTATATGCACTACAATTTTCTCCCTCACATACAAAGGTATATTTTTTATTGCCTAATGTTAACAAATATTGATAAATACTGTAAAAAAAATTTAATGCACATAGTTAGATAATGTTGTCTAATATATTAATTGAGGTTAACAAGTGAGACCTTTTGTAAACCTTGTTACTTATAAGCTCTGCAACTTTTACTAGCACAAACATTAAACGGGACCAAAAGTTTTCTTCTAAAATCTTACTCCAGCATTACAGTAGATGTAATTTTGAAAAGAAAAAACAAAAACAAACAATGAATTCCAAAGGCACAAAAACAAGAAAACCAAAATTGTCTGTCACCACCTTTTTAAAGTGCTGTTTATGTCAATGTCCCAGAAGCTCTTCATCGGCAGAAAACCTTAAATGTCCATGAAGCTGCACACCACCTCTACACAGTATGCATAAATGGACATGTTCCAAAGAGGCAAGAAAGTAAAAAAAATAAATACCAGAGGGCTGTTTCATAAAACAAGATAAGAAAACAAGCCAGGCTTATTTTACTTAGTCAGACTTGTTGTCAGCGAATTGTTTCATAAAACAAACTTATATTAGTTCAAACTCAGTTACTCTGGCAACTTATGCTGGTCCGGGGCAGGCTAACTGTCAGGTTAAGCTGAGCTCCTCTAACACTGACCAATAGGAACACAATGATATTACAGCTGACTCTCCCAAATACAATTATTTGACTTTATTAACATATATTAACATATATATTTATTAACACACACACACACACACACACACACACATATATATATATATATATATATATATATATATGGACTATTGTAATGGGGTAAATCTATACTTTGGGCCAATTGGTAAGATGAATCTAAACTTAGTAATTGGCCCAAGTATAGATTTACCCCATTACAATAGTCCATTTACAGTTACTATCATAAAATACACTTGTAGGTTTAAAATTGTACATAAGGCACATTTAATGTCCAACATCAAATATTTTAGCAAAATATATATTTTAGAATTATTGCGTTTCTATTGCATTCCGTCTGTTTAGCGCGCATGCGCGCAGCAGCGCTCGTTCACTGTGAAGTTTAGCAGCATATTTGCATGACTTTCTAACATTTACAGATGGAGAATAAACTTGTGAAAAATAAGTTATGCACTGAGGAAAACACAATGTCTCAAACACATAAAATAGCACAAAATGTATGCCGTTTCCTATGGTGGATCGAATTGATCCATGATCGACCTCTAGGGCTGCTTAAAAAAAGCGTGCATGAGAAATTATCCTGACTAGGTAAACCTGGATCGAATTAGTGGGACTGCGTGAACTTCAATTACCTTTTATGAAACCGCTTTAGCCCCAACTCATTTGATAGGTTAATTCAAGTCAGGTTTTGGAGTTTAATCCTCGCTTTTCTTAGCATCTTTTATGAAACAGCCCTCTGGAGGAAAAAAACAAAAAAAAACAAAAAAAAACTGAAGTACAACAATTGTTTGAAAACAGAGTCAGTCCATTATTATAATTGGCTCAATTGAATGAAAGCAATAGATATAGATCAGGGGCGTTTCCTCCGAGTAGGCAAGGGAGGCAGTGCCTCCTCAAAAAAAAAACAAAAAAAAATAGGATGAGAAAATAATCCATATTACATATAAAATAACACAAATATTACAAATTATGACATTAAAAAGAGCGCAAGTCACGCGTATTTCTTAAGGAACACTGCCCAACAGCGACACCCGTAGGTAAAGTTACACAGAGGAGTCATGCCTCCCTTTCCTCTCATAGGAATCCATAGAAAATCATCAGAACCCCAGCGTGCGGTGGGTTTTGTGGGGGGTAATTGAGAATGAATGGGGGAAAGTCACGTGAGAGGAGGCAATGTCTCCATCGCGCTATGATTGGATGTAATTGGTTATGATTGGATATGATTGGTTTGTGCGATAAATCCCGCCTCTCGTTGACGTGCACGTTCCGCGCGTAGGACTGAACAAATGATGGCGTCAATCGGAAGACTAATCGAAAAGTAAGTAAACAGATCACCCAGTTAGATATCACCGCTTTATGTCACGTCAAAATCAAACTTGAAATGGACTGAAAGCATGATGACTGCGGGGTTCCCTTTCGAAAGGGAACTTCTACTCTGCGCTGACTGCGCTATGGGGAACGTCCTCCGTGACCCGTGCTCGAAATGCCAAAAATCACCACACTCCAATCCTATTGGCCGGCGACAGCCTATCACGTCAAACGGCGCGAACCGTGACGTATAAAGGGAGCGCCTGGGGAAACAGCCGGCATCCTCTTGTCTTTTCGCGACTGCTTTTGCTAGTGCCTTTTTCACTCTTCCAAAGTTAGTATGTCTGCTAAATCGTTCAGGAAGTGTGCTGATCCTTGTCCCAGGTTTCTGACACCGGAGGACACACACAACTTGTGCGTTCTCTGTCTGGGCGAGGAGCACGCACGGACAGTACTCGAGGGTGCTGCCTGTGCTAACTGTGAGCGTTTTCCTATGAGAACGCTCCGTTCTCGTTTGGCCCTCTTCTCGAGGGGAGAGGTGCCACCACCGCTGCCTGGTGGTTCCGGCCCCGCTCGTGCTGAGGCTCAGCGGCGATTGAAATCATGGGGCTTGCAGGTGGAGCTCGCTGAGGAATTTGAGAGGGGTGTTAATCTTTCTCAAACTGAAGCGGCTGACGAGGATGCGCTTCTGGCGGATGACGATGATGTTGTATCCTTAACATCCTCAGACCCAGGAGCGAGTGCTCTCTTGGCTCAAGGCCCCGGAGAGCAGGAGATGGCCGAGGTGGAAGAAGCGGGCGAGCCCGCGGCTCCCGCTAGGCCTCCCTGCGCGGCGTTTTCTGAGTTGCTGCAGGTTATGGAACGCGCCTCGAGCAGACTGCAGCTGCCCTGGGAGCGCGTGAGGAGGGAACCCGCTCGCAGCAGGTTAGATGATCGGTTTCTCTCTATTCATAACCCGGCAACTCCAGCGAGCCTTCCATTCCTTCCCGATCTTCATGCTGAGATCGAGAAGGCATGGAAGAACCCGTACTCGGCCCGAATCCATCAGCATCAGTATCAGCGAGCTGACTTCGCTGATGTTGAGGGACTGGGCCAGCATGGGTACGTGTCGATGCCTCCTGTGGAAGAGACGTTTGCGAACTATCTCGCTACAGGGAGTGCACCGACACTGAAAGCTCCGGCACTGCCATCCAAAGCGTTGAAGATGACGTCACGTTTGAATGGCAGGGCTTACGCCGCTGCAGGTCAGGCTGGTGCGGCGTTGCACACTATGTCAGTGCTTCTGGTGTATCAGGCTGATCTGCTTATGGATTTTGATCAGGGTCAAGGTCTTTCCGCTGAGGCGGTTGCGGAGTTGCGTCGGACCACGGATCTCGCTCTGAGGGCCACCAAACAAACTGCCGCCTCGATCGGTCGATCTATGGCGGGCATGGTGGCCACTGAACGGCATCTGTGGCTCAACTGTGCGGACATCGGGGAGAAAGAGAAACATTTTCTCCTCGATGCCCCGGTTTCGCCCACTGAACTTTTTGGCACCTCCGTGCAGGCGGTGGTTGAGAAGTTCAGGGAGGCGAAGACGCGCTCCGCGGCGTATAGATCTTGCATCCCGCTCAGATCCAGCTCTGGGCCCAGACAGCCGGGAGGTCCCGGGCCTTCTCGAGCCGAGGCTCAGAGGCAGGCCCAGAGGGAAAGTGTCGCCGCTCGTGCGCCTCCTCCTCCTCGGAGTAAGTCGCAGAGACGGCGAGACGCTAGAAGGAAGAAGCAAGATCTGAGGGAGGTGATCGAGGAGCGGCGCCAGCAGCGCTGGTAATCGATCCCCTCTCTCGCGAGGGCTTTTTCTCGTCCTCGCTCTTCCTTCGCCTCCCGGTAGCGTTTTGTGACATCTATATGCTGCGGGCTTTACAGTCGGGCTGATGTAGTGGGCCTATGATGAATATTTTTCTGACGGCCCGCCGTCCGGCTTGATAGTGAAAGTGCTTTTGGGCTTTGGAACTTTGGTTTTTCCCCTCCGTGGGACGAATCGGGGAGGAATCTGCGTTCTACGAGCCGCAGGAGGTAAGCCAGGTCCATTTTTTATTCTCAATATAGACCTTGCTTTTCCTGTATAGCTTCCCGTGCATATAGTTGTCATCTGTTCATGTTTTATGGGGTTATTTGGGCAAATAACTGTATGATAGGCTGACTGTGACAGGCAGGCCCTTTATGGCCGCTTTGTTGTTTTAGCGTTGATGTAGTTTCTCGGCTGATACTGTGTATAGCTAGAACTAGCTTTCGCTATTGTCAGTTATGTGTTGGCCAGTTTTTCGGCCACCTAATACTGTCGCTCGCGCTGCTTTCTCCGTGTGTTTAGGAATTTGTAGCCCGAGTGTAGCGTGGTCTACATACAGTCCTTAGCTAGCGGCTAGGCTAGAACTAGGTTAGGTGTATGTTTGTTTACATCCCCCTGTCATGACTATTCCCTTGTGATTGTATAGTTCCTAGTTCTGGCCTCCTTCTGAGGAAGTTGCTGGCCGTATTTTTGCCCATATTTCCCCTTCATATGTTTATGCAGGCGTGTTATGTGAGCGTGTTTGTGCTGCCACAGGTTACACCTGTTCTTTATGATAGCAGGCTTTTCCGGCCTCTATTTATGAATACGGTGTTGTTGTTGTACTCCCCGGTTAGGGTTTGTGCTTCACTGAGTGCATCACCTGTTGGATCGCACACCCAGTATGAGTGTTGGGAGTTTTGTTTACCCGACTTCTCACGGTCGTTCGCACCACAGCATCTGGGATTCGTTGCTGTTTGATTTTTGGCTATTTGTTTTTAGCCTCTCTGTATGCAGCTTGTTTGGATACAGCGCTGTTGGTTTACGATGCTCGTTACGCTCACGCTGTTTAGCATGTTTAACATTTCCTGCTGGAATGTGCCTAGACTCAGGTTGTGTAGAAAAAGCTAGTTCCCTTAAATTTGTCATTTTAGGTTATACTGGCCCTTCCTGGTAGCTAGGGCCCTGTCATGACCACGGGCTAGTGCCACATGGTTCTTGAAATAGCAGGCTTCTCCAGGCCTCTTTTATAGCTTCATGTTGGCCCAGCTACGCTGGTCATGTACGGGCATTATTCCATGATGAGTCATACGTTACTCTGTTGTTGCCAGGTGTTTATGGAAGTTGTTGGCCCCCGTTGGGGCCTCCTTTCATGTTTTATCTAGCATGTTGGCACTGCTTGTATGGGTTTCTGTATGTCTCATACCCCTTGGGTGTTATATTAACGCACTAGCTATCGCCGCGCATTTTTAAGGTTACAGGCCGTTTCAGGCCTTCCTTTGCTAGCATGTCGGAGTTTAGCTTGGTACTCCTCTCGCTGAGAGTAAAAGATGTTTTTATTGAGTATTTTTGTGCGTTTATTCCCTTTAGCTCTAGTCAAGCTAAAATAATTTCTCTGTCTATTTAACAGGTTCTATTTTTGCTCCTAGAACTTTAGTGGCCGCTGGCTGATGTCGCGTGTGACGGGTAGGCCGTAAAGGCCTCCTGTGGAGCATGCTGACCTTTGACAGCAAATAACACTGCCACGAGCTGATGCCACGTGCCTGCTGGGATTATAGGCCCACGGGGCCTTTCCTTAGCGCATGATGGCGTATGTTGTACTCCTCTTGCTTAAAGAGTAGAAGGTATTTCACCGAGTGCACTGCTCGTTGGTTTGTGTTGGACGGACTGTCTCGTGGGCACTTGCAGCTGTTATGTCTTGGTGTTTGCTAAAAAAAAAAGAACCACCTTGATATGCAATAGGGTGTGGCCCTACAGGCCATCCTGGGCTACCGCCGTCTGCATTCAGTTCTAGTTCTCTAGTGAACTCTGGTTATGTTGTAGGCCCTTTTCCCGGCCTCCATGACTTTGTGCCCGCTTTTCGGTCTGTCTGTTAGGTTGAGCTTTGTACTTCCCTTCGGGGTTAACTCCGTAATTGTGCTTAGCTCCCTAAGCCGGTATGGTTGTAGACTTCTATGAAGTCTCCCGTTAGACCGGCCCCCAGGCTGGTTTGTGCTCCCCTGGGTCAGGGGTCTTCAGCGCACAGCCTCCTCAGCACCTTGTTAACGGCTGAGTAGATCCTTGGATGAGTGGTTGTACTCCCCTCATACGAGGGTCCAGAGCGTTTAGCTGAGTTCCGCTCTCCAGGATGCCCATCTCTGCGTGTGGGTTTGAGTTGCTTACTGCCCTTTCGCAGTCGCTCTTTCCTGCTCTCCTCTCTGGAGTTTGCGCTTGGAGATTCTGTATATCAGACGAGGTTGGCTAGGCCGGATTTAACTTCGCTGGATCTGGCTAGGCCTCCTTGGTGGCAGCGGGATGGATTTTTCCCCCCGAGTGACTGGCCGAGGTTCCTGTGGTTCCTTGGCCACATTCCCTTAAAGGGACCACCCCCTCTCGGGCTGTTGGTTCCAGATGTTCGGGCAGCCTTTGTAGGCTTTTTTCGGAAGGCCTCTTTTAGGCTCAGCTTGGGCTGTTGGCCGTAGGGAATGCTGTCACTGACAGCCTTGGAGTTCTGCCCCCGGTTTTTCCCTGGAACTGCCGGATGTGTGTCCTGACATTTGGACTGGCATTCTCCTCTAGCATGGCGGCGTGGGTATATCGTTCCCCATAGCACAGTCAGCGCAGAGTAGAAGTTCCCTTTCGAAAGGGAACGTCTCAGGTTACGTATGTAACCATGGTTCCCTGAGAACAGGGAACGAGACTCTGCGCTTTCATGCCATGCTGCGGGATGCCTGCTACAGTCGCTCAAAGACAAGAAGATGCCGGCTGTTTCCCCAGGCGCTCCCTTTATACGTCACGGTTCGCGCCGTTTGACGTGATAGGCTGTCGCCGGCCAATAGGATTGGAGTGTGGTGATTTTTGGCATTTCGAGCACGGGTCACGGAGGACGTTCCCCATAGCGCAGTCAGCGCAGAGTCTCGTTCCCTGTTCTCAGGGAACCATGGTTACATACGTAACCTGAGACGTTTTAGAGCAATCAGCTTGGTGAAATTAAAAATGCAATTCGTGTCTGTGACAGACGGTGTTAATGGAGCATGACTGATGATCCAAAATATTCTAGGTTGGAATTTAAATGTTTATTTTGGAATGAATGTAGAAATGCTTAAAACACTTGATGCTTGATGAGATTGACTTGGTTTTGATAAATAGAACATTACATTGTTAATGTAAAATTACAAAATAGAATTGTCTTTGGTTTCTTTTTTTCTTTTTTTTATGTACTGTAAAGTAATGTTCATTTAACAAGGAAGATGTGTCAACTTTAAGAGTAATGCACATGAATTTACAATGATTCATAAAAAAAAAAAAAAGTGCCTCCTCATTTCAGAACACCACTGCACGCCACTGATATAGATATATACTTATATACTATATACTCCAAAGTTTATATACACCTTTGTAGGTTTGAAAATAATAATAAAAAAATGAACAAAGACATTTTTGTCCTTTTCCACCACCCTCCTAGACCCATTTGGTATTCCTAAAGGCAAAGAGTTGCTGATAGTGTTCGAAGCCTGTGTCCAAGATGTTTACTGTGACCTGATCATTTCCTCCACTTTAATACCAGTTACAGTGTGAAATAAATATGAATGAATGTCTGAAGGTATGTTACAAGATACAGTACAACTGATCCATAACATGTCACATTTAATCGCTCAATCAGTGTTTAAACCGTGGAAAGACGTCAATAAAACAGCTTGTAAACAATGTCACGTACCGTCACATTTACTTCAGAAAAATCATATTCAGCATAAAATCATTAGTCAGCTATAGAGAGGAGCATTCTGCTAAATATATGCACCACGTTACGTTCATTATAATTTTATTTTAAATATTTTTTTTTTATAATTCATTTATGTATTTAATGTTTGAATAAATCATTTATGACAGCTACAATTTAAATGTTTATATTTCAAAAAACAAATTAGAGTAGAAATATGATTATGTAATTCTAAAGTTTACATAATCATGACTTTATTATAAAAAAAACATAATTGAGTGTAATTTTAGTTTTGGATATGTAAATCAGTTAATTTCAACCTTCAATATTATAGTAATATAGTACCAAGTGACTCCCTCTTATAGTTTACAGCATTATTTGAGATTTTTTTTTTCCTCAAGAAAATTTGCCATTTACTGTATCTGATATACTGTATATAGTGACTTGCTGCTGTAAACTTGAATGATGCTGCTCTAGAAACAACATTTAGGCCCGGTTTCACAGACGCCTTAGTTCTATGCATTTAAGCTTTTATAAACGTGCTTTAGTTAAAAAAAAAAACAAAAACAAAAATACAATGGCACTGACATATTTTAAGATATTAGCTTAAGCCTTGTCTGTGAAACCAGGGTAATGTTTCTAATATTATAATATTCTAATAGTGAATTTAAAAACAACCAGACAGCTAATATGCACACTTAATTTTTTAATCGCAAGTCATCACCATTGCAAAAAATCATGCAGCCCTATTAGAAAGGCAGGTTGTGTTGCAAATCAGTGGATAGGTCTGCTATAATGATTTAAAAATAAAGTTAATTGTTTTCCTGTTTTTCAATTCCAGCACTAATATAGAATACTGCATTTCTTCTCTCCAGGTTGCAGGAGTAGCAACCTCAGAAACATTGCTAAGATACAGAATATGTTATCTATTTCTAATGCAGAAAAGTTAGTTCATGCTTTCATGACATCTCGACTAGATTACTGTAATGCATTATTAGCTGGTTGTCCTGCTTCCTCAATAAACAAGCTACAATTAGTACAAAATGCAGCTGCTTACCAGGTCAAGAAAATATAATCATATATCACCAATTTTATTATCTCTACACTGGTTACCCATTAAGTTCCATATCAATTATAAAGTATTGCTAATGACCTATAAGGCTCTAAATGGTTTAGCTCCTGTGTACTTAACTGATCTTCTATCGCCCTACAATCCTTCACGCTCTTTAAGATCACAAAACTCTGGATTTCTGGTTGTACCTTGGATATCTAAGTCCACTAAAGGAGGGAGAGCGTTTTCACATTTGGCTCCGAAGCTGTGGAATAGCCTTCCTGATAATGTTAGGGGCTCAGACTCGCTCACCCAGTTTAAATCTAGATTAAAGACGCATCTCTTTAGCCAAGCATTCACATAATGCATCTCATATCAGATCAATTGCACATGACTATCTTTGCTTATTGTTATGAACATTGCCCAATTTCTATATATCCTAATTATTGTTAATGTAATTCATTTTTCCAGGAGCTCATTTAAACTGGACCTTCAGTTAAACTGTTAACAGTGATTGTAAATTAATTGCCTAAATTATTACATTATTTGCTAACTGCATTCTTTAAATTGTAATGTTGACATGCATTCTCTGTAAAGCTGCTTTGAAATGATATGTATTGTGAAAAGCGCTATACAAATAAATGTGAATTTAATTGAATTGAGTATCGGGCAGGCCAGCAACGGGGGGGATTCACAGCTGACCATTGATACATTCCAGCGGCAAACATCTCAAGTTCAAGTGTACAGTGCTTCTTCATCGAGGCAACTTGCCATCAACCAAGCAGTTGTCCATGACCTTATCATTGGCTGCTGCCTGCCTCTATCAATAGTGGAAAATCAACATTTCTGACATTTTCTACACACCATTGATGAGAGGTACATCCCAATCGCCAGAACAACCATAACCTTCAAACAGATACCTCAACTTGTGACCAGAGTCAAAGAGTGTATCAAGTCCAGTCTGGCAAATCAGAAATTCATCTCTGTAACAGCTGACATATGGTAAGATTGCACATTGAGGTCTTACCTGGGAGTAACAGCTCATGTTTGTAACTCCACAGCTAATAAATACACCCTGAAGTCCTTCCTGCTTGACTGCAGAAGATTCAAAGGGCGTCACAGTGCTGAAAACATTGTAGCTGCATTTGATGAAATATTGGAAGACAATATAAATGATAAGGTAGAATTTATTATCACAGATAACACTTCGAACATGAAAAAAGCTTTTAAAGTTGTGATTGCAGAAGTCCTCTCAGATGATAGTGAGTATGAGGAGGATATGGTTGGTGAACCGTTGGATAGGAACTTTCCCCTAGGTTCCCGTCAACGGCTGTCCTGTTTTGCTCACAGTCTACAGCTAGTAGTAGGTGATGGATTAAAGGAGGTGAAGTGCCTTTCTCAAGCAATCTCCAAAGTGTCAAAGCTTGCAACTCTACTGCATAGCAGTACATACAGCAGAATTGCTGGACCCTCAGTTTGGAATGAGCTGGGTCGACATGGATGGAAACGCGGGTCTCGGGGAGGTCGTACGATCAAGATGAAAGCCCGTCTGCATGTGGGCTGTATCCCAAGCCCCTTTTGCGAGCCGCTCCATGGCTACTCCATGATCTGGCGTCTCCTGGATCAGGCTCACCAGTGGCTTCGACCTGTTCTTCCCATGTTCTCGCCCTCCGTCCCTCAGGCTGGCCCTCCTCGGACTGTCCGTCTTCTCCGAAGAGCTGGAGCGGCTCCTGGTATGTTGTGGCCGCTGCGCAGAGTATCACTCTCCTCCGGAGTTGTCCCTTCACCCAGTATGGTTTTAATCAACGCTCGTTCAGCGGTAAACAAGACTTTTCTGCTGAATGACTTCTTCTCTTTGCACAATTTGGATTTTATGTTCATCACTGAATCATGGATTAAGGATGGTGATCTTACCCCTTTATCTGTTCTGGTCCCGGTTGACTGTACATTTTTTAACTCACCTCGCAAAAATGGACGAGGGGGTGGGTTAGTGACTGTAATGAAAAACTCATAACGTGCGCAATGCCGTCCCTGTGGATATTTACACCAGTTTTGAAGCCCAACTTCTTCATCTTGACTGGAACGGCCCTGTCTGCTTAGGAGTGATCTACCGTCCTCCACATTCAGTTAAGGACTTTCTACAGCAATTCACTGATTTTATTGGTAACATTGTTATTAAATTTGACTTTTTTATTGGTGGGCGATTTTAACATTCATGTTTGCTGCCAGTCAGACACTCTGTCAAGGGAATTTCTTAATATAATTGATGCTTTTAACCTGATACAGTGGGTTAAAGATCCCACTCATATCCATGGTCATACTCTGGACCTTGTTCTTTTATACGGAGTTGATATTTCTGATTTTACAGTTTCTGATTTTATGCTCTCTGGCCCATTTTATTTTCTATGTCTCTTCCCGGTCTTCTTCATGTCTCTTCTAAAGTGTCATCTTTGACCCGGGTTTATTCACCTCAGTTCAGTGTAAATTTTAGTCAGTGCTTCACTAAGTCCTGTTCTCATCTACTCCTGGACTCCCTGCTAGCGGACCTGGATGCGGATGAACATCTGAGTCTGTTAAATAGCGCCTGGCTCGATGTACTGAATGAGACTGCTCCTCTAAAGCCACTTAAGCACAAACCAAAATCTGAATTATGGCATACTGCTGAGACTCGGCTGCTAAGGCAGAATTGTTAAAAGGCCAAGCATAAGTGGACAAAGGACAATCTACACATCTCACTACAGTTGTTTAAAGACAATTTATTGGCTTATCAGAGAGCTGCCAAAGCTGCAAAAGCAACCTATTATTCAAACTTAATACTGCTTAATCAGTCAAGACCTAAAGTCTTGTTTTCTGTTATCAATTCTGTTGTTAATAATTAAGGAAAAAGTAGTTAAACTAGGACTGGTAACTGATATTACTCTTATTGAGCTGCCTCTCCCCCCGGAGTTGTCTGTATCTTGGGACGTTTTTGAACTTGTCTCCCCTCAGTCACTCACAGACACTATTGCTAAGTTGAAACCATCCTTTTCTTCATATGATGTTATCCACCCTAAATTTCTAAAGCAAATTGTTGTGATTCGGTTGGACCAGGTCTAGTGTCCTTTTTAAATAAATGTCTTTCAACTGGGGTGGTTCCTGCTCATCTGAAAGTGGCTACTGTCACACCACTCCTCAAGAAGCCTTCACTCGATCAGTCAGTGTTAAAAAATTATCGGCCTATTTCTGTTTTACCATTTATTTCCAAGGTTTTGGAAAAGATTGTGTTTTTCCTACTTCAATCTTTCCTTGCTGTAAATAATCTGTTTGAGCACTTTCAATCTGGTTTTAAGGCTGCCCACAGCACTGAATCTGCTCTTTTGAGAGTGTTAATTAATGATTAACTTGTTCACAATTATTCATTAGTTAAGCATGGACACAATAGTAATTAATGATTAACTTAACATATAGCATATTAGCCATTATTTACAAGTTATTAAACATTTGAAAGATACACATTTATGCTATAAATAAAACAAAGTAACCTAGTAATTAATGATTAACTGAATGTACAATAAACACCTTTTAGTCATTATCTACAACTTAATAAGCCATATATTATTTTTGCATAGTGATGTAATTATATTTCTGTGCCATTCTATTAAGTTAACCAAACAATAAACTAGTAATTATGTTTAATTACAGCTGGTTTTCAGTTATAAATGGTATGATAGTAAAAATGGTATGATAGTATGATGAAGACAATTTGACCTCCAAAGTGAAAGGTATATCCACATTAATTATGGCACTTATTGAGTGATATTCAAGTTTATTGAGCAGAATAAGCCAATAATTGAGGCCAAACTGCCATTAATACAGTACTAATAAAAGCAATTTGACCCCCTATTCTAAAGTGAAAGTTAAATCCTCATTAATTATGGCACTTATTGAGTGATATTCAAGTTTATTGACGAGAATATGCCAATAATTAAGGCAAAACAGCTCTTACTAAGTAAAAGTTATATCCTCAATTATGACACTTATTGAATGGTCTCATTGTTATATAAGTATTAATACATAACTTTTACAGACACAAAACATACTTTTTCTTGTACGTTTGGATAAATGGTGAAAGATACATAGACGTATTGGCAACATTTTAACATAACATATTACGCTTTTACAGCAGAAATACTTAAAATATTTATGAATCTTTTATATCATAAAGATATCTGTATAATCTCCCTTTTACCATTTTATAGATAAGTGTTTTATCCCTAAACCCTAACATAACCATTTTATAGAGAATATAAAATGAACGGAATGGACATTAATATTTAGGAAAATTACAATTTTAGTAACACTATAGCATTAGAAGGATGTTTTGAGCCACTAAATCCAGTCAAACCTCTAAACGTACCTGGTGGATCCAAAATGGTCAGTATTCATATTCATGCATTTTATTCATATTTCATGTTAATCATTTATGGCTTATGATTTATCAATATTACTTTTGATTTCATATATTCATGTATTCCTACTCCATATATTAATCCTCATCATATTTTCAAGTATTTACTCTTTATTGTATCCTTTATGGTTACTCTTTTATATTTAACAGTATGTATGCTTGCTATATTCAATTGTTCTTCAAAGTGTTCCAATGTGACGGGTCATGTTGACACGTTTGTGGTTAGATATTGGACGCCTGCCAAGTACTGAAGTGATGATGTTTTCAGAATTAGTTGCTCATTTGATCTTGTACCTTTATATCAAAATATGTCTGTTTTTTTTTCATTTCTTCAGACATGTGATAATGCAAGATCTGCAAAATTCCCTTAAAGGTGTCAAAACAACCCCTTTTGCATCTATTTTCATCTATTTTTAATATTTGGCCTATTTTTAATATTTAATATTTGACCAAATGGACCATCTATTTTAAGTCCATTTGACCTTTTCTTATTACCAGAACATAAGTTTGAGTGGGATGTAAGTTTTCCTATGCTTATGGTATAAAATGGACTGGGTCTTTGATAGTTTAGCTTTCCTTCGCTTTTCTTTGCTTTTTCCTTTGCTCTTCTTGCTTCTTGCATCTCTTCTGCGTCTTCTACTTCTGGCTGCTTCTGCTTCTTCTCTTCTACCTCTCTTTTCATTCTGCAATATCTTAATTTTGTTCCTTCTTTCTCTATATTCTGATCTTCATCATCTATTAGATACAATACTCTGGATTCTATTATTAACTATTAATTATTTAATTAATTTGTATGTCTCTATAACTTTTAATTAATAAATTTGTTATTCCTTATTCAAATTTGATCTCTGACATAATCATTGCTGGACTGCCTGGATCTCATTGCCTCAAGTTTTTGCGGATTAAATTGATGTATTTTGTGAATTATGTTGCGTTTTGGTGTATTTTCTATTCAGAAAAGAAAACACCTTTTGTGTCCCACGGTGAACAAAATAAGTATTACATGATGGTTAGATGATTACAGAAATGTTATTCATTTTAAGGTTTTAAAATGTAGTGTAGCATATGCACACGTATCAGGATAATCAATAAACTTTGGAATGTTCAGAACGCTTTTAGCATGCTGGACTGTGTCGTAAAATCTCCCCTCGGCTCCAGGCGGTCTGCAAAAGACTAGCAGATTTGACAACTTTGTGACCTGGCCGAAATTAAACAGCGATGCCCTCTCTCCAGCTCTGGAGACTTCAAAGGATCGACCCCCTGGTGTGAGCCCAGAGACGGACCAGATCACTTTCCAACACACACACACACACACACACACACACATAGACACACACAAAAACACACAAACATACATTATTGACTGTATATGTAAAATATAACTATGCCAAGTCACATCCCTGTATGTATCCATCATGTATCTCAAGTGTATGCATGTTTCCTAATGTTTAGACTTAGTTTAAATAACTGTAGTTGAGTTAGTTTTAGTTGTAATAAGGGAATTTTATCTGTAAACCATAACTTCCTTTATATGCCTGTCTGATCTATCGAGTTTGATCTCGTTTTAAAGCTCTGGCTACTGATCATTCACTGAGATATTGTGGCGGCTGGTAAAAGAGGAGGAAGCAATTGCAGGCAATCAAAAGAAGTTTATTGAAATCAGAGTCCAGAATGTAAGCAATGGCAACGAAGGTCTACGGTGGCGTGAGAAGAGCTGGATGGTGAAGTCGCAGGTGAAGGTGAAGACGGTCAATGGATGAAACCAGGAACAGACCGGAACACTGACACGAAGACGACAACACGAATACAATCCAGCACACGAACACGGAAGACGGTAAACCAACTAGGCAGTGGAGACATGAATGAGGATCTGACAACAGACAGAGAGATGAGTGAGTATATGTAGCTGAGTGGAGATGAGGATCAGCTGGAGCGAGACAATCAACACACAGGTGACAACAATCAACCAAACGAGCACATGGAGACTACGTGAGTACAACAACAACACAAAACATGACACGGAGGAAACAATGGATTTCCTACCGTGACAGTACCCCCTCCCCTAGGACGTCACCTGACGTTCCCAGCCTGCTTTACCTGTAGATTGTAATCATCAATAAGGCGGTGATCCAGTATGTCCCGAGCAGGAACCCACCTTCTCTCCTCCGGACCGTAACCTTCCCAATCCACCAAGTACTGAAATCCGCGTCCCCTCCGTCTAGAGTCCAGAATACGATTAACCAAATATGTGGTTTCCCCATTAACGATACGAGGCGGGGGGGGAACCGGGGCAGGCGGGTTAAGACGGGAAAAAATTACCGGTTTAATTTTGGACACATGGAACACGGGATGAACCCTCCTGTACGCCGGAGGAAGGCTAAGACGCACTGTTACCGGATTAATGATTTTGGTAACAGAAAACGGGCCAATAAATTTGGGAGCAAGCTTATTCGAAACGGAACGCATCTGAATATTCTGGGTAGAAAGCCACACTCTTTGACCGACGACGTAACGGGGAGGCTTCGACCGGTGGCGATCGGCCTTAGCCTTGGTGCGCGACCTAGCCTGGAGCAGAGCTCTGCGAGCTCTGGTCCAGGTGCGGTGACACCTCTGGACTAGTGCGTGTGCGGAGGGGACCGAAACCTCGGATTCCGTACTGACAAAATTAGGTGGTTGGTACCCTAAACTACACTTAAATGGAGACATGCCCGTAGATGACACTGGTAAAGAATTGTGTGCGTACTCCACAATTGAGAGTTGCTGACACCAGGACGAAGGATTATTGGAAGCCAAACATCGCAAAACCCTTTCGACATCCTGATTGGCTCGCTCGGTTAGACCATTGCTCTGGGGATGGAACCCGGAAGAAAGACTAAAAGTCGCTCCTAACAATTTACAAAATTCTCGCCAAAATTTGGACACAAATTGGGGACCCCTGTCAGAAACCACGTCTGTCGGAAGGCCATGTATACGGAAGACGTGGTCAATGACAGCTACCGCTGTTTCCTTGGCTGATGGTAATTTGGGCAAGGGAATAAAATGAGTCGCCTTCGAGAACCGGTCCACTACGGTTAAAATCACCGTATTGCCCTTAGAGGGCGGGAGGGCGGTAATGAAATCTAGCGAAATGTGGGACCAGGGTCTCGAAGGGACAGACAGCGGTAAGAGTAACCCATCTGGAGGTCGATTGGAAGTCTTACCAATAGCGCAAACTGAACAAGCCAAGACGAAGTCGTGGACGTCACGAGCCATACCAGGCCACCAAAATCGTTGCTTGACTAGAAACCTAGTTCTACTAACCCCTGGGTGACAAGCAACACTGGAACAATGACCCCACTGGAGAACGTCTGACCGTAACCCCTCCGGCACAAACAATCGGTTCGGTGGGCAACGAGTCGGGGGCGTTACCCCTTCTAAGGCAGTCAACACCTTCGATTCGACCTCCCATCTGAGCGCGGAGATAATGATGGTCCCCGGTAAAATGGGCTCGGGAGTAGCAGTACGATCGGAACGCTCAAAAAGACGGGATAAAGCATCGGGTTTGATGTTTTTGGAACCCGGCCGGTAAGAAAGTGTAAAATCGAAACGACCGAAAAACAATGCCCACCGAGCCTGCCTGGAGTTAAGTCTTTTGGCGGTTCTAATGTATTCGAGATTCTTATGGTCCGTCCATACAATGAAAGGTACTCCCGACCCTTCAAGCCAGTGACGCCATTCTTCCAGTGCAAGTTTGACTGCCAACAACTCTCGATTGCCAATGTCATAATTAACCTCTGCAGGAGATAAACGGTGAGAATAATACGCGCAAGGATGCACCTTTCCGTCTGAGGATGCGCGTTGGGACAACACTGCTCCTACCCCCACCTCTGATGCGTCGACCTCCACTATGAATTGACGTGAGCGATCAGGGGTGACGAGAATGGGAGCTGAAACAAAGCAGCTTTTCAGTTTGGCAAACGCAGCCTCGGCTGCGCTTGACCACCTGAACGTCAAACTAGGGGAGGTCAAGGCGGTCAGAGGAGCGGCTAGTTGGCTGAAATTGCGAATGAAACGCCAGTAAAAATTGGCGAACCCCAGAAATCTCTGCAGGGCCTTGCGAGACTCTGGGGATGGCCAATCTACCACAGCCTTAACCTTCTCAGGATCCATGCGAACACCCTCAGTCGAAATGATGTGTCCTAGAAAGGAAACAGACTGTGCATGAAAAACGCATTTCTCCGCCTTGACAAACAATCCATTCTCTAGCAACCGCAGAAGCACTCGTCGTACGTGTTGCACGTGTTCCTGGAGAGACGAAGAAAAAATCAATATGTCATCCAGGTAAACATATATGAACAGATCGACCATGTCTCGCAACACGTCATTGACGAGTGCTTGGAAGACTGCCGGCGAGTTCGTTAGCCCGAAAGGCATCACGCAGTACTCAAAATGGCCTCTAGGGGTGTTAAAGGCAGTCTTCCACTCATCCCCCTCCCTGATACGGACCAAATGATAAGCATTACGTAAGTCCAATTTAGTGAAAACGGACGCTCCCTGCAACCTCTCAAAAGCTGAAGACATAAGCGGCAAAGGATAGGTATTCTTTACCGTTATGTTGTTCAGCCCTCGGTAGTCAATGCAAGGTCGCAAGGATCCGTCCTTCTTTCCCACAAAAAAGAACCCCGCCCCCGCTGGAGAAGAAGAAGGGCGGATGAACCCCGTTGCTAGAGAACTAGATATATATTTCTCCATGGCCGCCGTCTCTGGAATAGACAAAGAATATAACTTGCCCTTAGGCGGAGAAGTTCCTGGCAATAACTCTATCGCACAGTCATAGGGACGATGAGGAGGAAGAGAATCAGCCCGAGACTTACTGAACACCTCCTTCAGGTCGTGGTACTCCGCGGGCACGTTAGCCAAATCCACTGCTTCCCCCTGAAACACAGACTCAGAAACATTAACACCAGCAGACAAAAGACAAGACAAATGACACTCCTCGCTCCAGCTAACCACCGATCCGAGGCGCCAATCGATCCTGGGGTTGTGTTTCTGGAGCCAGGTGTGACCTAGAACAATGGGGGATTGAGGTGAGTCCGTGATGTAAAATGAAATCTCCTCCGTATGGTTGCCAGATGTGATGAGAGAAACCGGTACAGTGGTCTGTGTGATGACTGGCAGTCTGTGTCCGTTGAGTGCAAAAGGTGCAATGGGGTGTTTGAGGGAGGTGAGAGGAATGTTGAGTTTAGTAGCCAACTTACAGTCCATAAAACTACCCTCTGCCCCAGAATCCAACAAAGCGTGATGATCAAGTGCGTGGGTGGACCACCGTAGACTCACCGGAAGGAGTGTCGATGTAGATGAGGTCTTCCTGGCAGAGATCCCACCCGATAGTAGCCTCCGTTTTACTATCGGGCTTGGTCTTTTACCGGACAGCGCTGGATGTGATGTTCTTGGCTGCCGCAGTATAAACATAGTCCCAGGGATCTCCGCCTGATCCTCTCCTCCCGGGAGAGCCGAGCTCGCCCCACCTGCATGGGTTCAAGATCTCCCGGTGGGCTGACCGCAACCTCTGAGCGCTGACGCTGAGCCTCCGGTCTGGTCGCGAGAACTGCTCTCCCCCTCCGTCTGGCGGCTTGGTCGAGTCGGTTGTCTACTCTGATGGTGAGGTCGATCAGGCCATTGAGAGAAGTGGGGAGCTCGACGGCGCGGATCTCCTGTTGGATGCGGTCAGCCAACCCATGCAGGAAGTGATCCCACTGCGCCTCTTCGTTCCACTTACACTCCGCCGCCAGGGTGCGGAACTCAATAGAATAGTCGGCTACGGACCTGTCTTCCTGACGTAGGTCCGTGAGAAGTCTAGCCGCCTCCCTCCCGGCGACGGAGCGGTCGAAGACCCGTCTCATCTCCTCCGAAAGGGCGTGGAACGAGGCACAGCAGCTGTCTTGGTTCTCCCCACACCGCCGTCCCCCAGAGGGCAGCCCTCCCCGTCAGTAGTGACAAGACGAATGCCACCTTCATTTCCTCGGTGTGAAACGTGCGGGGCTGCAGGGCGAAGTGCAGAGAACAATGAGACAGAAATGATCGACAAAACTTTGGCTCACCCGCATATTTCTCAGGGATGGGGAGGCGTGGTTCGGACTGGGAAATCCCTCCGGAGACGATCGGCGGTGTGGGTGGCGTGGGAGGCGCAGCGGGTGGCGGTTGTTGTTGTCGCTGAGCCTGGAGAGCGAGCTCGGACACCTTCGTCACCATTGCTTGGAAAGCTCGACCCATCTCATCAATCGCCTTGTCTTGGTGATCCATGCGATCAACGGCTCTCTGCAAAAACTCCTCTAGATGAGATGGGGAGCGATCGCCTGCTGCTTCCATGATGGTCAGATCCTACTGTGGCGGCTGGTAAAAGAGGAGGAAGCAATTGCAGGCAATCAAAAGAAGTTTATTGAAATCAGAGTCCAGAATGTAAGCAATGGCAACGAAGGTCTACGGTGGCGTGAGAAGAGCTGGATGGTGAAGTCGCAGGTGAAGGTGAAGACGGTCAATGGATGAAACCAGGAACAGACCGGAACACTGACACGAAGACGACAACACGAATACAATCCAGCACACGAACACGGAAGACGGTAAACCAACTAGGCAGTGGAGACATGAATGAGGATCTGACAACAGACAGAGAGATGAGTGAGTATATGTAGCTGAGTGGAGATGAGGATCAGCTGGAGCGAGACAATCAACACACAGGTGACAACAATCAACCAAACGAGCACATGGAGACTACGTGAGTACAACAACAACACAAAACATGACACGGAGGAAACAATGGATTTCCTACCGTGACAGATATGTCACATAGCTGACAAATGCATTTTTCTATGTGTTTAATGATACTGTGAAGAAAGTACTCCATCTCGAAATCTGATCTGATAGTCATAAATTCAGCTAGGAGACCAAACAAAGGAACTTTGCCCGCCAAATAGTGCTGCGCATCTATTGGCCGTTACAATTCAGGGGGTGTGTTAGCTTGGTTTTCCATAAAAACAACGACACACAACTTTTCCGTTGTCTCCCGATTGTCTCTCGACTGCCCCTGAACTGCCTCAGGCGACAGCGCTGTCATCACGCGCTCTCCTTGCGGGACGACCATCTCCTTGGACTCTCTCTCTTCTTTCTTCTCTGTCATCTTACGCGTCAGTTAAACCTCGTTTGAAAACCCCGCCGGAGAAACCCTCTCGGAAAGGACCAACCAAGCCAGGCGCATTGAAACTCTGCTGCACACCGACTTGAACCATAAGCAAGTATTATAATTTCTCTGAAATTTGTTTAAACTGATTTCTGTGCTGGCTTTCAAAGGGTTAACTGTCGTAATTTGCCATTCTTTGACCATCCTTCCTGTCCTGTCTCTACGTTCCCCTTTTGTATATATTTGTATATTCTGTATTTAGACGTATAACCTATGTATTAGTAGTTTTCATATATTAAATACATTATATCCATGCTCTTTGTTCTCTTACTCGTTCAACAAAGACCAGGTCACTTTAACGTTTCGATCCTATCCTTGCTTTATGTTAGGATGCTATCATAGGAATTTATCCTCGTGGCCAGAGGATAACATTTCCGCTGTAATAGTCTGTGGAGAACTTTTCTCGGTTTGCCGGACGAACTGATAGTTTCTCTACATAATTATTAAACCAGAACTAATCATATATGTGATTGATTATAATTAGTTGTAATTAATTCACCATATATGGTTCATTCCCCCTTGGGTCGGTATGTGCATAATAATTATTCATAAAGCTTTATGAATTATTATATTCATATTCCACCCATAAATTGATTAATAACTGTACGAATCGCTACAGTAGTTTTGTTTAATGTAATTCTTTGAAACGAGTTTGCAGTGAAAGTCACGAACAGAGCAAAATGTTTTTACATTTAATAATTTTTAGTGCTGTCAATATTGTACGTTTCAGTGTATGAAAACATATGTAAATATATGTGTTGTAGAACCACACTTTGTGTAAAAATACATTCTTGTGCAATCACGTTGCAGAATAACTAAAACCAATAGTGTAAATAAGAACCTAGAATAAAAATAAGAATAAGAATAAGAAATAAGAACCTATAGAATAAGGGATCAAAATGCCTTTATTAGTACTGTATTAGTGGCAGTTTAGCCATAATTATTGGCTTATTCTCGTTAATAAACTTGAATATCACTCAATAAGCCCCATAATTAATAAAGATTTAGCTTTCACTTTAGAAAAGGGAGTCAAATTGTCTTTATTAGTACTGTATTAATGGCAGTTTAGCCTTAATTATTGGCTTATTCTGGTCAATGAACTCAAATATCACTCAATAAGTGCCATAATTAATGTGGATATACCTTTCACTCTAGGGGTCAAATTGTCTTTATTATACTATTTTAGCTATTTATAACTGCAAAACCATCAATAAATAAACATAACTACTTGCTTATTGTTCGGTTACCTTAATAGAATGGCACAGAAATATAATTACATCACTATACAAAAATAATATATGGCTTATTAAGTTGTAGATAATGACTAAAAGGCATTTACTGTACATTCAGTTAATCATTAATTACTAGGTTATTTTTGTTATTTTTGTATCTTTCAAATGTTGAATAATTTGTAAATAATGGCTAATATGCCATACTATATGTTAAGTCAATCATTAATTACTATTGTGTCCATGCTTAAAGGGTTAGTTCACCCAAAAATGAAAATTCTGTCATTTATTACTTAAGCCGAGTTCAGACTGCACGATTTTCAAAGTAACTATCTTGGCCAGCATTCAGTCACTGCTGTGTTCAAACTGCACAATGGATCGGCGACAGAATGTTTCACACTGCGTGACTTTACAATAGGAAGAATCACCGACAACTCTGTCTGGCACGCAAACTACGTTTCACAACCAAACACGCGAGACATGACAAGGAAACAAACGCGATATCATGTGTTCAAGACCGGAGTTCTCACGTGAGACTGGCCCTGCGTCTCAATCAGCTCCCTAGCCCCCTAGGTCGTGAATCAGTATATAATGAAAGTGAATGTGGCTGATACCCTGATCAGTGCCCTGACTAATGAACTAGGGAGCTGATTGAGACACACGGTGGGATTATTATTAAAAATAGTAGCCCGCAAGAAGCTTGAAATACGAGTTGCCTGTGCACTGATTTGCAGTGAAAACAACAAAAAGAAAAGAAGAATATGGAGGAGGAAATGTTTGGGGAGACTGTGGATTATGTGTTCTGCAACGAGAGTTGGAGCTAAATACATAACTTTTCAATGTGCTGCTGTTGCGGATGGTCAAGCAAATGTTTGTGCTTTGTTTTTGTTTGATAGAATTGTAATGTTTATGTGTACTAAGCCATGCTTGCTGATATTGTGGTCTATAACTCCTCCCCGAACTCCCCGCTGCTCTGTATCTTGCTCTCTCATTGGCTGTCGGTCATCGCTGATGTAGTTTTCACACAGCAGGATTTTGAATCGCCGACAAGTCCAGATATTTAGCATGCCAAATATCTCACGGGCGTCAGCGACTCGTCAGCGATTCTCTCAGATCGCGTCTTTGCTCATTCACACTGCGTGATTGTCACTCGCGTGAATAGGCACCGATTTGCCTGTGATTTCGGGCATTTGTCGGCGATTTCTCAAAACCTGTCGGCGAGCCAAAATCGGGGCTAAAATCGTGCAGTCTGAACTCGGCATAACCCTCATGCTGTTCCACAATGAATCAGTGTATCGAATCATGATTCAGATTGCGCGTCAAACTGCCATTGGCTGAAATCACGTGACTTTGGCGCTCTGAACAGCAGATTCGATAAGCTGATTCATAACGCTCCGATGCTTCCTGAAGCATTGTTTTGAAATCGGCCATCATTAAATAAGTTTTTATTTTGTTTTTTTTGGCGCTCCAAAAATATTCTTGTCGCTTTATAATATTATTATTGAGCCACTGTACTCACATGAACTGATTTAAATATGTTTTTAGTACCTTTATGGATCTTGAGAGAGGAAATGTCATTGCTCCCTATGAAGGCCTCATGGAGCCATCAGATTTCAACTAAAATATCTTAAGTTGTGTTCCGAAGATTAACAAAGGTCTTAAGGGTGTGGAACGGCATGAGGGTAAGTAATAAATGACAGAATTTACATTTTTGGGTGAACTAACCATTTAACTAATGAATAATTGTAAAGTAAATCATTTATTACTAGTTTATTTGTGCTGAACTAATGCATAATTCAGGACCCTTAAAATGTAAAGTTAATCATTAATTACTAGTGTGTTCATTCTTAACTAATGCTTAATTGTGAAGAAGTTCATCATTAATTAATGCTTAACAAATGCATTAGTCTGGAATCTTAAAATAAAGTGTTACCGAAGAGGGATCTGAGGGAGGTGATCCAACACAGACAGGCTCCCTCCGAGGGTGACCATAACTACCCTCTCCGCTCTTCTTCCTCCTCCTGCGATTTTCCCCCAGACGCTTCTTATATGGGGCCTGAGGTTGGGCCTATGATGAGCTGTGAGCTTTCTGACGGTCTGCTTTTGGGCTTGATAGTAAGTGTGCCCTTTCAGGCTTGAAAGGGTGGTCGGTCTCGGTCTTCGATTTTTATTTTTAAAAATACCAAACAGTATTTTTATAGTAGACCTCAGTTCCCTGTATAGAAGTAGTGGGGAGTTATTATGTAGTTATAGAAAGTAGATACAATAAGGGCCCTGAAGGTTCCCAAACACATTCCTGGAGCCTCCCCAACACTGCATGTTTTCCAAGTCTCCTTATTCAAACACACCTGATTCAGATCATCAGCTCATTAGTCGAGACTTCAAGACCTGAAATGGGTGTCAGACAAAGGAGACAATCAAAATGTGCAGTGCTGGGGAGGCTCCAGGAATGTGTTTGGGAACCCCTGGGCTAGAACAATTTTTATTAAGGGAAGTACCATTTTTGGGTCCCCTTAGTGAGTGTGTTGGCTTCACTTATTGTGAATTCTCTGGTGAGGCCACCGCTCATTTGAGCTACCCAACAGTGTTAGTTACTGTGTTGAGTGAGCTGGCTTCCTCCCAGAATGGGAGTGATTTTTGAGACCACCGCTCTATCTAGCTTCGGCGGGTCGCCTTGATAGCCACCTCATGGTAGAGTATTATGTCTCCTCTTGTAAAAAATTGGAGAGTTAATGTCAGAGACTAGCACTTTAACTTCAGGGGCCGTATTCACAAAACATTTTATCTTACAACTAAGAGTTCTCCTAAATAGCAGTAAAAGTTCTTAGCTAAGGGTTTTCTCTTAAAACCTGTAACGATTGAGACAAATCAGACACAATTATTTGTTAGTTAACCAATAGTTTTAAGCTCACTCTGGGGCCTGGCGTCCATCCCCCGAGAAGTTCTCAGTTACAAATTTTATTGCACCAATAAATGCCGCATGGAGAGCAGAAAAGAGACACACAAAAATCTTCCCTGCATTTTCCACACAGAACACAGACGTTACTGCATTAATTTAGACAGACTATTCTCTACATACATATTCCCAGGAAATGGTATCCATTATTACTATTGTTTTATGATTTTTAAATGTTATGACCTGCAAGGTAACTTCAATTATGCCATGTTTGGTGTCTATGCGTTCGTATCAAGCAGATTTAAATGCTTGTGTATGCGGTATGTCCATACCTGTGCAACACATCAGTATTACAAGAATCTTTAATAGTTCTTATTCAAGAACTCAGCTTGTTAATCTTTCTGGGTTGTAAAAGCCCTGACAGGAGGGGTGTTGCCACCCGGAATTACAACATCTTCATTGGTCCAGTCAACAACTGAGAGGTGTGACTTTGACCAGAGGTTAAAAACCAGCGAACAGTGCCACTCCCTCTCTCTTCCTTGCCTCGTGGACAACTGAACAGAACCCTCTTGGCCGAAGGCCGCTTCAGGCCTAGGCCTGCTGGCCTCTGCCTATAAACCAGCCATGTGCTCAACATCCAACACAGAAAGACTGGCAACAACTTCAGACGAAATCCTCAAGCTCTCTCCTCGACCTGCCGATCTGACGCTCCTCAGCCTAAAGGCATCTTGCAAGTACCGTACATTTTAATGCTAAACAGCGATTTAGTATTGATTTGTAAGACTTACCTTTGCTATTGCTAAAAGAAACTGAGTCCTTTCCAGATGGTCTTTGACTTTTTCCTATAGCTCTAGTATCAGTACCTCTTCCGGTTCAACTCTATCATTACTCATTCTGACCTACATATGTGTGTGACCCTTTGTGTATGTTATGTTATGTGATGTGTTTGTTAGTTTAGTTATGTGTTTGTGAGTTAGTTAATAAAGATTGTGCACAATACATGTTTGGTTCTGACTCCATCTGCTAATGAATTGCCTCTTAAGTGATATAGACCCCGAACCTATGCTCTAAGTAGCACGGTGCGATAAGAAATGTTATTTTTCCATAACCTGGAAATGAACATTTCTTAGAATTGTTAAACAATCAACACTAAGTGTTGCCTGGACAACAGGTTAATTGATTGTAATATTAAGATTAATGTAGCTATATCCAGTAAATCTGATTAACAGATTTACATATTCATAATTAATCATAATTAATAAATCATATTGAGTTATTAATAATTATTAATATTTCCCCTTTTAGTTAATTCGCTACAAACCTATTCACAAAGCTGCTGAGACAAACTTTTACTAAGAAATTGACTGAAGTCTTAAGCTAAGAGTAAGGGCGGGGTTGACCTCGTTGCTATGGAGTATACACACAGTGATTGGCTGATGGGGGAGGAGTCAGCGATTTAATCATAGAAATATTGTAGAATGAGGTGTCATGTTTCCATATTCAAATAAAGGTTTTAAAATACAAATGTTGCCCTATTCAAATAAATATTTTTTAATAAAAATGTTGCCATTGTCAAAATAATATGTTGCCATTGTTGCCATAAAGGTTTTAAAATGTAGACTAAGTGTCACTAATTAAACTAGTATATACAGTTAATTGTGGACCGCTTCTTGGATGTCTGCATCTCAACAGAATGCAGAATTCAAGCGACAAATTATGTTTTATAAACAAAGTTTAGGAGAAACACATTCAAACGGTCTTTCTAATCAGCTCGAGAGGAGGAATAAATACACAGACGAGAGTCGACTCGCCTATAGTTACTTTGACAGTTTTCTGTATCCCTCCGCCACCCTGTTCCTCTTTCTCGGCTGGGGATATGAGGAGAACTCTTGGGCTAAATTCCAAGCTCGGAGCCCTCGATCCCCTTGGACAGCACACCAAATACGCTTATTATATATTTTATTACTCTATTCAATCATTTGTAAGTGTGAACTCATGAAAACCACTGCCACAGGTAATCGGACAATATTTATTTATTTGTTAAAGATTTTATTTTTGGCGCCTCATCATAGATTCAAATCTATAAATCAAAATGTATTGCATTTATCAAGAAAAGGTTCAGCACCCAAGGCTCTATCGCTATTGCCTCAATAGTGTACAGTGTCTTTGGGTGGATTAGGACTGTTTGTGATTTGGTCTTAGTGATTTAGGAGTCCTCTTGACTACTCCTAACGTTTCACAGATTTAGGAGCTAGTTTTAGCGCTAAAATGCTTTGTGAAATACTCTTAGAGCAAAAATTTATGACTCCTAAAATTAGGATTGACACACCCATTATTTTTAAGAGTTTCTCCTAAATCTGCAATTTAGGAGCTACTTTTAGCCTTAAGATGTTTTGTGAATACGTCCCCAGATAGATCAAATGTCCATCGTCAGCCCACGGGGCATTTTTGGGGTGTTTGCCTGGGTTGAGCATTGCTCCTCTAAGCTCTGCATTTAAGATAGCAGCAGAGCATTGGCTCTCAAAATGAAGGCCACCTTAGTTGTTGTTATACAGATTGATTCAGTCTGCCTCCTCTCAATTTGAGAGTCGTTCTGCAGAGGCCGCTACTCTTTAGAAGCCCCAGGTAGATCTATGCTTGTGTGCTGGCCATCATGAGCGTGGCTAGAGGGCCGCCTCAATAGCTGGCCTTGGCTAGAACTAGGGATAGTTGGAGGCGGTCTGCTAAGCATTCCCACCCCTAACCCCTCATTATTTAAATATAGGTTTGCATCTAGTATCCCTAGTTCTGGTCTCCTCTCACGAGATTCATCCAGCCAAGGCCCGCCCCCTTTTGCACTGGGTTAAATGTATGTTGGTGTAGGTGCAGAGTAGATAGCAGCTAAGGTCACAGGCTCCAAAGTAAGGCCTCTCCGGTGCAGTTGTCTCCTGGGTGGTGTTAGGCCCCCTTTCACTTTATGAATAGAAAGCATTTTGCTGTGGCCTCATTCTCCAGAAGCTAGCTAACAGCTAGGTCTCTAGCTTAGGCTCTCCTCTCAGCCTCTTTGAACTGACAATCAAGCTATGGGTTGAATGTGGTTGGTTTAACATTCCCCAGACAACATTTCAGTCATAGTGAGAGCCCCACTTGGTAGGCCTCCACCCTGTAGCATTTCTCAGGGACATGCTGATACTAGTCCCCTGTTAAAATCAGGGTCTTTTGTTAGAGTACTTCGCTCATAGATCTTTGCTCATAGAGTTTATCTACCCTGCACCATTGCGGCTTAGGTTGAGCGGAACAGTTAACCCTTTCACACGTAAGTCCCCGGCGTGAGTGTTTCAAGGCGACTGTTATTTAGAACATATCACTTTATTGTTTCCATGTGAAGAGTCATTGCTTGTCATGTTACACACTGCAGCGCTATATGACTGATGGCCTGCTTTTATTTCATTTTTCCTTTTTTATTCCAAATATTCACAAATTTGTTAACTATAGCATGAAATATCTGATATTGCAAGTGGATGTGTTTTTCTATTTAACCTTTATAACGATCGGGTTAGTTGAGCTATGTGTGCGATGGGCTCCGCCATGTTAGTTGCGTAGTTTAGTAAAATAAACATTATGTGGTTGAAAATACTGCATTTCCCTTTCATGGGAACATCGACGCTGCGTAGTCGCTTTGGAAACGCCTCTGCGCGTTTTGTCTTGAAGCACTCGTGAAATCGAACCAATAGTGTGACGGGACGTCAGTGCGGGTGACGTCACGGACCAGGAAACTATAAAGCACTCCTGAGAACAAAGAATGCCAGCTTCTGTGTCTTCAGCAAGCGCTCTGTGTTATCGTGTGTCTTATTTGGTGTTGTCTGTCATTTACATATACAGAAACGATCTCCTTTGTTTGAGAACAAGAGTATCAGTATTACACCATATATATATCTATATAAAAGACACTATAATGGCGAGCAAACAGCATCAGTGTGCTTCTCCCTACCTTCATTACTTCACAGGTGGGGATACACACGAGCTCTGTGTTGTTTGTCTGGGAGCGGAGCATGCCCAGGCGGCCCTCGAGGGGGTTGTTTGCGAGCATTGTAACATAAAACCTCTCCACTCCCGCCGGGCGCTCTTTGAGGAAGGCGCCGCGGTTCGCGTTCTTCGTGGTCGGATCCCGCATCTGCCGAGGCAGAGCGGCGGCTCAGATCATGGAGTTCGCAGATGAATTTGAGGGGTTAGAGACGGGCGCTCCCCTTTCTCTGCCCTTACCTGCCAGTTTCAGTGCCGTCTCCCAGGTGGAAGCACGCTCTGCGGTTTCTTCCCCCGGGTTGAGGCACCGGTACTTCACATGTCCAGCTCTGAGGAGGTGGATATTGTGATATTGATTTGAGGACTCGCCACCTCACACTCATATCGTGTTTCAAAATCACATGTTTATTATTCTAACATCAAAAACAAACAAATGTTTATCTGAAATATTCAGACCGTGAAATACTTGTCTGATTATTTTCTCGTTTTAACTGAGAATTTAAATACTGTATCTTTCTGAATTTGTCAACTTACAAATATTGAAGATATATATATATATATATATATATAATATAAAGAAAGTGAACAGCAGTTTGAGTCGCGTTCCTTCCAGTGCTATACTACAAAGCCAGTAGGGATGCACACGATGCTTTGTTTGCTGAGAGTGGAGCATGCACGTCAGTTCACAGCTGACAGTGTTCATTCATAAAAATGTCCCAAAGTGTAAAGAGAAGTATGCACTAGCGGGAGTTTTTAGCTCCACTCCTGTTGGCTTTATTCTCGAGGGAATAAAAGTCTAACGCAAGGCTTGAATCTCGCGTTTGCCGCGGCAGCGCGTGGATTAAGCCTGCAATAAAGAACATATAGCTCGGATCTCGCGTTTGCCAAGGCAGCGTGCAGATTAAGTCCGCAATAAAGAATATACGGCTCGGATCTCGCGTTTGCCGAGGCTGCGCATAGATATCGTGCCCGTAATATATTTTATATATATATAATATATGTTTATATATATTTGGAGGGAACTGAGTAGACGGGAGTTCCCTTTCTCTCTTTCCCTATAATATCTTGCAAACTATTACAAGCTATAATTCTTTTTGTATTCTAATATATTCAGCCTGTCATTTTTGACTGTTTGTTTTTGGCTGCATTTAATTTGAGGATTAAATGAAATATTGAATACATTAAATTCTGAGGAATTTAAAAGAAAAGAGGCCGGTCTGCCAACCCCGCCACCTCGTGTGCTTCAGGGCGCAGCGGTTTCCAGTGATCCTCCAAGGAGAGGAGGGTCATAGAGTGGTCAGTTCAGTTGTTCCCTGCCGGTTCGCCGTTTCAGGGCACTGGTCTGCTGACCGTTCATTTAAAAAAAAAAAAAAAAAAAAAAAGTGTTGCCACCCGTGCTCCCCCACAGAAAGCTTGGGGACCGGGACAGGCAACACAGCTGAAGTCTTTGTGGGGTAAGACCGATCTACGGACTGTTATTATCACCAAGAAGGCTTCGAAAAGGTCCTGACGCCAGTGGCATGGGACAATCGAGGGTAGCCCCCTTCCGAAGAGGGTTCTTTACCACACTATATGGTATCCGCCCCTCCTCGGTGCCCTCAGGGGGCCTTTCTGCCAACCCTGCCACCTCGTGTGCTTCAGGGCGCAGTGGTCTCCACTGACCCTCTGAGGAGGGCCGGTCGACATTTGATTCGGTTGTTCCCTGCTGGTTCGCCGCTTCAGGATGCCGAATCAAATGCTCAAAAAAAAAAAAAAAAAAAACAAAACACCAGAGGCCAGTCTTGAGAGACTGGTTCCCTTAGTAGATTTCTGGTAGAATGAAAACTTCTTCCAAGTATTTCTCAATGGGTACTGCTCACAATAGAAAAGGGTTACAGAATTCGGGTCTCGCCCGCCCCAATTTAACAGGGTCTTCCCTATAGTGGTGGACCCCTTGCAGTCTCTGGTATTGGAACACATAGTTCTGGCGCAAAAAGGAGCTATAGAAGGGGTTTCTCCTCCCAGCAAGCTGTAAGGTTTTTACAGTCTGTACTTTGTTCCAAAGAGGGTTGGAGGGTATTTTCATGTATCCATCCATCCTCAGCACAGGAGGTTCCTCAGATTTGCTTTCGGGGGCGAAGTTTATCAATACAGGGTTCTTCCTTTCTGCCTAGCTCTTTCACCCCACACCTTCAAAAAATGCGTGGATGCAGCTCTGGCCCCTCTGAGACTCCAGGGCATTCGCGTGTTGAATTATATCAACAATTGGTTGAATTTAGCTCAGTTTGAGCATATAGCAGTCCAACATCGAGATGTTGTTCTGTCTCACATCAGAAGGCTAGGGTTGAGAATTAATGCCAAGAAGAGTGTGCTTCTTCCAGCTTAAACTACCAACTATCTAGGGGTAGTCTGGGATTCCATCACGATGCAGGCACGTCTGTCTCCTGCTCTGGTGCGTTCCATTCTCTCAGCCGTGAATGGGGTGAAATTAGGCCAGTCACACACTGCAAAACAGTTTCAGAGACTGTTGGGTCTTACGGCAGCTGCGTCCAACGTGATACCTTTTGGCCTGCTGCACATGAGACCCTTACAGTGGTGGCTCAGGACCAAGGGGTTTTCTCCAAGAAGAAATCCTTTTCGCATGATTAAGGTCACGCGGCGATGCCTTCGTGCCTTAGTCATGTGGAAGAAGCCTTGGTTCCTGTCCCAGGGACCTGTGTTGGGGGCTCCTTGTCGTCGTATAATGCTAATGACAGATGCTTCCCTCACAGGCTGGGGGGCGATCATGAGTGGTCGCTCAGCTCAGGGTCTTTGGGAGGACCATCTACTTTCCTGGCACATAAATCATCTGGAAATGATGGCGGTATTTTGAGTACTCAAATACTTCCTCCCAGACCCGAGGGGCCACTTTGTGTTGGTTCGCACAGACAACAGGTCAGTGGTCTCTCATATCAACCATCAGGGGGTCTGAGGCCTTGCCAGTTGTGCAGATTAGCCCATCAGATCCTCTTGTGGGCCCAGGGGAAGCTCCTCTCCCTGAGAGCAGCACTTATCCCGGGGCATCAAAATGTGGGGGCAGACATCCTGTTGAGGCAGGGGCCGAGGCCCGGGGAATGGAGTCTCCACCCTGAGGTGGTGGAGCTCATTTGAGAACTTCGGTCTTACAGAAGTTGACCTATTTGCTTCGAAAGAACATCTCTTTGCCCACTGTGGTGCTCTCTGACTAATCCACCCCTCTGGGGTTGGATGCCATGGTGCAGACGTGGCAAAGGTTACGTCTGTACACACTTTTTCCCTGATCGCTCTGTTCCCAGGAGTTCTGGAGAGGGTTGCCTAGAGAGGGTCTATCTCATACTGATAGCCCCGTTCCGGCCAACCCGAGTTTGATTTGTAGACCTAGTGTCTCTTCTACACGGCTCCCCCATGGAGATCCCCATCAGACAGAACTTTCTGTCTCAAGCGGGCGGCATGATAATTTACCCCCGCCTTGAGTTGTGGAAACTCTGAGCCTGGCCTCTGAGGGGGCTAGGCTCATAGAATACGGTCTCCCAACTGAGGTTGTCGAGACTATACTCCACTCCAGAGCTCCTTCCACGAGAAAGCTATACAGACAAATAAATGGAAGTCATTTTCTACTTGCTGTAGACAACGTCAGCTGGACCTATTCCACTCTTCTATCAGTCTTGTGCTGCAATTTCACCAAGTATAAAACTTGGATGGTTTATCTCCTTCTACCCTGAAGGTTTATATAGTGGCTATTTCCACTTATGCTTTGTTGGGGGACTCTTCTGTGGAAGAGACTCCCCATTTATATGCTTTCTCTGTGGTACCCAGAGGCTGAGGCCTTCGGTGCGTACAAAACTCCGGTCTGGGACTGGGCTATTGTGTTGGAAGGGTTAGCTGAGGCTCCCTTTGAACCATTAGAGGAGGTGTCTGGAAGATTCCTCCATCTTAAAACTGTCCACCTGTTGGCAATTTCATCTCTCAAAAGAATTGGAGATCTTCAAGCACTTTCGGTTGCTCCCTCATGTTTGGAATTTGCGCCTGGTATGTTCAGGGCTTCCTTCACCTTAGACCTGGTTATAAATCCAAGGTCCCTACCAACGTCCCAGGACCGATTGTACTGCAGGCCTTTTGTCCTCCTCCTTTGATTAATCCGGATCAGGAAGAATGAGCAAGTGGGTGGTCGAGGCCATTTCTCTTGCCCATGAGTCATACGGGCAGCTTTCACCTTTGGCTGTCCGGGCACACTCTACTTGGGGTATGGCTGCCTCAAAGGCTTTGATCTCGGGGGTTCCCATTAACGAGATATGTGATGCGGCTGGGTGTCATCTCAGCATACCTTCATTAGGTTGTATAACCTTGATTTGGGCTCCACCTCAGGGTCCTCGGTGCTCTCGTCGTAAGATAACAGACAGGCACTTGGTCTTATGGCGTAGTTGGGATAGCGTTCCCAAAGCGACTACGCAGCGTCGATGTTCCCATGAAAGGGAACGTCTCGGGTTACGTCTGTAACCCTGGTTCCCTGAATAAGGGAACGAGACGCTGCGTAGCTTAGCCATACTCCCTGGACGCCTGTGAGCGTCTGCTTCATCCATATCAGAAGCTGGCGTTCTTTGTTCTCAGGAGTGCTTTATAGTTTCCTAGTCCGTGACGTCACCCGCACTGACGTCCCGTCACACTATTGGTTCGATTTCACGAGTGCTTCAAGACAAAACGCACAGAGGCGTTCCCAAAGTGACTACGCAGCGTCTCGTTCCCTTATTCAGGGAACCAGGGTTACAGACGTAACCCGAGACGATTTGTGATATGAAAAGTGCTGAGAGCATCCAGCTCTGGCTTGGCGCCAGCACATTTAAATTTGGTACTTGATCATGTGATGCGCTGAACATTATAATCACACCGGTGTGATCGTATGCTCCAGGGACCAGCCAAGACTGATCACACTGTTGTGAGAGTTAACCTTCCACTTCGGTCGGGTTCTTGAATAAGCTCCCTTAGAGCCCGAGCACTGCCATGAGCTGACACCTGTGATCTTCTGGAGTAGTAGGCCCCTGGTAGGCCTCCTCCAGAGCATGGTGGCGTAAGACTGTACTCCCCTTGCTTAAAGGGTAAAATGTGTTTTTATTGAGTACACTGCTTGTTGGCAATGTGATTAGGTATTCCAGGCCTGTAGGCACTGTGTAAAAAGTCTATTTCTGCCAGGCCTCCCTGAGAGCATGTCCCCAACAATTGGGTACTTGACAGCTAGCAGACTTGCTATCAGATAGCTGGCCTTAGCAGGCCTCTCTGAGGGTGAGTCACCAATAGTGTGGGTACTCTTCAGCCAGAAAGACATGCTATTGGGTAGCTGGCCTTAGCAGGCCTCTCTAAGGGTGAGTCCCCAGCAAAACTGGGTAATTGGCAGCTAGTGAATACTTGCTATCAGGTAGCTGACCTTAGAAGGGCCTCTTTGAGAGCCAGTACACATCACTTGTGTATCTACCATGGCTAAAAACAGATCACTTTCATGTTGCTGGCTCCCTGGGAGCCTCCCTGATTCTAGCCTACAGCCTGGTCTACCTATCAGGTCAAGCCTAGTACTCCCTTCATCTAGAGGGTTGTCTTTAGAGTGCATAGCTATCTGATCAGATGATTGAAGGCCTCTAGTGAGGCCTCCCTATTATATCAGCCCTTAGGCTGGGAGGGGTCACAAGGGTCCTTAGTAGAATACACAGCCTCCTCAGTGGTTTGAAAAACAAGTGCTCTGTAGATCCTAGGATCAAACAGAATAAATCCCCTCAGTTACAAGGGTTGAAAGCGCTATACTGAGCCCTGCTCTCCAGGATGCCCTTCTCTATGATCCGGTCTGAGTTGGCTTACTGCCAGTTTACAGTCCCTCTTATTGGACGCCTCTTCTGGAGGCAAATATTTTATTGACTCTGTTTAGAAAATAGACAGGTTGTTGGCCAGACTAGGTTACTAGAAAAGTAAGACTAGGTCGGCCTCCCTGGTGGCATTCGGGGTCGACTATGTTCCCATGAGAAGTGACTGGCCGGGGCTCCTTTAGGCCCCCTGGCCATATTCCCTTAAAGGGACCTCTTCTATGTGAAGCTGTTAATTTCCAAGCCTTTAAGCGGCCTTGGTAGGCCTTCATGAATCATGGAGGCCTCTTTGAGGCTCATAGCTTGGGCTGTAGCCATAGGGAATACTGTCACTGACAGCCTATTTGTGACCCGTAGAGGGAGGGAATCTGGCATTTCAGTTGAAATTGCTTTAACTGATGTTTGTCTCAGCTATTCTTTGACATCGTTCCCCAATAAAGACATTGATACTATAATACTACTTTGATACAATACCTTGAAAATTGTCGATTTTCAATACCATAGGGAAGAACCGTCGTATATAGGCCTACTTTCATACAGATATTTTTAATATTATCTAATTTTTTGTCCATCCACTGAAAGTCTAGGAAATCAGTAATTTCTTCTAAAGAGATCACTTAGATGACAGATTTTAATTAAGGCTTTTATTCATATATAAATATTGCTCAATTACCATTACAACCATCTCACCTAGCCTAAATATTTGTTCACTCAGTGCATTTGTGTTTTTATATTAGGATAATTTTGATAGATTATTTTTAATTTTATAATGTAATCATTTATTACAATTAAAATTAATGTAGAAACAACATAAAGACAGCATATTTTAAAAATACTTGTTTAATGGCATCTTTTTATGAATGAAGGCCAGTATCACTGATACTAACACTACTACTGATGTCTCAATGAAATTGATTTTTTAATTATTATTTTAAACATTAATTATTGCCATTCAACATTACAGTGTAATTGAAAGCTATAATTTTTTAACATTTATTAGGCTTCAAAAAATAAAACAACTTTTAATTTAAGTAGTGTTGTAGTCAAGACCACTTAAACCGAGACCAAGACCAGTGTGTCTCAAGACCAAGACTTTGGCGGGTTGAAACTAAAACAAGACCAAGGCAAGTTGAGACCAAGTCAAGACCAAGACCAGACTAGCACTCCTCAAATTCATCTGAAAGATTCACCTTTACTGCCTGAGAAATGTCTTATTTTTAATCAATAATTAGAATTAGAATAAGAAGACACTATATAGAGCGGTTACCAATCAAATGAAATCACTAAAAACAAAATTCATCTTTACACTGCAGAGGTGGAACAGAAATTGCATCTGAATTGGTACAATTACAAATGCATAAATAATGTTGAGATTGTTTTAAAAATAAAATTTTCATTGAACATTTCACAAACACGTTTGCAGTTGTGCTCATCACAGCCCTCTTTCTTGTGATATTGCTTAATTATATCATATGTTATAATATAACTATCAAGATCTTATACAAGTACTTTTTTGCAATCATATCTTGAATTTTGTGGGCATTTGTATTCATTTTGGTGACATTTTTGACACAATTCCTTGTTGATTACTGACCCGGCACAACAGTAAAAAATAAATGAAATTAGAAATAAATTGATGGCATTTGAAGCAGGAAGTTATACATCCAATCAAATTAATGATGTTAACAAAGAAATCAGAAAATGCAATGGCAATTTAGTGATATCCCTGCAGTTGTGGTCTTGAGCGGTCTTGAAATAAAATCCTTTTAGAAATAGAGTCCTTTTAGTCTGACACCAAGACAAAACCGAGACCAAGACAAGACCAAGACCTTCAAAAAAATGGTCTTAAGACCGGTCTCGAGTACTACAATACTACATTTAAGTGAACTTCACATAAACCCATAAAAAATTTCATATTTGGGCCTACCTGTTGCAGGAAATATACAAACATTGAAAAATGTTATCAAACAGTCTGCACTAGATAAATGATAAATTAAATATATATTAATCCTTATTAAAGCTACAAAAGTCAAGAACAGTGAGTAATTTTCTCTGTTGCCTTTGTTCTTTGATTAACATTAAAAAGACAGCATTAGTGGCTGCTGTCACTTTAAGATCTGCAGCTGCTGCACATGACGCGTATTTGGCACGTGTCCCATTTTCTCACAACTTTTTACATTTGTTTAATTCTTATTTAACTGCTCTTATGAGGATATTAGACAAAACAGACATTTTGGCATAATTTTGCATATTATTTGTTCAAGCGTGAAAGAGAACTCAATTCTGCCGTGCTGTCTGTGCACACAGTACTGGTGTGCGGTTTTCTGTGTGTTGTGTCTGTCAGAACATTCACATACAGCGCATTCTTGTTTGTCTTGTCGCTCTTTAAAAGCATTTGCATGAAGAAGAGTGTGATCATATAATGTAACATTAGCCAAAGGATGATAGAAAAAAAATGGATGCTGCGTTAAATGTGTTAAATATTTTTGTTCACATAAAAGTAACGTTTTTTTCGCATAACATTGACAGCACTACTTATAGGATATAACCGATGTGTTTATGTGAACATGAGGTAAGACATACAGTACATACGGTACATTGTGACATGTGCAACAAGCCATGAAAAAGAGGCAGTTTGTAACAATCAGGCCTATACGCTGATTTCACGCAGCTGCCATTTTGAAATCGAAATTGAGGCTCCGGTGGGAAGAAACCCAGAAGTATCGCCTTGAATCACAGGAGAGTTGCGAATGCGATGGCGTATTGTTGTGTAACAGGCTGTACATCATATCAACGGAAAGAGAGATAAAAATATATCCTTTCATCGCTTTCCAAGTGACTCAAAAGCCTGTTGTGAGTGGATTGTAAAAGTAAAAAGGGATATTGGACCTCATTTTCAGGTAAGTGAAATAACTTAGCAAATAGTTAGCTAATGCTAGCTTTCCAAGATTTCGATGGCCGTTATCAAAATAATTTACAAATTTTCTCATTAGATTACAGACAACACGAGAGTGTGCTCCAAACATTTTACTCAGGACTGCATTGGTCATTCACTCACGGGGTTACATAGACTGAAATGGGGGAAGCGTGCTGACTTTATTTACGTGGTGCTGTGAACTCAAGCCCAGGAGGACACTTCAGAGGAATCAAGACTAGTTAACTTGTTTGATGACATAATCTGAATAATCTTAAAAAGATTAGGATTTTATGTTATGAGAACATTTGTCTTAATAACCAAAATGTATACTATAATTATATTTTCATTGAATCATTTAAACCTCTGAATGTGATAGTACTGTAATGTTTTATCATATTAAAAATACTCTTATGTTGCCTAAGCAAACTGACATTTATGTCAAACAGATTAGCATGTAATTCATTGATGAAAATTAGAGCATGTAAACATATCTTATGACCTTATTGATGTTTTTTCTTTTCATGTAATTTTCTCCTCTTTCTTAATACACAGATCTAACAGTGGTTTTGGGGCATTGCAAGACCATGATTACCTGGAAACGTCTCCTACCATGGAAGAGCAGCTGATTGCAGCACAGAAGTAGATTGCTCGTCTGACAGAGGAAAATGAAAATTTAAGAAGTCAGCAGTTTTGTCTATAGCGATTCCAATGTGAGCCCAAGATGATCTTGTTTTACACAGGATTTAATGATTATGAGACCCTCAAAGCACTCTACCTGTCTCTTCAAGTTTCAAGTTTACTTTATTTATATAGCACATTTAAAACAGCCGCAAGACTGACCAGAGTGCTTCACAAGAGAAACAGCATCATAAGAGTAGTAAGATCACATAAAACATGCTATAACAACCAGAAAAAAATAAATAAAACACAAATAGAAAATATAATAGGCAGGAATATAAAACCTAGTAGGCCAATGAAAACGGATGGGTTTTTAGAAGAGATTTAAAAATGGTCAGACTAGGGGCCATTCGGATCTCCACTGGCAAGTCATTCCAGAGGCGAGGACTGATTACAGAGAAGGCACGGTCACCTCTACGCTTAAGTCTGGAGTGAGGAATTAAAAGAAGGTTCTAGTCACCAGATCTTAGGCTTCTTGAGGGGATGTACTGATGCAGCAATTCAGATAGGTAGCCGGGTGCTTGATTGTGTAATGATTTAAAGACGAACAATAAGATTTTAAAATGTATTCTAAATTGAACAGGCAACCAATGAAGGGCCTTTAAAAGCGGAGTGGCGTGATCCCTTTTTTTCTTTTTTAGAAGAAATCTAGAGGCAGCATTTTGGACCAGTTGAAGACGGGCAATTTGAGCTTTAGAAATGCCACAGTATAATGAGTTACAATAATCAAGACGTGACATAATAAAAGCATACAATGCAAACATACACGAGACAAACATACAAGCAAATGTTTAATTTTTGCAAGTATACGGAGCTGATGAAAACTGGACCCGATCACAGTGGAAATTTGTTTATTGAATTTTTGTGAGTCATCTAAAATAACACCCAGATTACATCCTGTGAAGACCTAAAATCCAATAGGGATCCAAGGTCAAAATTAAATGCTTTTATATTTTCTGAAGGGCCAAAAACAATTACTTCTGTTTTCTCCTCATTTAAGGATAAAAATTTTTGAGATAACAGGGATTTAACCTCCTCAAGACAGGATAAAAGAGCAGTCATGGCCAGTGGATCATTTTTCTTAAAAGGTAAATAGATTTGAGTATCAGCATAAAAGTGAAATGACACTCCATGTTTCCTAAAAATAGATCCAAGAGGTAACATATATAATGAAAATAGGGAGGGGGCCAAAATAGAGCCTTGCGGAAGGCCACAGGGGAGAGAGGCAGCGGAAGATAAAAATTCTCCTAGCCTAACCACATATTTCCTGTTGGATAAAAATGACTGGAACCACTTTAGCACTGTCCCAGAGAGACCCACACAAGATTTCAGTCTATTGATTAGTACAGAATAGTTAATAGTGTCGAAAGCAGCTGATAAATCTAAGAGAACGAGGACCACAGAGTCACACATATCAGTGGCTAAAAAGATGTCATTTAAGCTAAAAGCCTATATGAAATGCCATAGAAGTAACATAACTGTTCAGACACTTTGCATCACAGAAATACATTATATTTTAAAGTATATAATAGAATGCCATTATTTTAAATTGTAACAATATTTCACAGTATTGCTGTTTTTTCTGTATGTTTGATATACACCATGATGAGCTGAGACATGATCACAGAGGGTTTTTTCACAGCCTACCTGACTGAAAGAGCTCATTATTATGCAAGTCATTTCAGGTCATTATTATGTGATTCTTTTGTCTTCTCAGTTGAGAATCACCCATTATTCATGATGATTCACACCTCTACGCATACTGTGTTTCTTGACAAAAAGTGTCTTACAAAAATCAATATATTGTTATAAATTAAGAAGTAGGCAGCATAATTTTTACATAATTTTGAAGCAAAAACTCTAGTCTATAACCTCCAATACCTAGAAGTCTTGTGAACACAGATTTAATATACTTTTTTGGCCTTATTTCAGTGACTTAAGTTTTTTGTTTTTTCAATAACCATGCATAAACGTTATTCCTTCAAAAACACAAATATGTACATTAGGGGTGTGACGAGACAGGTATCTCACGAGACGAGACGAGACTCGGGACTGAGTTCACGAGACGAGACGAGACCAGATTTTTACACACTATTTTTAAGAAATCCTCAATGGTGAAATCATGACTAGAAAAAATATTCTGCAGGTGTATTTGAAATGTTTTAACTAATCATCTTGTAATGAATGTCATTTCAGTTCTACTTTCTGAGTGTGAATTATCATATGCAGTAAAAGAACAATACTCAAGTACTGTAAAAGGTTTTGCCACTAACTCAACTGACTGACTTCTCTTCTGTATGATTTCAGTCTCTTCAGACCTTACTGTACCTGATTTATGAGCTTCTACAACTTTTGACCTCCTAACTGAACTCCTCTCCACAAACTGATCATAGAAATAAAAACAGTATAAATAAAAATGTTAACACTTTACAATAAGGTCTCATTTATTAACATTAATGTATTAACCAACATCAACTAACAATGAGCAATATATTTGCTACAGTATTTATTAATCTTTGTTTATGTTAGTTAATAAAAATAGTCATTCATTGTTAGTTCATAATTTACAGTGCATTAACTAATGTTAACAAATGAAACCTTATTGTTTGTGCTTAATAAGATTAAGAGAAAACTGTTATTCGTTTTCATGGTAACACTTTACAATAAGTGCAACCATAATCACACTCTCTCAATATTCAAAGTGCAAATAAGACCAAATTTTTCTTTGATACAGAGCTGAGAGATGGTTACAACTACACTTCCCAGCCTAAAATAGCTTTCATATTGAGAGAGATCTGTATTCATCAGGGAGCCGCTTTCAAAATGCGGGGTATTGAGATCGCGTTTGAATGCGCGCTCGTGTTTACTTTCACTTTCAGCGATCGCGCGTAACTCTGTAAATATGGAGCGGCGGCGTCCATTATCCAACTGAATTAAATGTTTTTTATTTAAATACAAAGCAAAACGACAGTGGAGGCGTAATGTAAACGTACCGGTGGCATATTCTTTCCTAATCATCCTAACCACTCTGTCATGGCAATATCACGAGACTACTTTTCGCCTCCACGAGATCTCGTCACACCCCTAATGTACATACATGTTCCTTACATATTATGGTAGCCTAGTTTGTGCTGAATACAGTGTAATGACACTTTTGTCATTTATATGTTTATGAACAACTGAAAAAAGCACAAATGTCAGGGCATGTCAAAACTTCTCCAGGCCCCAAATCAGCCTCAGACTTCAGAGGGTTAAAAGCATGCACATTTGGAAAAATATAGATGGATTCTCATATGTTTGTCAATTTTCTATACAGAGGAGTAATATTTATTCAATATTTATTGTCATCCCTATGAGCGCTGGATACTGTGTTTTCAATTCATACTTGCAGCCGGAGGGCGCTCTGTGCACCTTTAGTCCACAAATTTATGTAAAGAACAACAGGAACCAGGAACTAACGGCATGTCTTCTAGAGGTCGCTAACCATGGCTTTAACATCCAGATAAACACTTTTCAAGACAATAAATACACGATTGAGATGATGCATACAAGTATTGACTCAGAATTTGTGTCTGAATAGCGCTGGCTCTGTGGGCGTGGCCGCATTAGCGGATAATGAGCTGAATCACGGGTTTCTGACATGGCTCTCCTTTCATACAGATTACATAAGCACAGAATGTTTGTTTTCGATTTAAAACCTGACATTTCAACGTTTCTTTAGACATAAGTCTATTTTTTTTGTCATTAGTATTCACTAAGTTACAGTTCATTTTCTGAGAACTATCAGATTGGAGTTCGTTCAGAGGGAGACGAGAGATCACACATGTTAGTTTTCTTTATTTTACAAAAAGCACAACATTTTGTTTTTTCTCTGAGTGTACACAAATAAAAGAAGACATTCTATAGTTTCAATTGATATATTACTTATGTATTTTAAGTCTGTTTTGCTGCAATGTGAAAAAATCCTGCAAAACGCGCCGGCGCGTTAGCCGACTCCAGAGAGTTAATGCTTAACTAATGCATTATTCTGGACCCTTAAAATAAAGTGTTACCCCCTCTTCTTTCTGGAGTCCTACCTTCTCTGTGACCAACTCCTAGGTGGAGGAGGTGCACGAGAGTTGACTCTGTCTCTGATCCTTGAATCGGGACAGGCCTGGACCTTCTGCCTGTCTGGGCCTGGATGCGGATCTCAGCAGTATGCACATTTTAAACACCACTGAGCGCGCCTTCGCCTCCCTGAATTTTCCAACCACAGCCTCCACGGAGGTGCCAAAAAGTTTTCAAAACACTGCTTCAGGAAGCATCGGAGCATTATGAATCAGTGTATCGAATCATGAAACGGATCGCGGTTCAAACCCGCCAAACGGCTGAAATCACGTAACTTTGGCGCTCCGAACTGCAGATTCGATACACAGATTCACTGTGCTCTGATGCTTCCTGAAGCATTGTTTTGAAATCGGTCATCACTAAATAAGTCATTATTTAGTTTTTTTTTGGCGCACCAAAAATATTCTCATCACTTTATAATATTAATATTAAACCACTGTACGCACATGAACTGATTTAGATGTGTTTTTAGTACCTTTATGGATCTTGACAAAGGAAGTGACATTACTCCCTATGAAGGCCTCACGGAGCCATCGGATTTGAACTAAAATATCTCAATTTGTGTTCCGAAGATTAATGAAGGTCTTACAGGTGTGGAACGGCATGAGGGTGAGTAATAAATGACAGAATTTTCATTTTTAGGTGAACTAACCCTTTAAGTAATGCTCTGGGACACCTTTTCTCCACTGGTGGAGGTGGTTCCCAGCGGCCGTGGGCTCTGGCTCTGAGTCTGTGGCATGCTCTAGGTTCATAGGGGCGTTCTTTGAAGTGAAGATCCATGCACACTCTAACAACTAATATTGCCCACAACCAATTGATGATTCGATTAGAATGACAAAAAAAAAAAAAAAAAAAAAAAAAAAAAAAAACATAACTATGTGAGACCGATGGTTAAGTAGAGGTTTAGATAAAGCAGTTTAAGTGATCAATAATCAGTATCTAACAACTAGTAGATTGTCATTCATTTTAAGCGATTAGTCGACTAATCGTGGGGTTTCAAACACAGCTGGACTCAAATGAAGGTGTAGAACCATCTCAAGGATGATCAGAAGAAATGGACAGCACCTGAGTTAAATATATGAGTGTCACAGCAAAGGGGCTGAATACTTAGGACCATATTTCAGTTTTTCTTTTTTAATAAATCTGCAAAAATGTCAACAATTCTGTGTTTTTCTGTCAATATGGGGTGCTGTGTGTACATTCATGAGGAAAAAAAAATGAACTTAAATGATTTAGCAAATGGCTGCAATATAACAAAGAGTGAAAAATTTAAGGGGGTCTGAATACTTTCCGTACCCACTCTACATTTCGCTTTCTATAGATATATTTTTCATGTCTGTAAGTTTTGGTTCTTTTTTTTAATGGACGCACTCAGGTTCACAGTGACAGCAGAAAGCGAACCCTGTTTTTACAAAAGTAAAACGTTTTGTTATTGTGAGTGCACATAAATAAAAGTAGACTCTTCACAGTTTAAAAAGATGTATTACTCTTATCTGTATGACCAAACATGACAAGTATTTTAAGTGCAAGTGATTGCACTGGCGCCTCCATGTTAGCTGTCATGCAGTAAGCATGCTACTATTCCACCACTTCCTGTGGATTTTTTTTTTTTGCTGCGGCTAATAAAATTTTGGTTGTCTAAGCCTCTTCTTGTTGACTAATGGTTAGTCAACTATTAAGGGGCAGCCCTAATCATTATGTAAACACATGAGGAGAGTTCTCAGCATGAAAGACTGGTAGATCAACTTATTACCACATTTCTCTCCAAATAGGAAATTAAATTAAATGTGGAAGATGTCAACTGTGACATGATTGATGGGGCAGTTAAATGATGACAAGATGCATGTAACTAAGCATGTAAAAGAGCAATCTGTTAAAGTCACAATGATGACGAAGTAGTATATACCAAAGCTTGTCTACACTTCTGCTGAATACTCGTGTTCTTTTCTTACATACTTTTAGGGTGTATTATAAGTAGACAAATTGGGACGCAGCATTAGAGTCCATGGACATGAAACTGAAATGTGAATGTGTGTGAAACTGAATGTGACACCTATGGGATAGTTTTAGTTAATTTTTTTTTTTTTTTTTAATTAAATAAAAGCCCATATAACTCTAATGTCTTCACCATCCTTTGAACCAACCCTGACACATACATGTATAACTCACACGTCTTTTAATGGCTGAAATTAATGGTAATGAATTAGATGCGTTTCTTGCCAAACAGGCTAGTCATCTGCTTGTTTATTGTATTTTTTCCAGTTCAGTAACATTTGAAACAGAGAGTATGTAATATTTAATACATGGATTAAACACTGGGTTGTAAAAATATTGAGATTCTCTGTCATTTTTGGGGAATGTGGAGTAAAGAGATGTGTGTTTAGACTAAGAATTGAGACTATCTGCTGTTGCCACACCTGGTCCTGACACCGAGCTACAGATTCCAAAGCTCACAAATCACCATGGAAACACAACAGATAAGGGGAGAGGCAGCAGTGCTTAAGCCTGTGACTATATTCATTGGTAAGTGTGTTTGTCCGGGATGGTGAAGACCTGTAATGGTACATGCCTCTGAGACTCTCTACATTATTTAGTATGCTACATTCTGTGTGCCCTTATAGTGGCGGGGGTTTTTTTGTTTTTGTTTTTTTTTTCTCTTTTTTTCAGGTTTTTTTTTTTTGCATTTTGCATTTTGAGCTAAGGCTACATTTCAACAGCTAAATCAATTATCCAAACACACTGGACTGATGATGCTTTCTAAAGCATGGCATATATACTCATTTATTTGAGCTCTAAAAGGTGTATTTATATATGATTATAGAGCATTACATGTATCAAACACTGAAAACATTGAAGTTGTTTAAAATGTTTTGAGGAAATATGACCCACAATACCTTGACTATAAATGGTATGGATTTTTCAGTACCTTCTGTGTGTGTGTGTGGGGAGGGGGGTGCTGGTTCATTCCACACGTATGCCATCTTCTCACTGAGTTCATCTGGATGACTGGTCGAGGGGGGAGAAATGTTGATGGGCATACGATGGAGAGACAGACCGAATGGAGAGAGAAGGGTGTCATCACAGATTAGTGTAATGATGGCGAATGAGCCGCAGGAATCCAATGACTCTTTTACTCTGCATCACAAATCAGGGCAATTCTGACATGACTCAAGATGGAGGGCCTCCCTGACACCCCTGCAGGGCAGGTGACTCTCATGGTACCAAGATTCTGAACTGGATTATATAACCATGAGACAAATGAAAATTAAGGGCAGTTATTTTCACACATTTAATATGACTTAAATAGTGAAATGTGTCATCAAAGTGGCATGCTTTTTAAAGTAACAAGCAGAGTGGCAAACTTTTAGAGAGAATATTTAAATAGCTTTAAATAGCTTTTAAAAAAACATTTCTCCTGGGAATTTCTTTTTTATGTTATGCAGTACAAATGCAAAGCCACAAGGAGGAGAAATTGGAGTTTATTTTTAATTATTTAATAATGCTTATGCAATGTATACCCTGCTTTAGTCTCCTTTAAAAAAAAGGAAAAAAAAAGAAAAAAAGATCAGTGACCCAATTTCGACTAAAGACAGATCTTTTTCTGCATTGGGATGTATTGACAGTGCATATACTGTTCATATAAACACAAGGACAGTGTAAAGACTGCATAATTTCCCAACCCCATGTGAACTAATTCGCTGTCTGTTACTATGTGGCATTACCCCATGAGCCTCATGTTTACCCTCCTGCTTGCATTTTTAATGTTTGTGATAATTTAAGGGCATTGGGTTTCCAGTGTGTTAATTTGTCATGTCTGAATACAAAATCTAGTTAATTATCTGGAAATATTAATGATTAAAATATTTAAAAAAAACATTGTGGACACCACTGTGTGTCTAGTCCTCAAGAGCTGAAGGATAATAAATGTCTCTTGAATTTTGATTATTTTCTTAATTTAAGTGAGGATTCTGAGTTTGTGATTTTGCTGTCAGCTACTAAAGAGAATTTTGAACAGCTTCATATTTTTGCAGCTTTATTAAAGAAGCTAATCAGTTTGATTAAGCCAATGACAATGGTCAACCTATTTTGATAAAGTAACTTATACTGTATGCTTTTTTTTATTTATAATTTTATATTAAGATTTTTTATTACCACATAAATCAAGGTAATGTGATTTCTCTGGTTGGTATTGAGTTGACATGCTCTCAAACTGGCATCTCCACCAACAAAAAGGCTCTTGATGTTAATCTGTCAGAGGGTTGGATGTGCATTCCCTGAATATCATCAGAAATGCAAGAGACGTGCTGAGAGGCTGCTCCCTGTCTATCAGTAATGAGAATTTCATCCCAGCTGGGAGAGCTCTGGATGTGGAGATGTCAGCTTTTGAACATAACCTTGATTTGCACTGATAATGTGGCCTCTCCGGCTGTGAGTATGAATATTCACCAACCCTTGTTTCTTCCTGCTATGAGGAGGCTTAACATTCGGCTACCCTTCAACAATACATACTGTATAACAACTGCACCTATAACCAAGACAACAAAAACCCTTATGCTTCTTTAAGAATGATATTACATTACTGTTAAAAAGTTTGGGGTTGGTTTTTAATGTTTTCTTTTTCTCTTTCTTTTTTCTTCCTTTCTTTTTTTCCCCCTCACCAAGGCTGCATTTAATTCATTATAAATACAATTGTAACATGCATTCTGGTTTTGTTTCAGTTTGTGGGTGGGCTTGGTATGAATGTAGTTCAATTTCTTATTTCAGTTAGGCTATGTTTACACTGTCAGTCCAAATCCGATCACTTGTGTATCCGATTAGAATCTGATCTAAAATTATTGTGAAGCAGACAAGTAAGCAGAGAGACAGAAGCTGTGTTTAAGTAATGCGCCTTATTTTAAAGTTGCCAATTGAGTCCATAGAAATCTAATCAGCTTATATGGGCGGGGTTGGAATTTGCGAATCAGCTGATAGAGCTTGACTACGAGGCCTGCCTGAACTAATGCAGAATGCTTGATTTCAGTCAGGACCACTTAAGTAAAAAATTACAAGAGACAAACTTTAGTCAATTTTTTATTGACATATTTTGCTACAGGTACATTTGGCGGTACGGCTCTGCTCTAAATTCCCTGTCCTTTTCATGAGCTCTATGAAAGCTAAGACCGGAAACAGCAGCTGCTTCTGGGGACAACCTCCCATTTTTTTTAACTGGGAGAGCAGCACAAAATCCCCCTAAAACAGACCATACCAGGCAATCCTCCCTGGCTCTTCCTGCTAAATCGAAGAGCCAGCCAAGGATCCAGATGTGCATTTCAGGAAGCCAATGCAACAATAATTATAAAAGAACAAATCAAGCTACGTGAAGCTAGTATGAGAAATGTAGCTACAGCAAACAACAGAAATATTTGCGTCAATTGCATTTTGAGAAGCAAGTTAATTTAAGCACTAGTCGCATGCGTTAGCGCTCTTCCCAAAGCACACGTGAGAATTTGAAATCGAAAGCAGCCTTCCATCAGTGAATTTCATATTTTTATATATAAGCCCACGGCATTCCAAACAACATAAACTATGCCTTCATAGACCATTTGTACAGAAAATAGGCCTACCGACGGGTAGACCACAAACAGCAAGTGCAAACATCAAGCAAAGCACGTGTTTCTCACAATGCGTCATCACGCATATGTGGTCAAATTTATAGTATTTAAATGTAAATAGGCCCAACAGCTATTGAAGCCATAATATTTATTTTCAAGCCATGGATCAGGGAGCAGAACTCATTGCTTTTCTCAAGGATGGCTCAAGCATTGGCCGGAGGTAACGTTCATAAGCAGCTGAAGACCATCGCCCCATGGCCTTTGTAATGACTGAGACAAATCAGACACTATTATTTGTTAGTTCACCAATAGTTTTAAGCTCACTCTGGGATCTGACTGTCCCCATTCCCCGAGAAGTTCTCAGTTACAAGTTTATTGCACAGAGGAATGTGCTTGCCACATTGAGAGCAGAGAAGAGACACAGGAAATCTGCATCTTCCCTGCATTTTCCACACAGAACAAAGACGTTACTGCATTAATTCTATAAATGAACATGCATATTCCCAGGAAATGGTATCTATTATTACTGTGTTGTATTGCAGTCATTGTATTTACATGTTTTATGATTTTAAGTTTTATGACATTTAAGGTAACTTCAATCATGCCATGTTTAGTGTCTATATGTTTGTAGCGGGAAGATTTAAATGCTTGTGTATGCGGTATGTCCATACCTGTGCAACACATCAGTATTACAAGAATCTTTAATAGTTCTTATTCAAGAACTCAGCTTGTTAATCTTTCTGGGTTGTAAAAGCCCTGACAGGAGGGGTGTTGTCACCCGGAATTACAACATCTTCATTGGTCCGGTCAACAACTGAGAGGTGTGACTTTGACCAGAGGTTAAAAGCCAGCGAAAAATGCCACTCCTCCTCTTTCCTTGCCTCGTGGACAACTGAACAGAACCCTCTTGGCCGAAGGCCGCTTCAGGCCAAGGCCTGTTAGGCCTAGGTCTGCTGGCCTCGGCCTATAAACCAGCCATGTGCTCAACATCCAACATAGAAAAGACTGGCAACAACTTCAGACGAAATCCTCAAGATCTCTCCTCAACCTGCCGATCCGACGCTCCTCAGCCTAAAGGCATCTTGCAAGTATCGTACATTTTAACACTAAACAGCGATTTAGTATTGATTTGTAAGACTTACCTTTGCTATTGCTAAAAGAAACTGATGATTCCTTTCCAGATTGTCTTTGACTTTTTCCTATCCATGGGTTTCATGTGACGTCACTGTATGTTATCGCCGCCATATTTGTGTCCGGTCACAGCTGCGCGCCCTGTTGACGTCTATGGTGACAGCAGCTACAACTACCAGAGGAAGGCCAACAAAACGCTCTCAGAAGGTTCACAACAAGTTTATAATATATCTGGGATATGTTGTGTTATTAGTCGTCTTCAGAGAAACCCCGAACTACAATTTTATTCAATCCCAAAGGAGTTAGATCGGCGGAATTGTTGGTTTCAATCAGAAGGGACCACACCACTGGCAGCCAAACAGCAATGCACAACATAAATAACTGCTGGGACTGTAATTTACATAACATTATAACGAGAACACTATTGTAATAAAGCGTTGTGAATCCTCTATGTTGTTGTTTCAATGTGTTGTTGTGGGAAGAGCGCGTCTACTGGAGATAAACATTGATTACACAACTTGTTCAAACTTCACTTGTGCATTAGCGTCATTTTTTAAATTTAATAAGTATAAATATCTGATTAATCTCATAAAGGATTTCGTTGAGGTAAATAACCCGCAGAGCTGATGTGAGGGCTCAAAAAGTAAGGCAAAACATTAATATAATTGGGACTGTCTTCTTATACATGATATTTTAATCGTATACACTTGTAATATAACGTTGTGAATTTTTTGGGCTTATTTGCTGTGTTTCGGAGTTATTGACTACGTTACTTCAGTTTAAGGGTTTTGATTCTCTTCAGCTTCAGCGTGCGCAGCTCAAAACAGCAATGTTTACTACTGTAATATTAAAACGTTGAATTCACAATATTTTAATACAATAGTGTAGACAATTAAAATGTTATTAATATGACAGCCATAATCGTAAATAATGCTTTGTGTTGCTGTTTGAGCACTCGCGCTGAAGCTAAAGATGGCCATCAATACAATGAAGCGCTACTGCGTTAGTTGCCATCTCGGACACAAATATGGCGGCGGGCATAGCAGAAGTGACGTCTTTGAAACCCATGGATAGCTCTAGGAACAGTACCTCTTCCGGTTCAACCCTATCATTACTCATTCTTACCTACAGTATGTATGTGTGTGACCTTTGTATGTTATGTGTTTGTTAGTTTAGTTATGTGTTTGTGAGTTAGTAAATAAAGATTGTGCACAATACATGTTTGGTTCTGACTCTGTCTGCTAATAAACTGCCTCTTAAGTGATTTAGATTCCGACTAGGTGCTCTGAGTAGTATGGTACAATAAGAATGTTATTTTTCCATAACATGGAAATTAACATTTCTTAGAATTAATAAACAATCAACACTGAGCATTCACTTGACAAACAGGTTAATTGATTGTAATATTAATCTTAATGTAGCTACATCCAGTTAATCTGATTAACGGATTTACATATTCATAATTAATCATAATTAAGAATCATAATGAGTTATGAATAATTATTAATATTTCCCCTTTGAGTTAATTCGCTACACCTTCAATGTAGAGACAGGAGTGGAAGAAGCTGCAGTTGTAGCAGCACATAAGCACAGTGAATGGAAGGAAGCCCTGGGGAAGTTTGTAACATTGCAGAGAGGGCATAGATGGGAGGAAATTGTGAGGTCATGTGACAGATTAATCTGTGCGTGTGGAAAACTCGCCACCTCTGAGAAAACCGTGAGCAAAAGGGAAAAGCTGATCATTGACTTGATGTTTCTCTCTTTAAAGCCCGTTAGCAGGAAACAAATAGATGGATTTTCTATTACACTGATGGTGGATGGATCCAGGCAGCGCAGGTGACCGTACTTTTGGTTGAAGGCAGTACAGCTATGGAGAAAGTGGCACAGAAGAACTGAATTGAGACCAAACAGACACTTTTTTTTTTTTTTTTTTTTTTTTAATAAAAATGTAGATTTGGCTAGATGACTACACATGTAGTGAGCTGCAGAGTGCAAATAATATTGAAGGATCATATCTAGTCTAGTACAGTTTGGCTGAAAGGGGGCAGACCAGGCTGATGGCACTGCCTTTAGACCAGTGGTTCTCAAAGCTGTCCTGGGGACCCCCCACCACTGCACATTTTGCATGTCTCCCTCATCTAACACAGCCAATTAAACTCTTGCAGTTTCTACTAATTAGCTGATGACTTGAATCAGGTGTGTTTAGATGAGGGTGACATGCAAAATGTGCAGTGGTGGGGGGTCCCCAGGACAGGTTTGAGAACCACTGCTTTAGACACAGGAGGTGGAATTTCTGAAATTCAAACCGAGACAGAGAATCAGCAATTGGTTGTTTAAGCAAGGAATGTGAGCAGCCTAAAATATATATTTAACCATGACTGAACCAATAAGACAACTTCAAATCCGTTTTTAATCTGGACTGAAGAGAGTCCCTTATTAATATGAACGGTTTCCTCATTGTTGCAAAGAACAATATTTCTAGACTAGTGTTTACCCCACAGAATACAGCTATCACAATGAGATTCAATTAAAACAGAGCAGTTGACAAGATGTTAGCAGGCACAGATAGCAACTCATTGCCATACACTAGCAAACCACTGACCATTAAAACACTATTCTTTGGCTTGACTACGAGGCCTGCCTGAACTAACGCAGAATGCTTGATTTCCCGGAAGGAGCAGCTGCGCCGTAGAGTTACAGCAGAACAGACCGTTTGCGATGTCCTTTTAAAAGGTAAGCTGTTTAAACTAAACTATAATATTTTATATTATCAGTACATCTGAATCAAATTAACTTGTGTAAATATTAAAGCATGATAGCTGATAATGCTCACTAAATAAATAGTTTTAGGGGATGTTATCAGATAGTATGTTATAGATTAAAACAGCTTATTAATTGTAAAAACTATTAATGCAGTTTTATCCATCATTGTGTAATTAGAGAAAAAGGCTTCTAAACAGGGTTAAATATAACTTTGGGGCTTATAGTGGTGGGTGGACGTGGTGTTACGACCGCTAGGGGTCAGCCGTAACAGAAAGGAAGTGAGTCTAAATACCAGTGAGATATCAAATACTACAAACTTTATTTACAATGAAAATAAGGGTTTAACGTCAGGGGCAGACCCGGCCAAAACAACAAACAAAACAATCTTCTTTTAGAAACTAAATTACCTCAATGAAAATAAAGGCAACAAAATACAACTTAACTTACCTACCTCCCTTAACCATAAACAAAGTAAAAATAAGATACAAATAAATTCAATTCAAACCCCCTACCTCCCTTAAAGTGAAATAGTATTTACAAGAATTTACAATAGTATTTACAGAGTCTTTGGCAAACAAATCAGATTCGGAATTCAAGTCATAGTCAAACAGGCAAAGATCAAATCGGGGAATCAGAAACAACAATAACAAACAAACACTCACAATCTCACTAAACACTCACAGTCTCTCTGGCACAACACTCTCAATCAAACCATGACAAAACGAACAATAGAAAAAGTCAATCCAATCGTCTCCATTGACTTTGTATAGCGTGAGGCTACACAGCGATAATGGACACAGCAATGCATCATGTGTTATAAGATCATTCATTATGTTTGTAGCGTGACCCATTAAAACGTACAATATATATATTTCAATTCAGACCTAGTGATACTATTATTATTATTATTACTTCACTTGGTCTGAAATATATTGTTTGCTGCAAACATGATGATCTTAAATTTATTAATTATTAATTTACTATTAATAAATGTGTAAAGTTGCATAAAATGGAAATACTCAAAGTAGGCTAACTACATTACCTCAGATGGATGAATGGTTGGATTCCACAACTGGTAAAATAAAACATATATAAGACAATACAACATTTACTGTAGGAGCCATACAATTTACTGGTGACTTAAATAAAAAAAATTTAAAAAACTGTTCTATTGCACTTCTGATTTGGCAGCAAAATTCGCCGATTTTGGGTGCGTAAGATGTGAAGGATTGTATGGTCCAGTTAGTATTTTCATCCCATAATGGCGGCCGCGCTACCGGAGCGCCATCTAGTTGCTGTTACTTAAAAATTATCAGAGTGTCACCTTTTGGGTTCTATACTCTTTGAGCATGCTCACACTCACCCACTGCAAAGTTTTGTTTTGGGCGATTTCCCGGACAGGGTTTAAATTAAGCCAGGATAGGCCTTAATCTAGAATAGTTAATCGTGTCTTAAAAAAATGGCTTTCTGAAACAACAGATTAGGTACAGATTACTAAAACCTGGACTATGGAGTCCTGACTTAAAATAAATCTGCTGATACTGCTGATTCAATATATATATACTTGGATGGATATATATATATATATATATATATATATATATATATATATATATATATATATATCCATCCAAGTAATACATGTGTCTTCTTTGAAACACGACGTTAATCTGAAGTTAAACCTGCCTCCTGGTAGGTTTAATTTAAGCCTCAATTTAGTCCTGGAGTAGCTCTAGTCTTCCTCCATGAAATCAGCTTATTAAACTCTGGACTAGACTAAGTCTAGGACTATTTTAAACCATGACATAGAAAGCAAATTTCTGTTATTCTGGTTTAAAGGGCCATTTTATTCTAGGATTAGGCTTAATCTCTGTCCGGAAACCACCCCTAAGTGTTTATTTCCATTTATGATATCCCTGTGTATGACCCTGGACTGTTTTCTCTGCTTACGATACCTCGCTGCCTGCCTTGACCATTGTTCTCTGTCTGCCCTGTTTGTACCTGACGCTGGTGATTAACCCCTGCCTGTTTGTACTACGAAATATCTTTTAATAAAGCTGCAAATGGATCCAAACTCTGCTGATTCACCATTACAGAAACCGATCCAGCGGCTTTTTATCATCTGTCTTTGGAAGCATCAGCACAAGCGAACATCCTTGCAGCCCATCAATAACAACTGAACCGTCTTGACTTTGCTCACTGAGGAATTAGTTAAGACGCTGCAAAGTTTTCATCTTCCCGCACCAGAACCAAACCAAACGCCGGTAAAACCCACGTCCAACACTACCATGACGACAACAACAAGCCCATGCCTGGCGTTTCCTGAGAAATTCGACGGATCCCCCGACAAATGTAAGGGCTTTTTACTTCAATGCTCCCTATTTGTAACACAACAACTGACCTGCCTTCTCGACATTCAATGCTTTTCTGCAAAGATTGTGAGGCGAAGCACTACTGCGGAGTATGCTTTAACTGTCTGCACGCTCGCGGCACAAACCGGCTGGGCTGATGCATGCCTTAAGCTACTGTTTCGAAAAGGATTAACCCAGGAACTCCAGTCTGAGCTTGCTTGTCGCGATGAGGGGAGGAATTTGGACAACTTAATCCGTTCAAGATGCCCAACCAGGGTTTCACATGCACTTGCAGCTGTTCCCTCAACTTCAACTGATTCTGAGCCCATGCAGATTGGCTATACACGTCTCTCACCCGAAGAGAGGCAGCGTTGTATACGTCTAAAGCTCTGTCTCTACTGTGGTCAGCCCGGCCATCTACGAGCTTCATGCCCCACTCGTCCTGCTCAAAGTAATCCCTCTGTGGTGAGTACACATAACCACACTTCTAGTAATGTTGAGTTACCAGTAGTACTTACTGTAAATAGTAAATCTATTACTACCATTATATACAAATTATTCTTTAAATTTTTTTCCTGTTTTATGTATCATCATGATTCTGCCTTTTAATGCATTTTAAATCCAAATGGCAAAATTATCTGTTTTTACTGTTATTTCTATTCCTTATGTTCTATTTTTATTCTTCTTCTTTATGTAAAGCACTTTGAATTACCATTGTGTATGAAATGTGCTATACAAATAAAATTGCCTTGCCTTGCCTTGCCTTACCACAGCCATGATTGATTCCGGGGCCGCCGCTAATCTTATTGATGCTGACTTTGCCAAATCTCACGACTTTCCCTTAAAAATGCCCTAGAACTTTTTTTAAAAAGATGTAATATAAGTCTAAGGTGTCCCCTGAATGTGTCTGTGAAGTTTCAGCTCAAAATACCCCATAGATTTTTTTTAATTCATTTTTTTAACTGCCTATTTTGGGGCATCATTATAAATGAGCCGATTCAGGGCTAGTGGCCCTTTAATTCTCGTGCTCCACACCCACGGAGCTTGCGCTTGCCTTGAACAGTGCATAAACAAAGTTTACACAGCTAATATAACCCTCAAATGGATCTTTACAAAGTGTTCGGCATGCATGTGGCATGCATGCATCGGATTATGTGAGTATTGTATACTGTTATATTGTTTACCTTGATTCTGAATGAATTTGAGGCTGTGCTCCGTGGCTAACGGCTAATGCTACACTGTTGGAGAGATTTATAAAGAATGAAGTTGTGTTTATGAATTATACAGACTGCAAGTGTTTAAAAATGAAAATAGCGACAGCTCTTGTCTCCATGAATACAGTAAGAAACGACGGTAACTTTAACCACATTTAACAGTACATTAGCAACATGCTAACGAAACATTTAGAAAGACAATTTACAAATATCACTAAAAATATCATGATATTGTCACAGACATGTCAGGCTCCACTGCTCACCAATCACAGTGCACCCAGTCACCAGAGTACTGATCACAGACACCTGCACCTCATTAAGGCCTAATCCCAATTCTATTTTATACCCCTTCCCCTTCCCCTTACCCCTATGCCTACCCCTTCCCCTTGCCCCTTGAAACAGAGTGTCAAGGAGTAGGGCTGAAAATATCCCCCTAAGAAATGGGACACCACTACTAGACCGTTACACGTCATCATAAGTCGTCGCTAGCTCCTACGTCATAGATGCGCCGATGTTTATCACACACTTCTAAAGGCCAATTCACACCGCACCGACAACAGCCAACAAACTCGTCTGTTGGAGTTTGTTGGATCGGTGTGATACCCCTGTTGGTGTCTGTTGGCGTTGGTCGGAGTTAACCACTATGAGAGCAACGCAGGTTTACCTTCAGTTTCATTTTTAATAATTCGTTTTGGCTTGTTTAGCTACATGGTTGTATATGCTTATGGGTCTCGTTAATAAAAAGGGTCGCGCTAAAAAAAAAGTTTAAAAACCGGTGTATACCAACCAATAGGTTACGATCAGATTAGTATTTTTGTTTTGCCTCAATACTTTAATACAATGAAAATATGTATGATGATACTATATTATTAATATAATAAACTTGCCTGACAATATTGTTAACATGGTTACTTGTGTAGTTGTGGAATTTTCCCAGTCAGACGTCACTCGTTTTCGGTGTTTGTTGGGGCGGTGTGAACATGACAGTTTTTTCTCATAGAATTCTAAATCCAACGGCCAACTTGTTTGTTGGCGTTTGTTGGTGTTTGTTGGTGCGGTGTGAATTGGCCTTAAGATGCCATCGATAGCTGTAGTGATCTCTGTTGCTTGGGCGACAGCTATTTTTTTGCATTTGTCTTCAGTTCTTCGCATAAGACAAAGGAGACGAGCCTGCGTGTTTCCCTGGTTGATACAGAACGCCCCGGGTTACTTCACTGTAACCCTGTTCCCTGAAAAGGCGGGAACGAGAAGCTGCGCTTTATTCAGCGCTATGGGAACGTCTTTAGTCGTGACCAGCTGTGAATATATGTGTAAAACAACGTCAATGAAATTGACCTATATTTATAGCCTTGCGTGACGTCATTGGAATGCGTCGTAGCGAGGCTATAATTAGATGATCCACCTGTGCATCAGCAGATATTTTGTCTGAAGAGCAGTCAAGGGACATCTCAGTGCGGCAAAGAAGCGCAGCTTCTCGTTCCCGCCTTTTCAGGGAACAGGGTTACAATGAAGTAACCCGGGGCGTTCCCTTTCAAAGGCTACACTCTAAGCTGCGCTTTATTCAGCGCTATGGGAACGAGAATACCCACGCCGCCGCACGGTGTGTCCGGACCCCCTGGCTGTGAAGTGTGTCACAAGCACAGAGAGTCTCAGACACTAGCTTGTGATGTAGACTCAAGGACATGAGAGCCCGGAGTGACATGAACATCCAAACTATAAAACCTTATAAATGTGTGCGGAGAGGACCAACCTGCCGCATCACAAACATTTTGTAAGGGGGCACCCCCCGCCAAAGCTCTAGAAGAGGCAACCCCCCTGGTGGAATGAGCCCTGATGCCCGTTGGCGAAGTGTGACCACGCGCCTCATAGGCAAGGGCAATAGCATCTCTCACCCAATGTGACATGGTCTGTTTCGTGGCGGCCGCACCCCTGTTATGGCCGCCATGACAAACAAACAGTTGCTCTGACTTACGCCACTGGCTAGTGCGGTGGACATAAGTCTGAAGAGCACGGACTGGACACAGTCTATGAAGTCTCTCCTGCTCCGGCGTTGTGAATGGCGGAGGGCAGAAGGCTTCAAGAGTGACTGGATGCAAGTTCGAGAAAGGAACCTTAGGCAGATAGTCAGGATGAGGATGCAAAATCGCTTTCACCATTCCTGGGGCAAAGTCTAAGCAGGATGGCACAATGGACAGAGCCTGCAAATCCCCAATTCTTTTGAGAGAAGTTATAGCCATAAGAAAAACCATTTTCGAGTTAACAGCTTGTCAGAAACTGACTCTAACAGTTCAAAGGGGGTCTCAACCAGGCCCTCTAGGACTATTGCTAGGTCCCATGAAGGGATCCTGGTTCTAGAAGGAGGCTAAAGCCGCCTAGCTCCTCGAATGAAGCGAGAGAGCAGGACATGCTTGCCCAAAAGGCACCCCGTCAATCAGAGCGTGGCAAGCCGAGAGAGCAGCTACATAAACCCTGAGAGTGGCGGGGCATGTACCTGTCGATAATTTTCCCTGCAGGAAGTCCAGAACTGTAGCAGTTTGGCAGTTTACTGGATCTGCATTGTGTGCAGTACACCATCTTTCAAAGACACCCCACTTGTTGGTATAACTTGCTCTAATAGAGGGAGCTCTAGCATTAAAAATAGTCTCAACTTCAGGTGAAAGCCCTGTCTCCCTCAGTTGGTTCCCCTCAGGGGCCAAACATGAAGATTCCACATCTCTGGCTGGGGATGAAATATTGTCCCCTGCGCCTGAGACAGAAGGTCCCTCCTGCTCGGTATCGCCCAAGGCGAGCCGTCGAGGAGAGATATTATCTCTGAGAACCATATTCAATTCAGCCAACGTGGCGCTATCAGAAAGAGGCAAGTCACTTGTTGGCGAAATTTGGCTAGAACTCCTGGGAGCACAGAAACCGGAGTAAATGCATACAGGCACATTCTGGGCCACATATGCTCATCACATCCAGATCCAGGGGAAGCTGGGTGACTCCAAAAGAAATAGAGTGGACATTGCGCTGCCTGTTGGGGCGAAGAGGTCCATCTGTTTCATAAAATCTTTACCAGATTTGACTACCTCGGGTGGAGTTTCTACTCCCCCGTCGGTATGCTCTGTCTAGACAGATATCTGGGGATATAAATCGCCATGAGGGACAGGAACTTGTCCTGAGCCCAGAGCAGAATGTGCTGCACTAGCCTGTATAGACGTTGCAACGCAGGCCACCCTGGCGATTCATATTAGAGGCTACCGCAGTAATGTCCACCCGCACTAGGACATGGTAACCCCTTAACTGGTGGAGGAAGTACTTCAGGGCCAGAAATATAGCCATCAATTCAAGGCAATTGATGTGCCAATCGAGATGATGACCTCACCATATCCCTTTGGACTGGACGGCCACCTAAGGCCGCTCCCCAGCCCGTACAGGAAGTGTCTGTTGTTGGCATCTTGCAACATCAACACACCTAGAGTGGGACCCAGGGTGAAGAACCGAGGTCTGAACCACATAGAAAGGGAACGAAGCCGCAGCGCGTAACCCTTACCATAAACATGGATTTTAGAAAGTGCACGAAGCATTAGCGCGTGACTTACCATAAACATGGATTTTTAGAAAGGGCACGAAGCACTCAGCGCATGCCCTTGCCCTTATTTACCGTAGAGTATTGCCTAGACAATACCTCTCGGCTCTGAGCCACAACTGAAACGTCTCATGTGCAAGAGGCCCATAGGAATCACCGAGGACGCTGATGCCATGAGACTTAACATTTCTTAATACTGCAGAACAGTGCAATCCTGGCCTAGCCTGACATTGTTCAGGGTGGTTAGAATGTCTCGACTCGAGCGGGAGACAATCGTGCCCGCATCATGGTGGAATCCCATATGACCCATAAATATGTCGTTCTCTGGGTAGGACAGAGAACACTTTTCTCTCGTTTAATCTCAACCCTAAAGAAACTAGATGGGCTAGTACGACACCTGTATTGTAACGCCATCTCTTGTGACTGTGCTAATATTAGCCAGTCGTCTATGTAGTTCAAAGGCTAGGCCGAATGGAAGAACCCGATATTGGTAAGCTTTGCCCCCGAAAGCGAACCTCAGGAACCTCAGGAACCACACAGACACCCCTGGCAGTAGTTTCCACGCTGACAGGTTCTCTGAAATGGGCACTAATTTTGATACTTCCGTTGAGGGGATGTTAGATGTTCCACGTCCTGATATGTTACAGAAATCAATGGAACACCTAACATGTCACTGAAAACCGCTGCCCCCCGCTGCTCCAGAGGTGGCCGGGAAGGAGGGTTTATGTGAAGATATTGAGAAGGGGCGGGTGTTACATATTATGAGGCTGCTGAACGTGACAAGCAGGTCCCTAGATTTATAAGGGGAAGCACAACTCGCCACAGCCTTCTTAACAGGTCAGCCTGGTCCACCTGCAACACTGCCATAGTGTGCAGCAGTACCAGTCTGATACACTGATCAAAACACCTTCCCACCAGTATGGATGTTAATATGCATAGCTTGGTGGGGAGTGCTGTCTCTTTAAGTGACTATGAGCTCCAGAGAAGAGATAGCTCGCAAGCGTCTCTTCAGACTGGAGCATCATTGTTTAAATCACACGCCCTTGCACCCACGATAGTCAAATAAGTTGACATTGAAGGCACAAAGGCACAAGAAAAATAAGGTTTTCCCCATGAACGAGTTAACATCATGGAGAACCTATTTATTTTGCTTATATATGCATATATATATATCATATAATTAAATATATAAATATAAACATATATTATAAGGCCATTTCACTTAATAAATTCCTCAGAATTAAATGCAGCCAATTACCAGACAAGTAAACACGGTCTGAATGAAAGGCTGTGCTTAAAACTTTCATAGATCAGTCTGATATGCCTGAAACACAGCCATTGTGTACAGCGCAGTAACAGCCTGACTCGCTGTGAAACGCCTCTGATGATGCGCCCCCAGGGGAGAGATATGCAAGCGTCTCTCCGATCTGAGGCAGCATCGTATAAACGCGTGCCTTTGCACCCGCGATAGTCGATCGAGTCGACGTCACGGGTACAAAACACATTTATATTACAAATGTTTAGGGTCTGCTTGTGTCACTGTTTGAATGACCGCCCAGAGCAGTTCACTTTATCATCACAGGAGGAACGCTCAGAGATGGACAAACTCATATTCCATTCCAATGGAAAACACTTAATCGTCCTCTGCCCGAGCCGAAGAAGCGCCCGAGCATGCTTCGGTCTCGGTAAAAGACATTGCAATCCGGAGAGAGAGTGAGAGCAATAAGTATAAACCCGTCTCTCGCTCCTCAGCCAGATCGCCACGAGTCATGGTCCCAGAAGGAAGCTTAAGCAACACAAGTTTCACAGCATCCTTCAAGAGCATCTCCATCACTCCCATCAAACTGGTACCCACCAAACAGGTGCGCAGAATGGAGCTGATGGAGGACCAACACCTCGCTGTACCCACAGTCGCTAACCATAAATAAACTTTAGAGTTTTCAGAACGCTTTTAACCTGAGGAACTGTGTTCTTAATCACTAAATTGGCTCCGAACAGTCTGCTAAAGATGAGCCCACTTGACACCTTTGTTGCCCTCCGAGGTAACACAGGAGGCCCAATTTCCTTGCTCTTAGGACATCAAAGGGGCCCCTCATGTGGACTACGGACCAGATCCACATTCCAACACCCCACACACACAGGGACACACAAAAACACACACACAGACACATACAGAAACACACAAACATACATTTTTAACTGTATATGTAAACTACCACTATGCTGAAATATATCCATCATATATTTTAGGGCCTATGCATGTTTCCTAGTGTTTAAATGAGTGTATTTGTGCTAGTGTGCATTTTAATGATAGAATTTTGTCTGTAAACCATAACTTCTTTTATATGCATTTCTGATGTATCGAGTTTGATCTCTCCGTAAAGCTCCGGACCTGAGCTATTCACTGAGAGATGTCACATAACTGACAGATGCATTTTTCTATGTGTTTAATGATACTGTGAAGAATGGACTCCATCTCGAAATCCGATCTGATAGCCATTAAGTATGCAAATTCATCTAGGAGACCAAACCAAGGAACTTTGCCCGCCAAATAGTGCTGCGCATCTATTGGCCGCTACAATTCAGGAGGTGTGTTAGCTTGGGTTTCCATAAAAACAACGACACACACCTTTTCCTTTGTTCTCCCGGTGACCTCCCGATCGTCTCGTGCACGTCTCTCCGGACGCCTCAGGTGACCGCACTTCCCAACCACGCGTGCAGCTCGGGAGGACCACTTCCTCTCTCTCTCTCTCTCTCTCTGTCTTTGGTTAAGTTACTTAAGTTTAAACCTCTTTTGAAAACCCCACCGGAGAAACCCTCTCGGAAAGGACCAAGCCAAGCGCGTTGAAACTGCTACTCACGAACTTGAACCAATAAGCAAGTATTATCATTTATCTGAAATTTGTCTAAACTGATTTCTGTGCTGGCTCTCTCAAAAAGGTTTAACTGTGTAATTTGCCATTCTTTGATCATCTTTCTTTCCCTGTCTTTTCTTCATTTTCACTCTTGTGTATATATATGTGTATACCTTCTGTATATATTTTAGACGTATAATCTCTGTATTCGTAGTTTGCATATATTAAAACGTTATTCACGCTCGATTGTTCTGGTTGTTCTTTCAACTGAAAACCAAGTCACTTTAACGTTTTTCGATCGCTTTATGCTTTGATGCTATAATAGCAAGTTATTTTCATGGCCAGAGAATAACTCTGTTTATAATATTCTGTGAGGGACTTAGTTTGCTGGACAAACGAACAGTTTCTCTAAATAATTATTAAACCAGAACTAATCATATATGTAACTGATTATAATTCGTTGTAATTGATTCACAATATATGTTTAATTCCCCGTTGGGTCGATATATGAATCATAATTTATTCATAACCTTATGAATTATTATATTCATATTTCATCCATAAATTGATTAATAACCGCTACATTCGTTACATATTATTTGGTGGAGGATTCGCGAGCAACGTTTTAAACTTGATTTTTGGTAAAAGAGCAATGTAGAATAATTTGTGTGTGATTTAATGTACATGCGCGCTTTATTCAGTGAGAAGACGCACGGGTCCTCACTCTACGCATCGTTAACAAGCTGCTGTTTGTGTCTAAAAACACTGCAGGCCTAGTCTTGGTTGACCGTGAAATAACTGCAGTTCATTAATATTCAGACTCGTATGCAAGAGGGCGACAGTGTTTTGCAAATACAGTTTAATATTAATTTCTGCTTTAATTAACGAATTGAATCGTATTCAACGCGTTTTGAAACGAGTTTAGTGGCGAGATTCCCACTAAATCTCTTGAAAGGCCTAAATTTTACCGCTATCTGAATTATTTGTGTCGTCCAAAAAAATTCACCATAGCCGGTTTGCTCCTGGGTGACGTCATTTGGCCTAGCTACCCATACCACGTGACCCCCCTTAAAGCAACCAGGGCGTGACAAAGGCGTGAACGACCAAACTAATGCCCTTGCCAAGACTGGCACCCTGCATAACAAGCTATGGTCACACCCACCCCATTCACCCACCCTTAGTGTGGCAACAACAACCCGCAGCCAGCGGACTGTTCCTGCAACATTTCCCGCCTTACTGCCACTGCCACTGACAACCAAACTTGCCAACACTTCCATGCAAAATGTTTTGCACCACCACTCATACCCCTCCAACCTCCCGTTCACGGCATCTGGTCCCATGACGGCCCCTGGCCACAAACGACTACATGAGACCAACCACATGCTGCGTGTGGGAGTGAACTTTCTAAAATATGTCCCTGATGTCTTCACAGCGCCAAAGCTTGTACTGCCACAGGGCCAAAAGGGGGGTGAACTGATATACACCCACGACACACCATGTGCCAAACACCATGGTACCAGAACCACGGACGAGACATTAAAACAAGTGGCGCACTGGCCCAGCATGCAGCAAGAGGTGGCAGAGCACGCCAGAGGATGTCAAGTTTACCGTCACGTCCAGACTGCAAACGCAAAGCACCGAGCTTCACTGCAAAACCGAGGAGTCACGTTTCCACGGTCAGTCGACCAGAAAGACGGGACGGTAAAACCTCCTCTGATGCTCATGGCCATCACAGACACCATACAGGAGTCAACTCAGGTGTTCCCCACGGAACTACTGATGGCACGGCAGGTGCCACTGCCGTTGCACCTGTACCAACCAGGAGACTTGAGTCTCATCACAGCCTGCTCTCCTCATCAGCATCGCAACAAGCTCTGCCTACAACTGAGAAAACAACTCGCAACACAGAGCCAAACCCTGCAAACCACCTGCAAATCCTGGAAAGGTATTGCGGTGGTTCTCCGCACTCACAGTTTCCTGCTGATCCAAACGGCGAACTCAAGGAAGCAACTGTTTACAGTCCTCCAGAATGACTTTGCCCAAAATCAGCTGGTTATGTCTCTGTTGACAGACCTGCTACGAGAAATTAGCTTCTCTATGGACAGAGTGGCTATGAATAGGATTCCTCAGTATCCTACACAAACTGTGCTGGACTTTGCTACTGGCAGACCCAAAGACATGGTCAATGTCAGGTGGCGGCAACGTAACACCCATGCCAAGAAACACACCTCAGCTGTGGTAGCCTACCACAACAGCAACCCACCGCTGTGCCCGGCTCCCCACTTTCACAGGTGTAGTTTCACCAAAGACTTTCAGTACTTCTGCCCAAACCAGCTCTTCCTCAGAAGCCACACTGAAGGAATGGGCCGGCCGCAGCCCACGACCAGCGACACACGCTGCCCTGCCGAGGCCAAGCCTCGCACCCCAGTCATCGGAACGCAAGCCGAGATTGTGGGTGATCGACTGCTCATCCACACCCCCACTCATGCTGCCATCCTAATCTACAATCAGCACAACACTGCCACTCGTGTCAGCCTACTCAATCCAAGTAAGTGGATCCAGGTACCCCTGGGTTCCATCCTTCATCGCAGCCATCTGGCAGTGCACTGTCTCTCAAGCAAAGAGGACCAGTCAGAACTGGAAATCCCATCCTCCTCCAGGAATCACCATCACGCCTTAGATCCAGGACTGGAACTGAGGATTGACAAAAGGGGGTCCCAGCTAAGTGACAGTACTCCCATCGATGCAGCCCTCCAAGCACTCTCACGACTGCCTGTCCTGACCAGCTCACCTAAAGCCCAAGCTTGGACTCCTGCCAACACAACCCGGTGCCTCTCCATGGCAATCAAGTACTCACTCGCCCTGGGCCTGGCCTTCATCCTATCCCAAGGGATCAAAGGGATGCAAGAGTCCATGGACAAGTGCTCATCTGCCCTCCCTCAAGAATCAGCAGGAACCACCTGCTGCGTGACCATCCGGATCCAAGTGCCATCGAACTTGAACCAATAAGCAAGTATTATCATTTATCTGAAATTTGTCTAAACTGATTTCTGTGCTGGCTCTCTCAAAAAGGTTTAACTGTGTAATTTGCCATTCTTTGATCATCTTTCTTTCCCTGTCTTTTCTTCATTTTCACTCTTGTGTATATATATATGTGTATACCTTCTGTATATATTTTAGACGTATAATCTCTGTATTCGTAGTTTGCATATATTAAAACGTTATTCACGCTCGATTGTTCTGGTTGTTCTTTCAACTGAAAACCAAGTCACTTTAATGTTTTATGCTTTGATGCTATAATAGCAAGTTATTTTCATGGCCAGAGAATAACTCTGTTTATAATATTCTGTGAGGGACTTAGTTTGCTGGACAAACGAACAGTTTCTCTAATTATTAAACCAGAACTAATCATATATGTAATTGATTATAATTCATTGTAATTGATTCACAATATATGTTTAATTCCCCGTTGGGTCGATATATGAATCATAATTTATTCATAACCTTATGAATTATTATATTCATATTTCATCCATAAATTGATTAATAACCGCTACATTTGTTACACTGTAAAAAAAATACTTACATTTATGGGTCTCTCTGCTTGCTCGGTCGGCCATGTTGGAAATTTATCATACCCCTTCGTCTGAAGTGTGGTCCTGAAAAATCTTTGTTTGAAGGGCTACCTGGCCCTTCCCCCTACCCCTTCCCCTCCAACCAAATGAGAATTGGGACACCCCTACCCCTTCACGTGAACGCGCGAAACAAAGGGGAAAGGGGAAGGGGTAACGGGTAGAATTGGGATTGGGCCTAAGTACCTCATCACTTCCAGCATAAAGAGCACTCACACACACCACTCAATGTCCGGTCTCATTTGCATTAACTTACCTGTATGCTTACCTTAAGGACTCCCAGTGATCTACTTACCTGTCTCCAGTATTCTCCTTGTGTGTTATCTCCTCTCTGTGTGAGTGCTCCTCGTCTCCAGCGTCTCCTTCGTCTCCATCTCCAAGTTCGACTCCACCTGAAACCACAAAGGAACCCATCATCACCCAGCACTTCAAGAATCTGCACTGCTTCACGTATTACTCACCTGCACTTCTGCCACAACTCATACTGGTTCTCAATAAAGCTCCATCTCCTGTTAAAGACTGTCTCTGTCCCTTCTGTATTGTAACAGATATCATGGATCATGTCAGTTATTATTGCTCCATCTGCCATTTTTCGCTGTTGTTCTTGCTTGCTTACCTAGTCTGTTGATTCACCTGTGCAGATCCATACGTTACTGCCTGCCCTTGTGTAATGCCTTTCATAATGTTGGGAACATGGGCTGGCATATGCAAATATTGGGGGCGTACACCCCGACTGTTACGTAACAGTCAGTGTTATGTTGAGATTCACCTGTTCTTCTGAGGTCTTTTAAACAAATGAGATTTATATAAGAATGAGGAAACAATGGAGTTTGAGACTCACTGTATGTCATTTCCATGTACTGAACTCTTGTTATTTAACTATGCCAAGATAAATTAAATTTTTCATTCGAGGGCACCTTTAATTCCGTGTGACTCTGTGTTGGCAGTGGCAGCGCTAGAGATGGGCGCCCTCTGTGGATGGGCCATGTTCACCACACCACAGGAGACCTCTCTATCCAGATTGGGGCCCTACATCGTTGAATGCCCGCCAATCTTCTCTGAGCTTCACCCAGTGTTTCACGATTTAACTGAGGTGTTCAGTAAGATCAAAGCATCTCAATTACCCCCTCACAGAGATAGTGATTGTGCCATAGAACTGCTGCCAGGAACCACACCCCCTAGAGGCCAAATATTCCCCCTCTCCCTACCTGAATCTGAGGCCATGAAAGCATATATCGAGGAAGAATTGTCCAAGGGGATCCGGCCATCCACTTCTCCAGCATCAGCAGGCTTCTTCTTCATGAGTAAGAAAGACGGCGGTTTACACCCCTGTATTGATTAACGTGGACTGTATTGTGAAATTACTGTCAAGTTCCGTTACCCTCTGCCTCTAGTACCTGCAGCTCTTGAACAACTCCGCTCTGCCAAATACTTCACCAAACTCGACCTACGCAGCGCCAAGGAGGGACGGAAGTCGTCTACCATGGTCCACGGCAGCTACCAACTCCTTTTAAACTGCCTAAGGAACGTTTCTCAACAGCACCCATACTGCACCACCCTGATCCTGAGCAGGAATTCACTGTTGAAATTGATGCTTCCAGCATGGGCATTAGAGCATTTCTTTCGCAGAGACACAGTAATCCACCCAAACTGTACCCCTGTGCATTCTATTCCCATAAACTCAACCCAGCAGAACAGAACTATGATGTGGGCAATCGAGAGCTTCTTGCCATGAAAGCGGCCTTCGAGGAATGGCGTCACTGGCTAGAAGGGGCTAAGCTTCCATTCCTGGTGCTTCCATTCAAGTTACACTTACAATGGTTAACCCAGTGGTCATTTTTAAGCCTGGTTTATCCTTTTCTTTACTATTTTCTATGCTAGGAATTAATCCTGGAATTCAAGTTTAGACGCATTGTACATAAAACCCTGCTTAATGTTCGTATTTATGTGTTGTTTATATGACTGGTTGAGCAAACACAGCATATGACCTGTTAATAATGGATTGTCTCATCTTGGCTATAATTTAGGACAATATATTCCTCATTATATCATCCAGTTTGTCCTAATAGTCTTTTGGGACAATAACTGTAAGAATAAACTCTTAATTCCTTCAGTTTACCTATTGTGTTTTCTGTGACAGTTTGATATGTATATTTTTTCCTGAAACACTGAAATGAAATGCAGTGTGTAATAGTGTCTGTAACTGTACAAAGTCAATATTTATTGAAGCAAACACTGTTCAGTTTATTATTGTTAAACAATTAATCATTACATTGTAACACTGCACACATTTGTCACCGCAATATGAGGTTAACTCTGCAAAAGCCACACTTTTAACCCCCTTTTTAAAATTATGGGTGGGAAATCATAAGCATGATTTTTGAAAGATGATAACTTAGGGTTAAGCACAGTGTGAAAAGCCCTTACACATATGAGTTTCAACTTGGCTAATACAGTCACTTTATTACGAATAAAAATTATCATGGTATTACTATGTCAGCCCATCATTGTACCATGGTACCACCACAGTACTTTTCTTTGTAAGGGAGGTGCAAAAAATCCTGAGACATAGATGACCAACTCTCTTCTTATGAATAGTGTCTTGCCATTTTATACATCTCAACACTTTAGGCTCTTCTTTCACTGAACTGTTGCTACTCACTCTTTGACAGCATAGCTGTATCTCCCACACATCTTTTCAAGCATATTCAAAATACTCAGATGTGGTACATACTCAAAATACTCAGATGTGAAGATCAGTGTTGGGCACGTTACTTTAAAAAAGTAATTAGTTATAGTTACTAGTTACTTCTCACAAATAGTAACGGAGTTAGTAACTGAGTTACATCATTATAAAAGTAACTAATTACCAGGGAAAGTAACTATTGCGTTACTTTAAAAAAAAATAAAAATAAAATATGTCAAATAACTTGAATGCCCCCAATATTAAATATAAGTCTAAGAATAAATTATTCTTGATCCGACTCGTGACTCATGATCCGCTCTTGCTTATGAAATTTCTCTGTAGGCTACTGTACAATACGTGTTGGTAGCCATTAAAGAAAATGTAGTTTCATATATATGTTTAAATAGTCCTATGTTATGTTTTAAATTCATTTACTTGATTATGAAAAGTGAACACCATGAGTAAGATGCATCATAAGATGCGCAATATATCGGGAGTCATGGAGTGGGTCAGACATGATTTTGACCACTTCATTAAGTTTTGTTTTATAAGCCTTTCTTTAAATTGAATTTTGTTTTGTAAAAATTGTATCTTAATTTTAATCAGTGTTTCATCAACCAATTGCCTGGATTTAATAAATAAGAAGCAAATATAGCAGACAATAATCATGGATGCGTGGGCGCGATCACTGGTGCGTGAACTGGAGCGCGACTTATTGGCTAAATGAACCGAAACTCAGCGGCTGCTTGCCTCGCAGACATGGGAAATATATCTATAGAAAGCTTGAAATATCTACTTTAAAACTAAATAATTAAAAACCAAAAGAGTCTACTCTGATTATGTAATCCGAATGAAATGTGCATTTTCTCTCTAGGCACGTCCAGTATATGCGGAGATGATGAGAGTCAGCAATGTCAACTTCATCTTTGCAGACGACACTGATTCAGAAAACATTACTTTATTAATAAACAATTAAAATGTCTCCTTGCTGTTTTTTGTTATAATCATTCATAATCATTACTTTTGCCGGTTCTTTATGGCAAGCTTTATGTGTGCGCTTAAGTGCATAGCCTATATTAACACTCATTATTAGTTTATTCTCTCCACTATTTAATAAATTAAATTAATATAAATGTGATTAGTCAACTAATGGCTTAAATGAACAACTACTAGTCGACTAGAAAAACTTATTTCACATATTTTCGATCCAGCATGTCACAAAGGGTATTGTGGCTTGAGCTCGCGCTCAGCTCGCATGCTCTCTCTCTCTCTCACACACACACACACACACACACACACACGCATGTTTGTTTTTGTGAATTGTGGGGACTTTCCATAGACTTCAATGCATTTTACACTGAACAAACTGTACATTCTATCCCCCTACCCTGCCCCTACCCCTAAACCTAACCCTCACAGGAAACTGTGCAAACTTTTACTTTTTCACAAAAACTCATTCTATATGATTTATAAACCCATTTACATTGTGGGGACCGCTGGCTGGTCCCCACGATGTAGGTGAACTCAGGTTTATATTACATCATGGGGACATTTGGTCCCCACAATGTAATATAAACAAAAGCACACACACACACACACACACACACACACACACAGAGAGCATCATACATTATTTGTGTATGACTAACCGCAGCACACAGCAGAGAAAAATCTTTGCAGGTCCTATGAGAGAGAGCGGATGAAAACCGCTTCAGTGAGCTCAATTATAGTAATGCGGCATTTTTTTTTGCCAGTAACGGTAACGGCGTTGTAACGGGAGAAAAAGTAATTAGTTTGATTACTCGTTACTGAAAAAAGTAACGCCGTTAGTAACGCTGTTTATTTATAACGCCGTTATTCCCATCACTGGTGAAGATCATGTTACACAGAGGGTCCTTACTCAGCTTCATAAATTTATCTGTCATTACACCTCCACATTTCTTCCCCTCCACAATTCCCTTTTGAAATCTATATTAGCTTTTCCTATAATTGGGCAAAAACCAGGTAAAGACATCGATTTATCAGAATGTCATGCATTTATGTTGGTTCTACTTTTATCTTGTGAACACAGGAATGTGTGTTCTTTTCAGATAAAATATTTGGAAACATTTTCTAAATCAAATTCTGAAAGTCCCTGTAAGGCTTGATTTTCCTGCTAAACAAAAACTGAGATCAAGCATCCTGCAATAAAGCAATAAAGCGTATCTGGAGAGAAGATCTTAAAAGAATAGCATAGGACAATGCCTTGCCCCCACACATGTACAGTATGCAACCCCCTTTTTCTGTCCTCTTTTTGGGTGGTGTCTCTTCTCCTCTCCCCCAAAACAGGTGTTGGTGTAATAAACATTTACAATCCTTTTGTTCTGGTTCTGGTATAAAATGTAAAGAGCAAAGCAGTCATGTGGGATCTTCTGCAGGCCCCCACAGGGATGGGTGAATGTCTGAGGACATTCACCCATCACTGTGTATATATGCATTTCTTTGAGTAATCGATGTTATGCATTTATCATTTCTGAATTGGCTTTAATTGGTTATGTGTGTAATTGACACGATACACTGTTACCTGACAAATAAAATGTTATATTTGATTTACTCTGGATTCTCCTGATATCATTATTACCAGTAAATTATGGGAGGCTAATGCTACCATAAATCTGTGTCCAGGGTAAAACAAACTGAAGGCGCATGAATGAAGGAGCAGTAGGCACTTCATCTGAAGACCTTTTGATTTCTGTTTACCGCTGATTTAGCAAGTTGTATGGAAGTGGCTAAATTAAAATACACTTTTGTTCGAGTGAGCAGTAGGCAACCGACTAAAGGTATTAGCCAACTTATTACACCCTCTGACGAAGATCAGACTGGCGAGTTTATGTCTGTGAGTTTACCGCGAAATCCTGGGGCGAGTATCTCTGTGCGGCATCGGGTCCCTAATGACTGAACAATTGAAATATGGAATATCCAGAATCATCAAATATCTAAATTAATGCATAACTAATGATGAATTTCTAATTGGAAACACAACCAAAGTGTAAGAATCATTTGAAATTAGAGTCAGATTAAACGAGTGAAATTAAGTGAATTTCACAGAGACGCTGAAAAGGCATACACGCGTTAACCTTCGCCCAACGCCGTCGGACTCCGTTTTTTGGGCCGATGGGGGGTTCCTTACATCCCCTTTGCAGTTGTTTCAGTATCCAAGTAAACAGAATATTTTTTAGATGAAAATGTGAAAAGGTTACATAACAGCCAGTTAGTCTTAATAAGAAGTGAATTTCATTGTTTAAAAAGGCACAATATGTAGCGAATTAACTCAAAGGGGGAATATTAATAATTATTCATAACTCAATATGATTTATTAATTATGATTAATTATGAATATGTAAATCGGTTAATCAGATTTACTGGATATAGCTACATTAATCTTAATATTACAATCAATTAACCTGTTGTCCAGGGAACACTTAGTGTTGATTGTTTAATAATTCTAAGAAATGTTCATTTCCAGGTTAGGAAAAATAACATTCGTATTGCACCGTGCTACTTAGCGCATAGGTTCGGGATCTAAATCACTTCAGAGGCAATTAATTAGCAGATGGAGTCAGACCCAAACATATATTGTGCACAATCTTTATTAACTAACTCACAAACACATAACTAAACTAACAAACACATAACATACAACAAAGGTCACACACACATTCACACATTCATACACACACACTCCGTTGAACCGGAGGAGGTACTGTTACTAGAGCTATAGGAAAAGTCAAAGGCAATCTGGAAAGGACTCATCAGTTTCTTTTAGCAATAGCAAAGGTAAGTCTTACAAATCAATACTAAATCGCTGTTTAGCATTAAAATGTACGATACTTGCAAGATGCCTTTAGGCTGAGGAGCGTCGGATCGGCAGGTCGAGGAGAGAGCTTGAGGATTTCGTCTGAAGTTGTTGCCAGACTTTCTATGTTGGATGTTGAGCACATGGCTGGTTTATAGGCCAAGGCCAGCAGGCCTAGGCCTAGGCCTACCAGGCCTTGGCCTGAAGCGGCCTTCGGCCAAGAGGGTTCTGTTCAGTTGTCAACGAGGCAAGGAAAAAGAGAGGGAGTGGCACTGTTCGCTGGTTTTTAACCTCTGGTCAAAGTCCAACCTCTCAGGAATGATGTAGCCAATGAAGGTGTTGTGTTTCCGGGTGAGAACACTCCCCCTTGTTGGGGCTTTTATGACTGAGCAAGATTAAACTGGCTGAGCTTTGAAGAAGAACTATTAAAGATTCTTGTAATACTTATGTGTTGTGCAGGTATGGACATACCGCACACGTGAGCATTCAAATCTTCCCGCTGGGAACCCATAGACACTAAACATGGCATAATTTAAGTTACTTTAAATGTATCATAAAACCACATACATATGTGAATACAATGATTGTAATACAGCAATGGTAATAATGGATAATATTTAATCTCCTGGGATTGTTAATGATCATTTATAAAACAGTCTGTCTGTACATTAATGAGTCTGTGTTATGTGTGGATAATGCAGGAGAGATGCACGTTTTGTGTGTCTCTTCTCTGCTCTCCATGCGGCAGCACATTCCTCGGTGCAATAAACTTTTAACTTTTAAAAGTTTTAAAAACTTTTAAAACTTTTAATGTGAGTTTTATATTAAAGTATCCGAAAACCACTTGCACAGTGTTATATATTTTGATCAGCTGTGTACTAACATTATCCTAAATGTTTCCAAGAATTTGTAAATTCAGAGAAATTCACAATTTTAAATGGACCCTTTTCACAGACTGTGATGATGCGTTTTAACGGTCATCAATATCATAAATCCTGCAAGGTTTTTTATATTTTCATTTTTCAAAAAACATATGTACATTTATAACACTATACTTAGTATTATATTACCTTTGCATCAAATAACAACAATCTAGTTAACGCTGCTGTGAGGGTGTTTCTAATACAGCGGCTATGGGAGTGACTGTAAAAATTACATCTTTCTCTCTTCTGACTGCCGTTATCAATCGCTCTCTATTTTTTCTCTTTTTGAAAGTTGTGAAAACACTATTGTGGACTTTTTCTTTTGCTATTTGAGCAAATGGAAACACAAAAAATATATTTAATGTATTCTCTCATTCACCGCTATAGACTTTATTTACCAGAGAAACAGGCGCGCTGCCATCTTTAGAATATTGTTTTTGAACTTCCGTTTTTGCAGTAGCCCTATATATTTCTATGGCATCGCTATTGAAGAATAATTAGCTGGTGAAGTGGATTTACCTGTTGTAGAGTTAATGAAAGTTATCATGAGCATTTTATGTTTAAAGCAGATGTCTTAACATATGTCAGTAGACCAGGAAGATTTTAAAATCTTCAGTTCATTCATAAATACGTAAGATTGCTGTGGAAATACAAACCGGAAGTCAAGACAACAAGCGCAGAGCTGAAAAGGTGCGGGGCTACTTCCGCTTCTGAGAAACCCGGAAATGTGAAAAGGGTCTATAGTGGCCATCCCTCCCTTGACACTTGTTGCCTGTCAATGATGTAATCTGCGTTATCCCTGGTTCCCTTTCAGTCGGTCACGTTCGACGTACGTCAGTAGTGACCGACGAATTGGGATATCGCTTAGAGAGCCCTATCAGCTTCGTGCGAACTAAAACAAGCCAATGGAATTGGCGTGCGATATTTGCATAATGCGCACCGCCCCCGACAGGTGTATATAAATAGGAAGCGGATGCAATCGCACTCTGTCTTTTGCTTCGGAGCCATACACTGGTGTCCTGCTTCAAGAAGACTCATTTCTTCAAAAAACTAAAACTGCCTCAGAAGAGGATTGACAGCGAGCTGTTTTGTGTTGGCAGTGAAGGCACTTCAGCGAGGTCGCGAGCTTCCGAGGAGCCGAGCTATAAGCTCTCAACTGCTGTTTTAACAGCAACACTCTAAGTGTGTGTGTGTGTTGCGATTTGGGCTGGTTCCTCGGTGTGTTCAGGGAGTGGTGTACCTGAGCACATCGCGTCACTCCCTGTGTGCTTCAGCACGAGTGAGCTGACTATTCCCCTTCTAAAAGAGCTTTACAGACGAACCCTGACAGTATGTCATTTCGTCTGTGCGTTACTGGGTGCGGTCGTTCCCTGGTCCCTGCTGATGGGCACAATCGCTGCATCTCGTGTTTGGGCGTTCAGCACGCTGAAGCGGCTTTTGTGGATGGTTCATGTTCCCATTGCGGGAATATGACTATCGCGGTGCTGAGGTCTAGACTCTCCTTCCTGAAGTCTCAGGAAGCGGGGGTCCCCTCCCCTATGCCCCGTTCGACCGCTTTTTCCGGCCCCGGTCGGAATGACGGTTCGGCGGTGTATAGGAAGGGCGACCTGAGGATTACGGTCAGGGCTTCCCCGCCGAGCAGAAACGCTCCGCGGGCCCCTGCCGCCTCATCAGCACCGCAACCCATTGTGCCACCGTTGGTTTCCGCTGGGCCCTCTACGGACTGTCCAGCCGTTACCTTTGGTGCGCCGGCGGTGGAACAGATGTCGATCTCTGCATCGGAAGGTGAGCCAGAGTCCTCGGGGTAGGGAGGTCCGGACACACTGCTGCCCTCCGGGACGGCAGCGTTGCCCGAGCCGGATCCCGAGTTGACGGCTGTGCTTTCCCGGGCCGCCTTGTGTGTCGGGCTCGAGTGGAACCCTCCACCCTGCCCCGGCCCATCTCGGTTGGATGATTGGTACTTGGGGGGGGTGGGGGGGGTTGGGGTCGCGCTGGTCAGGTCCAGCGTCCCGCCCCAATGCCATTCTTCCCGGAAGTGCACGATGAGGTGACCAGGTCTTGGCAAACACCGTATAGTGTTCGTGCGAGGCCCGGTCCCTCGTCCGCCTTCACCTCCCTGGATGGCGGGGAAGCCAGGGGGTACGCGAGGATCCCGCCAGTCGAGCGGTCCGTTGCGATGCAGCTGTGTCCAACGGCCACTGGTTGGCGTAGTGAGCCGCGCCTCCCGTCCCGGGCCTGTAAGTTCTCAGCCGGTCTGACTGAGAAGGCTTACAGTGCCTGTGGGCAGGCTGCCTCCGCCCTGCACGCGATGGCCCTTTTGCAGGTTTACCAGGCAAAAGCGCTGTCGGAGATGCCCCAGGAAGGGCCTGACCAACAACTGCTTGGGGAGCTGCGCGCTGCCACTGACCTTGCCCTCCGGGCGACGAAGGTGACAGCACGCGCTGTTGGTCACGCGATGTCTACCCTGGTAGTCCAGCAACGCCATCTCTGGCTGACCTTGGCGGACATGCGGGAAGCCGACAAACAGCGGTTCCTGAATTCCCCTGTGTCCCCGGTCGGTCTTTTCGGCGACGCAGTGGAGAGCTTCGCCCAACAGTTCTCCGCTGCACAAAAGCAGGCCGAGGCCATCAAACATGTCATGCCACGGCGGTCCGCTGCTGCCTCCACCCACCCGCCCGTGGCTCAGCCTCAGCTTGCTCGTCGCCGAGGGCGCCCGTCTGCGTCGTCCTCCGCCCCTGCTAAGTCGGCAAAGCAGCAGTCTACACCAGCCAAACAGCAGGGTGCCGGTCGCGGACATGGTGCCCAGCCCGTCTCTGCCAAGCCAGGTGGCAAACGAAAAAAGAAGTCACGGCCCTGAGACGGGCAACCTGGAGGGGAAGGTTCTCGCTCTTCGGGAGAGTTTTCCACCTTCTCTCCCACCCCCGGAGGAGGGCCGGGGGGAATTTGTGATGTCTGTCCATCTACCGCCGCTGGCTCCCCGGAGTCCAGCGGTACCCACTTTGTCACAAAAGAGCAGTTTCCTCAAACTCCAGGTCACAACAGGGTGCATCCGCCAGTGTGCCAGGCCCCGCCTCGCCGCTCGCAGCCCCCTCCCATTCCGCCAGCAGGTGGCAGTGTGATGGTGCAGGCCGCGTCCCGTGCGCCGTCTCCCATACGCACTGCTGCCTCGCAGAGTCCGACCACACTCCGGGCCGCTCCCATGCCGTCCGAGTCGGGTCCCACTCTGCCTTGCTGCCCCACCCCCGGTGCGTCTGTGGTGCCTTTGGTCCCACTGGCTCGGAGTCTGGAGGTGTGGATCACGCTTCCCAGCCCGTCCCGCTGGCTCATTCGCACTATCAGACTCGGCTATGCGATTCAGTTCGCCCGGCGTCCCCCGGTTTTCAGGGGTGTCCACTTCACTCAAGTGTCGTTGGACAGTGCACCTGTTCTCCGGGCGGAGATTGCTGTCCTACTGGCGAAGGATGCAATCGAGCCGGTCCCTCCAGCCGATATGAAGTCGGGGTTCTACAGCCCCTACTTCATTGTACCGAAAAAGGGCTGTGGGCTACGGCCAATCCTGGATCTGCGCGTCCTGAACCGGTATTTTCACAGGATGCCGTTTAAGATGCTCACGCAGAAGTGCATTTTCGAATGCGTCCGTCCCCGGGATTGGTTTGCAGCAATAGACCTGAAGGACGCGTACTTTCATGTCTCGATTCTGCCTCGACACAGACCCTTCCTGCGGTTTGCGTTCGAGGGTCGGGCATATCAGTACAAAGTCCTACCCTTCGGACTGGCCCTGTCACCCCGCGTCTTTACGAAGGTTGCGGAGGCGGCCATTGTTCCCCTCAAGGAACAGGGCGTTCGTATTCTCAACTATCTCGACGACTGGCTGATCCTGGCCAGCTCGCGAGAGCAGTTGTGCGAACACAGGGACATGGTTCTAGCTCACCTCGCACGGACTGCACGTCTCACCGAGGCGCGCGTCCAGTCGGTGTTGAACTGCCTGAGCTCGCTCAAGCGCAGGACAGCGGCCCCACTGAAAGATTTTCAGAGGCTCCTGGGGCATATGGCATCTGCAGCCGCGGTCACGCCGCTCGGATTGCTCCATATGAGGCCGCTTCAACACTGGCTCCGCGGCCGGGTCCCGAGATGGGCGTGGCAGCGCGGCATGCTCTGTGTCCCTGTGACACCGACCTGCCGTCTCACCCTTGTCCGGTGGTCGGACCCTTCGTTCCTGCGGGCCGGAGTACCCCTCGAACAAGTGTCCAGGCATGCTGTGGTCTCCACAGATGCCTCTGCCACGGGATGGGGGGCCACGTACAACGGGCATGCAGTGGCGGGCCTTTGGACGGGGCCTCAGCTGCATTGGCATATCAATTGCCTCGAGTTGCTAGCGGTACGTCTTGCGCTGGCCCGCTTCAAGGAGCTGCTGTCAGACAAGCACGTTATGGTCCGCTCGGACAGCACTGCGGCCGTTGCGTACATCAACCGTCAAGGTGGTCTACGCTCCCGTCACATGTCGCAACTCGCCCGCCATCTCTTGTTGTGGAGTCAGAAGCATCTGAGGTCCCTTCGGGCCACTCATGTCCCAGGTGTGCTCAACCGTGCAGCCGACAAGCTGTCACGGCAGCCTCCACTTGCGGGCGAGTGGCGGCTCCACCCCCAGGCGGTTCAGCTGATTTGGCAGCATTTCGGCGAGGCCCAGGTAGACCTGTTTGCCTCCCCAGAAACTGCCCACTGCCAGTGGTTCTATTCCCTGACAGGCGGCACGCTCGGCTCGGATGCCCTGGTCTGCCTTAGGGAAGCACGCTTACTCAGGGGTGTCGGAACGGCCTATTTTGCACTCCGTGGACGGCCGTTCGTGGACACTCGCCGTCGCCCCCTAGCATCCACGCTCCGTACAGAAACGTCCTATCTGTCCACTTTCGGCCTACTTTGCACTCCGTGTACGGCCGTTCGTGGACACTCGACGTCGCCCCCTAGCGTTGGCGCCCCGTACAGGAATGTCCTATCTGTCCCCTTTCGGCCTAAGTTTTCCACCAAAGTCCTAAACGTCCCCTTTCGGCCTAAGTTTCCCACCAAAGTCCTAAACGTCCCCTTTCGGCCTAAGTCGCTCCACCAAAGTCCTATCTGTCCACTTTCGTCCTGTTATGCACGCCGCGTACGGCCGTCCGTGGACGCTCGGCGTCGCCCCCTAGCGGTCTGACCCCCCGTACAGGAACGACCTATCTGTCCACTTTCGGCCTACTTTGCACTCCGTGTACGGCCGTTCGCGGACACACTCCGCGTCGCCCCCTAGCGGTGCCCGACCCCCGTACAGGAACGTACTATCTGTCCACTTTCTGCCTACTTTGCACTCCGTGTACGGCCGTTCGTGGACACTCGGCGTCGCCCCCTAGCGTTGGCGCCACGTACAGGAACGTCCTTTCTGTCCCCTTTCGGCCTATGCCAGAGGTAAGGGTGAAAACGTACACTTGGCCGCTCACTTAAGAAGGAAACGGGCGTCCATTTGTTGCAGCGCTCCCTCCGACTGACTAGAAGTACAGTGGCAACTTAAATGAATGGGTTTTTTCCCACCAACGACCTAAATTCCCTTGACTGCCTTAGGGAAGTGCCCTTGCTCGGGGGTGTCGCAACGGCCTATTTCGCACGCCGTGGACCGCCGTTCGTGGACACACTGACTACGTGGCCCCGTCGAATAAGTTACAGGTGGGAGGGTGACCAGTGGTTGTCCGCGTACGGCTTTTCTGTCCCCTTTCCGCAGCCTCCCACTGGTATTTTCGAACGGCCGTAACTCCGAGACGCCGAGGCCTAGAGCCACCAAATTCGGGGGCGGAGCTAGAGGCCTCCAAAGATAAGGGGGCGCTTCGGAACCGAGCCTCCCCGGGGCCCGGGACCGCGGCTGGGGAGAGCCCCCCTAGGGACCCCTCTCCACTCCGAAGGACGAGCCGCTGGGGCCTTCCGTTCCCGAGATACGGGGCCTTTTTTCTCAAAGACCCTTGCACTCAACCGCCCGTATCTCGGGAACCGAGGTGACTCGGGGCTCGAGGCTCGGGTCCCCGGGGGCCTCCCGTGGGGACCCTTCCGCAGGCGAAGTTCCGAGCCTCGGGGCCCTTCCGCTTCCGAGATACGGCCACTTCCTGTCCAGCTTCGGGCGGCCGTATCTCGGGAACCGAGGCGACTCGGGGCTCGGGACTCGGGGCGTCGAGGGGTCCCCCATAGACCCCTCGGCACCGGGCGTACGGAGCCCCGACTCGGCTCGGTTCCCGAGATACGGCCACTTCCTGTCCGGCTTCGGGCTGCCGTATCCTGGGAACCGAGCCGACTCGGGGCTCGGGACTCGGGGCTTCGAGGGGTCCCCCAGAGACCCCCTCGGCACCGGGCGTACGGAGCCCCAACTCGGCTCCGTTCCCGAGATACGGCCACTTCCTGTCCGGCTTCGGGCGGCCGTATCTCAGGAACCGAGTGTTGGGTCGGGGTGTACAGGGACAGCCTATCCGTACCCTTCCGACCTAAATTTTGGGAAACGGCCCGTGGCGCCCCCCGGCGGGCGGCGGAGGGCCGGGTGGGCTTTTCGGGGGCACCAGCGCCGCCCCCGGTGCATTTTTGAGTAAGAAGGCATGCGTTTCCAGTGCGCTTCCTCGAAATTGCAGCCCGGGTGGCCCGGTCCATTTGCGAGTAAATTGAGCTGCTTCTTACTGGAAAGTGGACCGGGGTGGGAGGCGACGAGCGTGGAGGAGCGCTGCAAGTCAGAGTTTGACCTGACACAACCGCTCTAGCTCTTGACTGCTCTGCATCAAAACTGTGAGACGACGAAGTGCTGCCACTTTTCCCAACCAACCCATTTCTTTTAAAACAGTTTTAAACAAACACGTTTTAAAGCCATCATGCCCATCGAGTCTTGACCGCTGTGTTACCGCATGTATGCTCGGCTCGGCCAGCATCTTACGGTGATGCACAACGCCAAGAACAAACTTGAAAAAAAGTACCTGCTGGCGCTGGAATCGGGCCGCGTGAACGTCCGCCAGGGCCGCTGCCCAGTGCCGGGCTGCAGGAAGGAGACGACCCGCTTGGACCGGCACATCCAGGCCCACACCGAGCTGTCCGAGGCGGACAGGGCCAACACGATCACCGCCTGCAAACAGCGTAAGCTCCTCGACCTCCTGTCCGCGCTGAGGGCGTCCAACCCCGAGGTCCCCATGGTCTCCATGCTGGACCTGGAGAGGGGGGAGCGTGAGCTGGAAGACCCAACCACCGCTGCCGCTTTTGAGCCCGAGGAGGAGGAGGAGGAGGAGGCGGCGAGGGAGAAGGTTTGCGAGAGCGAAGCCTGCAAGCGCCTGGTCAAGCGCCAGCGTCGCGAGATCGCCGACCTCAACCAGCAGGTGGACGACCTGACGGAGACCCTGAGGTCCGTCACCCGCAGGTACCGCTCTCTCCGGCGCAAGTCGGAAGCCCGGGGTTCGGCGAGGATCAAGCAAGTGGCCCGAAGGCTCCTCTCCTCTCTCGGCCCGGAGGAGGAGGAGGAGGCGACGGAGGAAGAAGTCCCCCGCCGGCCCCGTGCCGGCGCCCACCTGGTGTCGCCGCCGCCTTCGCCGACGTCTTCCGAAGAGGGCGCCCCCTCCGCCAGCCAGCCAGGCCCCAGCAATGGGAAGCCCGCGAGCCCTCCCCATTACCCCGACCACGTGGTGGTGCTGAGTGAGTATAGCACAGTTTAACGAGCGATATCAAAAACAATGTCATATATTGTGTGAAATGCTTTTGCTGACTTTTGTCTGGTTTGATCGCAGACGAGCTCCTGGAAGAGTACCAGGAAGGTCCCGACCCCTCCAGGAAACTCCGGGAAAACGTCAGCCGGAAAATCTATAGGATTAAAAAATTCTTGGCCTTCATGGCGGAGGGGAAAACCAACCTGTCAAGCCTGGTGTTCCTGAACGAGACGGCCAGGATTCACAAGTAAGGCTGCTGTTTTATTATTATTATTATTGTTATTGTTGTTATTATTAATGTTGATAAAGTTTAGTAGGCATTATTTAGGAGAGGGTTTTGAAGTCGTTTTTTTTGCGAGTCCAGCTGTGTAATTTTAAGTACCGGCGGGTGTAACGACAGCCTTATTTACTTGAAGTTGGCCCCGGTGCATTTTGGAGTAACTCTAGTTGTTTTGTGGTGTCGTCAGCATGATATTTACTTGAAGTTGGCCCCCGGTGCATTTTGGAGTAACTAGTTGTTTGTGTCGCGTGGTAGCATATAGCAATGGTATTTACTGGAAGTTGCATTTGACTCAGTGTATTTTCGAGTAACGGCAGTTGTTATATTGTGAAACTTGCTGCTGCATCCCCAAACAGCCTAAGCGGTCCCTGTCGAATAGGCAACAGGTGGGAGCCTTGCCGAGTAAGGGAAGCTGGGCCGCACCTGTTGTTTATTTGACAGAGAGCCAGTGAGCCACCTGTGTAGAGAGGTTGAGATTTTTGAGCCTTTTTTTTCTGCCAGTGCTGTGTTATTATAGCGTAATAGATGTTAAAAAGCCGCAAAACGAAACCCACTGTTGTCATTGTGAAACTCGCTGCATCCCCAAACAGCCTAAGCAGTCCCTGTCGAATAGGCAACAGGTGGGAGCCTTGCCGAGTAAGGGAAGCTGGGGCTCGCCTGTTGTTTATTTGACAGAGAGCCAGTAAGCCACCTGTATACAGAGGTTGAGATTTTCTGTGTGTGTGTTCCTTTTACTTGAAGTTGTATTTTGGAGTGTTGTTTGTGCGCGTGCGTGTGCGTGTGTGTGTGTGTGTGTGTGTGTGTGTTCCTTGTACAAAGGTTTTTGACCCCTTTGTTTTAATTATTTTTTCACTTTTAAACTTGCTGCATCCTCAAACATCCTAAATGGTCCCCGTTGAATAGATGGTGTGTGGGACACTGCCTGAGTAAGGGAAGCTGTGTCCCGCCCGCTATTTATTTGACAGGAAACCAGTAAGCCACCTGTGTACAAAGGTTGATGTTTTTGTTGTCATTGTGAAACTCGCTGCATCCCCAAACATCCTACACGGTCCCCGTCGAATAGACATCAGGTGGGAGCCTTGCCGAGTAAGGGAATCTGGGACCCGCCCGATGTCTATTTGACAGGGAGCCAGTAAGCCACCTGTGTACAGAGGTTGTGATTTTCTGTGTGTGTGTGTTCCTTTTTACTTGAAGTTGTATTTTGGAGTGTTGTGTGCGTGTGCGTGTGTGTGTGTGTGTGTGTGTGTTCCTTGAAGTTGTACCTCCACGGGCCCGGTGCATTTTCGGGTAACGGCAGTTGCGTGCGCGTCACAGGCAGTGACACAGTGTATTTTTTACTTGAAGTTGTACCAATGTATTTTGGAGTCTGCTGTTTTTGAATGAGCCGTTTTTGATGATTTGTTTCTCTCTCTCATATTTGTCTGTGCAGGTGGATTTCGTCTCTGAGGCAATCACACGTCAAGGAAACAACGGTGAAACACTATGCCCAGAACGTGGCCCAGTTTGTGGACTACCTGGCCGAAACTCCCCCCTCCACGTGCCGACTCACAAAGACCGTCCTGATCGCGCTTCGGCGCGAGATGCGGCGGATCTTGAAGTCGATGCGGAGGGGCGTGGTGGCGCACCAGGCGGCGGTCACAGCCTCCAAGGAGGAGAGGGTGATTTCGAAGTCGACGCTGAGGAAGTGCCGTGAGCTCTCCAAGGAGGCCATCCCCAAGCTTCTGGGTAAATATACGCACGTTCCTTCTATCCACAGACGTCCTACGGGGATAGGCGGTAGGTGGGAGACAGGCGGGTAAGGGCGTCGGCCTCCCACCTGCCACCTGTTCTACGGGGACGGTGATAGCAGTCCGTGTACAGGGTCCTTTTTTGCTGATGTTAATTTATGCGTTTCTTGCTTTTTGTCTGTTTCAGCCACCCTGGAGAGCGCTCCCAACGCCAAAAACCTTTGGCGTTTCTATGGGCACTTCTCAGCTTTCCTCGCCTCCATCTACGGCCACCGAGGGGGGGTCTATCAGAACATGACGATCCAGGAGGTGGAGGGGGCGAGGAAGTCGACTTCGGAGAAGTCGTTCATCGTAAACGTGAGTGCTTTATAACCAAAACATTCATTTTGCACCCACACCCTATAACCCGGGACACGGTCTTTAATTGGCGTCGTGTCCTTTCTTCTCAGATCGAGAGCCACAAGACGAATCAGGCGTACGGGCCTGCCCAGGTGGCGCTCCTGGAGGACGAATACGAGTGGACGAGGCGTTTTCTGGCACTGAGGAGCAAGCTGCCGGGGGGGAAGACAGACAAATATTTCTTCTTTACCTCCACGCCGAATCCCTGCAAAAACTTGAACAGTTATTTTCAGGAGGCGTGGAGGGAGATGAAGCTGCCCGGCTGTCCGACCTTTACGGACCTAAGAACCTCCATCGCCAGCCATGTAAGAATTCCTTTCTCGAGCACTTTTTGTTCTTTGTCTCAGCGAACAACCATCTCACTCACCCCCCTTTGTTTTTATTTTCAGGCCAAGAACATTCATGGGGAGGACGACCGGATCAAGTTGGCCAAGTTCATGTGCCACGACGTCCGGACGGCCGACAAGTTCTACGCCATGAACTTGTCGGCAAAGCAGGCACTGGAGCACCGGAGGCTGTTCGAGCAGGCGCTGGAGGGTGCGGACCTCAGTCCGATCCAGCCGGTGGGTCCCTCCTCTTCCGCCAGCCAGCGGAAGGCATCGACGCCCCGACGCCGCATCCTCCTGGTGTCGTCCAGCTCCTCCACCTCCGCCTCCGCCTCGTCCTCCTCCTCGTCCTCCTCCTCCTCCTCCTCTCCAGAGGCTCCCGCCCAGTCCACCTCAGACTCGAGCCAGGTAAAGTGAAAAACAACACAACACCCCAAAAAACCCACCACCACAAAACAGCATTTTATCAAATGTCAAACTTAACGTTTCGCTCCTCTTTGACAGGGCGCATCCGCCGTGGAAGAGACAGCCGCGCCTGCCAGCCCGGCCTGCCACCCCCGCCGCACCTGCCGCCCCTGCCGCCGCCGCCGCCCCTCCTGCCCCTGCCGCCACCACCAGCCGCCTGATGCGTGGGGCCAGAAGGGGGAACCCGACGGTCAGGCTGACACCACTAAAGTCCTGCCTCAAGCGAAAATTCACATCCGAACAGCTTTCGCCGCTGAAGATCAAGAAGGTGGTGGTAACGAAGGGGGCCACTCTGCAGGGGATGTACAGAAACCCTAAGGGCGACCGGCGGATCAAGAGAGCCATAGAAAAGCGGCGAAAGGAGAAGAGGGTCTGGGACAAAAAGAGGAAACATCATAAGAAGGACCGAGCCTAAACCCTGAAAAGAAAGAACTTTTTTTTCTTTTTTCAACAAAATTCTTCATTTATTGCTATTTTTTCTTGATTTAGTGTGTGTTTGAAAATCTCTTTTAATAAATATAATTGTGTGATTTGAAATGTACACTTCTTGTCTGTCGTGTTTTTCCTTACCCCCAAAAATTAAAATTGAATATGATCTTTTTGAAATACACACACACACACTGTCATAACATGGTAGTTACACAGTAGTTATAAATGTATGAGCAGCTCCAAAATCCACTTTCACCAGCATGAGCTGTTTTTTTTTAAATCATAAAACCCATAAATTGAAAATCCACTGTTGTTGTGAAATGAGCGGCATCCCCAAACAGCCTAAACAGTCTGTGTAGAATAGGTATAACCTGGGAGGCTTGCAGGTAAGGGAAGTCAACTGTGTAGTGATAAATGCATATTTTAAAGTTTTTCAAATCATAAAACCCAAAAATTAAAAACACATTGTGGTTGTGAAATGAGCTGCATCCCCAAACAGCCTAAACAGTCTGTGTAGAATAGATATAAAGTGGTAGACTTGCAGGTAAGGGAAGTCAATAATAAGCCACCTGTGTACAAAAATATGCATAATTTCCATTTTTTTCAAAGTCAAAAATCCCATAAAGTGAAACTCACTGTCAAATGAGCAGCAGAATCCCCAAACAGCCTAAACAGTCTGTGTAGAATAGGTGTAAACTGGGAGGTTTTCAGGTAAGGGAAGTCAACAATAAGCCACCTGTGTACAAAAATAGGCATAATTTCCATTTTTTTTTTTCAAAGTCAAAAATCCCATAAAGTGAAACTCACTGTCAAATGAGCAGCAGAATCCCCAAACAGCCTAAACAGTCTGTGTAGAATAGGTGTAAACTGGGAGGTTTGCAGGTAAGGGAAGTCAATAATAAGCCACCTGTGTACAAAAATATGCATAATTTCCATTTTTTTTTTCAAAGTCAAAAATCCCATAACGTGAAACTCACTGTCAAATGAGCAGCAGAATCCCCAAACAGCCTAAACAGTCTGTGTAGAATAGGTGTAAACTGGGAGGTTTTCAGGTAAGGGAAGTCAATAATAAGCCACCTGTGTACAAAAATATGCATAATTTCCATTTTTTTCCAAAGTCAAAAATCCCATAAAGTGAAACTCACTGTCAAATGAGCAGAATAATCCCCAAACAGCCTAAACAGTCTGTGTAGAATAGGTGTAAACTGGGAGGTTTGCAGGTAAGGGAAGTCAATCATAAGCCACCTGTGTACAAAAATAGGCATAATTTCCATTTTTTTTTTCCAAAGTCAAAAATCCCATAAAGTGAAACTCACTGTCAAATGAGCAGCAGAATCCCCAAACAGCCTAAACAGTCTGTGTAGAATAGGTGTAAACTGGGAGGTTTGCGGGTAAGGGAAGTCAATATAATAAGCCACCCGTGTACAAAAATATGCATCATTTCAATATTTTTCAAGTCAAAAATCCCATAAAATGAAACTCACCGTCACTGTCAAATGAGCAGAATAATCCCCAAACAGCCTAAACAGTCTGTGTAGAATAGATATGAAGTGGTAGACTTGCAGGTAAGGGAAGTCAATAATAAGCCACCTGTGTACAAAAAAAAACAATGCATAATTTCAATATTTTTCAAGTCAAAAATCCCATAAAATGAAACTCACCGTCACTGTCAAATGAGCAGTAGAATCCCCAAACAGCCTAAACAGTGTAGAATAGGTGTAAACTGGGAGGTTTGCGGGTAAGGGAAGTCAATATAATAAGCCACCTGTGTACAAAAATATGCATAATTTCTAACCCTAACTTATGTTGTGAAGTGAGCTGCATCCCCAAACATCCTAAACAGTCTGTGTAGAATAGGTGTAAACTGGGAGGTTTGCGGGTAAGGGAAGTCAACTGTGTAGTCCTAAATGCATAATTTTCAAGTTTTTCAAATCATAAAACCCAAAAATCAAAAATCCACTGTTGCTGTCAAATGAGCTGCATCCCCAAACAGCCTAAACAGTCTGTGTAGAATAGATATAAAGTGGTAGACTGGCGGGTAAAGGAAGCCGCCTCCCAGGTTCGGCCTATTTGACAGGTCCCCTGTATGCAATCTGTGTACAGGCTTTACACATCCCTAAAACTTCACCGTCACCGCCCACCTGGGCCCAACCCCTACCCGTCTCAGCCCGCCTGGGCCCAACCCCTACCTGTCTCGGCATCCCCAAACATCCTACAGGTCCCTCGTCGAATGGGTAGCAGCTGGGAGGCTGACAGGTAAGGGAACCTTCCTCCCAGCTGCTATCTATTCAACGAGGACCCAGCAAGCCATCGGTGTACAAATGAGTTAAACAAATAATATTAATGAGAATAATAAGAAGAAGAAGTTAGAGCTGGGGCTCTAACTCCTGTGGAATTCTGGTTGTTGGTCTCTATACAAAGGCTTAACGACCGAGGTTAATGGGCCATCCACACGGCCAGATGAGCTCATTCGGAAGAAAGACCTCGCAGGGACAGCATCAACAGCTCCAGAGCCCTCTTACTTTCCAAAGTGAACCTCTAAAACCTCTTTTATTTCTTCCCAAGGTAAGTAGTATGTCTTTGGACAGTTGTGATACTTGTGAACTTTAAAAATGTATAATAACTCGGTTTGCACGTTCACAGATGCTGCTGGAATGCCCCATGTGTCACTGCACTGTGACTCATCTGAGGCATCACCTGAGGTCTGCGCACGGCGTCTTGAACCTGCAGGAGCGTCAGATCTTGCTGAAGTTGGCCAGAGGCAGGGTGAAGCTGAGGGACCTGATCTGTCCCGTGTGTTCCAAAGAGTTTATCTACATAGAGAAACACCTAATGAGGGGACATCCAGATCTGACAGTGAGTATGGCTGCACCCAATTGATGAGCTGGTTCCTCTAACATACCATTAATGGTTAATGTCATGACTAACTGTCCTGCTGTTCTTTTCTCTAGGCTTCAGGGGTCGCTATACACATCAGGGACCTCCTGTGGAAGGTCACGGAGGACGAGCTGAGGAGTCTGAGGGCGACAAACCCTCAGATTCCTATGGCCAGCACTTTCGATGTGACCTCCAGCTTGGTGGTGGACGCAGGAGGAGAGACGGCTTCAGCTCCGCAGCCTGAAGGGGACTTTTTTCAAGCACTTGGTAAGGATGCGTTCTTAATTTGTACTTGAGATAGACTGCATATTAAAGAATTTGAAACTAAAAAAAACTATGTTTATTACAGAGGAGATCCGAGACCTTCCAGAAGCGTCTGGCCAGGACACGGAAGACCTGCAAACGGACGCACGGGACGGGGTTTTTGTGATGCAAGGTAGGCGTTAATGGCTCGACACATTAGCGATTAGTCTCTATGGAATTAGCTAAATGGAATGTTAACAGATAATGCTTTGATTTTACAGAGACAGAACCTGTCCAGGGCCAGCATTCAGACCTTGTAACGCTGAATCTGCAGGATCTCCTGGACCTGGACCTTGAGTGACCTGGAGCGGAGTGAACAACAACAACAACAACAACAATAACAACAACAGCAGCAACAACAAAAAAGCACCTTTTAAAAAAAAAAAAAAAAAAATTGTATTTTATAGCGTGCGATTTATACAAAAAAGAGATTTTTTAAACATTTGTATATGTCTGTATATTTGTATTTATAAAGGATTATTTGTATGTGAGTTAATGTAAGATGTGTGCAATGCCATAAAAATAAAAAGAAAGTTTTAAATACACAAGTTTCGTCTCTTTCGATGGGGTAAAATTTCAAATTGCTGTCAGATGAACAAAAACGCAGAATCCCCAAACAGCCTAAACAGTCTGTGTAGAATAGGTGTAAACTGGGAGGTTTGCAGGTAAGGGAAGTCAATCATAAGCCACCTGTGTACAAAAATAGGCATAATTTCCATTTTTTTCCAAAGTCAAAAATCCCATAAAGTGAAACTCACTGTCAAATGAGCAGCAGAATCCCCAAACAGCCTAAACAGTCTGTGTAGAATAGGTGTAAACTGGGAGGTTTGCAGGTAAGGGAAGTCAATCATAAGCCTCCTGTGTACAAAAATATGCATAATTTCCATTTTTTTTCAAAAGTCAAAAATCCCATAAAGTGAAACTCACTGTCAAATGAGCAGCAGAATCCCCAAACAGCCTAAACAGTCTGTGTAGAATATGTGTAAACTGGGAGGTTTGCAGGTAAGGGAAGTCAATCATAAGCCACCTGTGTACAAAAATAGGCATAATTTCCATTTTTTTCAAAGTCAAAAATCCCATAAAGTGAAACTCACTGTCAAATGAGCAGCAGAATCCCCAAACAGCCTAAACAGTCTGTGTAGAATAGGTGTAAACTGGGAGGTTTTCAGGTAAGGGAAGTCAATAATAAGTCACATGTGTACAAAAATATGCATAATTTCCATTTTTTTCCAAAGTCAAAAATCCCATAAAGTGAAACTCACTGTCAAATGAGCAGCAGAATCCCCAAACAGCCTAACCAGTCTGTGTAGAATAGGTGTAAACTGGGAGGTTTTCAGGTAAGGGAAGTCAATAATAAGCCACCTGTGTACAAAAATATGCATAATTTTAATATTTTTTCCAAGTCAAAAATCCCATAAAGTGAAACTCACTGTCAAATGAGCAGCAGAATCCCCAAACAGCCTAACCAGTCTGTGTAGAATAGGTGTAAACTGGGAGGTTTGCAGGTAAGGAAAGTCAATCATAAGCCACCTGTGTACAAAAATAGGCATAATTTCCATTATGTCCGTGGACGCGAGGAAGACTACGGTGGAGGAAGGTCGGTCAGGGGGAGGTTTAGGCCGTTCGTGGACGGGCGGCGAAGGGTAGTCAGTCGGCGGGAGGTTTAGGCCGTTGGCGTACGTCCAGGCGCTCGGGGGGAGCCCTAGGCTGTCCTCGGCCCGTGGAGCGAGGGCCAGGCGCCCTTGCCCCGGGGGTAAGGCCGAAACCTCCCCCCCGCGCGCTAGGAGATGGGGGAGTGGGCGTCCACTGCGAGCCTCGCTCCCTCCGACCCCCTAGATGTCCCGTGGCCGTCAGAGCTTATGGGCGGCGCGGGCCACGAACAGCCAGTTCCCTTGCTCCCCTAAGGGCACGGCGCTCCGTGGGAGCGTACGCGAACGGCCTGTTTTGCAGGCCGCGGACGGCCGTTCGTGGGAGGTGCGCGCCGCCCCCCAGGGATTTTTGGGGGCGACCGCCGCATCTCTCGGCCCGAGGGGGGCCCCGGGGCGGGGGTCCGAAAATCCGGGCTCCCGGGCACGGTACTGGCTGCGGCCGCGGGGTGGAGCGCTTCTCCGCGGACATCCTAAACGTCCCCTTTCGGCCTAAGTGGTTCCACGGACGTCCTAAACGTCCCCTTTCGGCCTAGATTTTTTCCACGGACGTCCTAAACGTCCCCTTTCGGCCTAAGTTTTTCCACGGACGTCCTAAACGTCCCCTTTCGGCCTAGATTTTTTTCCACCAAAGTCCTAAACGTCCCCTTTCGGCCTAAGTTTTTTCCACGGACGTCCTAAACGTCACCTTTCGTCCTATGCCAGAGGTAAGGGGCAAAACGTACATTTGGCCGCTCATTTAAGAAGGAAATGGGCGTCCATTTGTTGCAGCACTCCCTCCGACTGACTAGGCGTACAGTGGCAACTTAAATGAATGGGGTTTTTCCCACCAGCGACCTAGTTTCCCTTATCTCTCGGAAGGCTTCAAAGAAGAAGTCCTGACACTAGTGTCGCAGGACTTCTCGAGGGCAGCTCTCTCCAGGAGGATTCGGATATCGGGTCCTCCTCGGTGCCCTCAGGGGACCGTTCTGCCAACCCTGCCACCAAGTGTGAGTCAGGGTGCAGCGGTCTCCACCGATCCTCCGAGGGGGTTCGGCCAGCACGTGATTCGCCTGTCTGCCGGTGCGCCGCATCAGATGGACAAGCCAAGTGCTCAAAAAACACCAGAGACCAGTCTCGAGAGACTGGTTCCCTTAGTAGAATATTTGGAAGAGTGGAAGAATCTCCCGAATGTTTCGAAGTGGGTGCTGCTCATGATAGAACAGGGCTACAGAATTCAGTTCGGTTCACGACCGCCCAGGTTCAACGGGGTGCTTCCTACAGTGGTAACCCCAGAGCAGTCTCTGGTGATGGAGCAAGAAGTAACGACGCTTTTGCAAAAAGGGGCTATAGAAAGGGTTTCCCCTCCCGGCAAAATGTCGGGCTTTTACAGCCGCTACTTCATTGTTCCGAAGAAGGATGGAGGGTTGCGTCCGATCATAGATTTACGTGTGTTAAATCGATCCGTAAAGAAGCTGAAGTTCAAAATGCTTACACTCAGACAGATCATCCCTCAGATCAGGTCCGAGGACTGGTTTGTAGCGATAGATCTGAAAGACGCATACTTTCATGTATCCATCCATCCTTCACACAGGAAGTTCCTCAGGTTTGCTTTCGGGGGCGAAGCTTACCAATACAGGGTTCTTCAGTTCGGCCTATCCCTCTCACCCCGCACGTTCACGAAGTGCGTGGATGCAGCGCTGCCTCCGCTGAGACTCCAGGGCATCCGCGTGCTGAACTATATCGACGATTGGTTGATATTAGCTCAAACAGAACAATTGGCAGTTCAACATCGAGATGTTGTTCTGTCGCACATGAAGAGGCTTGGGCTGAGGCTCAACGCCAAAAAGAGTGTGCTGGTCCCGAGTCAGGTTGCAAACTACTTAGGTGTAATATGGGATTCCACCACGATGCAGGCGCAGTTGTACCCTACTCGTGTGAGTTCCATTCTCGGGGCCGTGAAAGGGGTGAAGTTAGGCCAGTCACTCACTGTAAAACAGTTTCAGAGACTGGTGGGTCTGATGGCAGCTGCGTCCAACGTTATTACTTTTGGCCTTCTGCACATGAGACCCCTACAGTGGTGGCTCAGGACCACATTTCCACATTTTTTTTCCCAGAGGGGAAATCCTTTTCGCATGATCAAAGTCACGCGGCGATGCCTTCGTGCTCTGGTCATGTGAAAGAAGCCTTGGTTCCTAACCCAGGGACCCGTGCTGGGGACTTCTGGTCATCGTGTAATGCTTACGACAGATGCTTCCCTCACGGGCTGGGGAGCGGTCATGAGTGGCCGCTCAGCTCAGGGTCTGTGGGAGGACCATCAGCGCTCCTGGCACATAAATCGGCTGGAGATGATGGTGGTGTTTCTTGCACTAAAACACTTCCTCCCCGACCTGAGAGACCATCATGTGCTGGTCCGTACGGACAACACTACGGTGGTCTCGTATATCAACCATCAGGGGGGTTTGCGGTCTCGCCCATTATCCAAGTTGGCCAGTCGCATCCTCCTCTGGTCCCAGGGAAAGCTCCTCTCGCTGAGAGCAGCTTACATCCCCGGGCGGTTGAGTGTGGGAGCGGACGCCCTGTCGAGGCAGGGCGCGAGACCGGGGGAATGGAAACTCCACACCGAGGTGGTGGAGTTGATATGGAAAACTTTCGGTCGAGCTCAAGTCGATCTTTTTGCCACAGAGGAGTCAGCTCAGTGCCCTCTGTGGTACTCACTTCAGCACCCAGCACCTCTAGGGCTGGATGCCATGCTACAGACGTGGCCAAGGCTACATCTGTATGCATTCCCCCCAGTCTCAATGCTCCCGGGAATTCTGGAAAAGGTTCGCCAGGAGAAGGTCGACCTAATATTGGTGGCCCCTTACTGGCCGACCAGAATATGGTTTTCTCTCCCTTAGAGCTTCCCCTTAGGCAGGATCTCCTGTCTCAAGTGGGTGGCACGATTCTCCATCCCCGCCCAGAAATGTGGAAACTGTGGGCCTGGCCCCTGAGGGGGCAAGGCTCATAGGAACTGGTCTCCCAACCGAGGTTGTGGAGACCATCCTTCATTCCAGAGCTCCCTCCACGAGGAAGTTGTACTTATACAAATGGAAATTGTTCTCTGTGTGGTGTGAACAGCATAATTTGGACCCGGTCCATTCTTCAGTCTCAGACGTGCTTCGGTTCCTTCAGGAAAAGTTCTCGGAAGGTTTAACCCCTTCCACGCTGAAAGTATATGTGGCCGCTATTTCGGCTCATCATGTTCCTGTAGCGCTATCAGTCGCTCCATCTTGTCTTGAGTTTGCGCCTGGTATGGTGAAAGCCTTTCTGCACACCAGGCCGGGCTATGTTCCGAAGGTTCCGACGAGGGTCCCAGGCCCCATTGTACTTGAGGCTTTCTGCCCGCCTCCTTTCGCGAACTTGGATCAGGAAAGGAAGAATCTGCTTTGCCCTGTAAGAGCATTAGATGCGTATGTCCACAGAGCTGCCCTGTGGAGAAGAACAGAACAATTGTTTGTGTGTTATGGGTCCCCTAAGAAGGGGGGCCCAGCATCTAAGCAGCGGATGAGCAAGTGGGTGGTCGAGGCCATCTCACTTGCATATAAGACGGTGGGGCGCCCGTGTCCTTTGATGGTGCGGGCTCACTCCACGAGAGGTATGGCCGCGTCCAGAGCTCTCCTATCTGGTGTCTCTATGGACGACATTTGTGGTGCGGCTGGATGGTCATCCCAGCACACCTTTATCAGATTTTACAATCTTCACCTTAACATCACTCCGGGGGCCAGGGGGCTACAAGATAGCAGCCAGGCACTTGGAGAGACGGCGTAGTTGGGATTGCGTTCCCATCACGTCATCCGACGTAGCGTCGATAGTTCCCACGAAAGGGAACGTCTGAGTAAGGGAACGAGACGCTACGTCACGTGGCCGTATTTCCTGCATACCTGGTGCGCTTGCTTCAGACAACCTACAGAAGCTGGCGTGCTTTGTGTTCAGGTGTGCTTTATAGCTTCCTGATCCGTGACGTCACCCGCCTCTGACGTCGCGTCTTTTCATTGGTTGGATACAGAGGTGCTTCACGAACACAAAATACAGAGGGTTCCCATCACGTCATCCGACGTAGCATCTCGTTCCCTTACTCAGGGAACAAGGGTTACACTCGTAACCCGAGACGTTTTGCATTGTAGTTTCTTTTGAAGCCTCTCTACATTTTTGTTTTGTTGGGTTTAGTAAATGCATGCATTTTGTTTCTTTTGCTGCAGAAATTCAATACAAAAAATAAATGACCATCTCAGAGTAGCTTTATAAAATGTACAGTTTATGTAAAAAAAAAAAATACAGATACAGAATTGCTGCAGTGAAGACTTTATTTGCAAAAGGACATTACTGCAAGATATACAAACAGAAAAAGAACCGGAATTATAATTAAAAAACAAAACAAAGTAATCTTCTAATCTGCCCGGTCTTCTGCATTTGGCCACATGTTCTCATCCACATCACACCTGATATCTTCTCTGGCAAGGCACCGTGGGAAGAATCTTTTGGCATGCCTTATCCACCCCTGGCAGTGTTCAGCTGTGATGTCTTGGCATGCAGCATCCATAGCATCCAGGAGGGACATTTGGTCATGTGGACGATGGTCAAAAACCTTCCATCTCCAGGCTGAGAAAAACTCCTCAATGGGGTTGAGGAAAGGGGAGTAAGGGGCAAGGAAATGGGACATCATCCTTGGATGGGCGTCAAACCAGGCTGTGACTGCACGGGAATGGTGGAATGGTGGAATGCCACGAATGCGATGTGATTTATATATTTGCATAATTGCAATAAGCTGTTTCTCATTAGCAAAGGAATAAAATACAGGGAATATATTTGTGTTTCAATTCACAATATGAACAGCTGTTCACTTTGACTTTAGCCTATATAAGTTATGTTTAGAACATGATGTTATCTGTTCTGACATACAGTGTGAAAGCATTTGTAAATTTGACTGTAAAATTACATTGTTTTGGTCTTGGTTGAGCTTGTGTGTAAAAGAAGTTCAAGCATTTTAAATTGGTGTTAACTGTATGCATTTTGTATCAAAGCAACAAGAAATGTGTTAATTGTATAGCCTACAAAGACGGATGTTGTGCTAACCATGTTAAGAGTTTAGGAAACTTGTTAAATGTAATGAAAAAACTGTCATAGCGATTGTAAAAAACTGTAATACCCATTGTGCGAGCTGTCTCTTTAATACCGCGTGGTTTATATACATCTTGCTGCTGATTGGGCTGACATTTCTGACACACCCACCAAACAAGAGAAAACGGATCTCAAACCCGTTGCACAACGTTTCCAGGAAACATGTCGTTCAACCCGGAAAACGTAGCAAAACTTTGCGCACCGGTTTGAACTTGAACGTGCCCCTGCTCTATGTAGTGACGTCATCGCGTACAAAAACGTCCCATTTCATTGGCTGACTCCAACCAATAAACAACTATACTCTTTTACTGTAATATAAAATGGAGATGGTTCTGGCTGGCAGATAGAAGCAACCACGCCAGTAGACAGGTAGTTCTGTACGGCTGAACTGGACAGCAGGAAATTAGGTCGGGCTCTGGACTGGGGCTGGGACTCAGAACAATAGCTGCTAACACACATAAATTTCGTCAAGCACAAGAGCTAGGAGCATGTGACACTCACGTACAACAAATCCCGGACACAGACAAGGACAAAGAACAGGGAGAAGTAGGCAGCGCAATCAGCGCGAAAACATAGAACAGGTGCGTGTGCGAGAGCACGAACGCCAGAGGTAACGGGGAACAGCTTAAAATCAATGAAAGAAGAACGATAGAGGGGAAAAAACACCCAAAAAAAAACACGAGTGATCAAACCTGGCTCATGACAGAGAATGCTTCACTTTGCGTGTCAGAATGTTTAAACCCAGACCATTATGAAAGTTCAAGTCCATTTACTAAACATTTTAAATATATAAACCTGTAGCCTATATTAAATCATCATATATTCTGTCATATAGACTACAATAAAATAACAGCACGATTTACTTGCATCAAACAACTCAGTAGGCTATGTATTATTAGTAATTATTATAATTATTCTTTTTGTTGATCCATTTCATTTATTGCCAAACTTTAAGATGTGAATTATATTATTGAAATAAAAACATATAGCGTCGTCAGGCTTTTATTTGTGTTTAATGGATAAAACAATGGAGCTGCGATCTCAGGTTTATGGCTGCTGTAAATTTTACCTGCCACAGGATGGCACTGTTTCGACACTTTTGATGCTTTGAAACCTTTCCCGAAACGTTTAGAGAAAAGCTTCAAACATTTAAGAGGATTCATTTTTCCATCCCTACTCAATGGCTTTAGGCCTTTTTGCAAATGTTTTAGTAGAATTTAGCTGTTTTATTGAGCGTTTACTCATTTTGAGCCTGTTTTTTTAAACATTAACCATCTGTAACGTCATATCCAATCAGATATCTTTTTACCCATATCCCCCACGCCCACCATGTGCGCACATAAACACATTTCACTTTACAACACACAAACGCACACATTTATTTATTATCATTCTCTCTTGCTCTCTTTAATATGTAATGAGTTTACGCAGATAGATTTTAATAATCAATTTAAAAACTTTGTAAAAAAATTAATTAAAATATAGCTGCAAGCAGCGATGGCGGGCCCAACCCTGGTGGCACCGCCACCCCGGTGGCTTGAGGGCAACTGTGCACAGCAGGCAATAGGCATTTAAAATGGGTAAACATCAAAGGACTATGTCAAATTCACTCCACATTTACTGCACTATAAGGTGGCGTTATAGAGCCCCTCCTCCCTGCCCATTTCTAAAGCTTTGCCCATGTCTACTTGCTAACAATCCTGATGTGTGTGTCGAATTTCATACAATTTGAAGCATGCTAAGAGTCTCAAAAGCATCCAAAACTAATATTAAAGTTTGATGTGTTGCCAAAGCAACAGTGTTTGAGATATCACAATTCTTTTCAAAGGACTACATCTGCCATGTTTTATCATTATTCAAATGAAGTTTGAAGCAAATTGGGTAAAAATAATATGGTGATCTCAAAGCATGCTGAAAATAACACATTTCCTGCTGCCAGTTGGTGGCGCTATAACTTTGAATCACAATAGTCACATCTATGTGATCAGCCTTGTAGAACGAAGACACAGCCGAAGTTTCATCAAAATCAATTAATGTATGCAGAAGTTATAGCACTTTGTTTCCCTTTTCTTGCCATAAATTCGTTGCCTCGCCATGGCCAAACCGTTTGAGATATCCAAAATCCGTTAGCAATTAAACAACTTCAACATATTAGCACCAAGTTAAAAAAAGTTTGGTGTAAATTGTATAAACCCTGTAGGAGTAGTAGTATAAAATTCATAGCCTGTTTTTTAAAAAAAAATTAACATTCAAACCAAAATAGCTGACTTCCTGTTGGTCGGAGCTAATGAATGTAAATTAGAAAATTGTCCCGCTTGATGAGATCAATATGTGTACCGAGTTTGGTGACTGTAGGAAAAACTAACCCCCTCACTTTTGTCAAAAGGTGGCGCTACTGAGCCCCTCCACCACGCCCATTTCTATGGCTTTGTCTATGTGTACTGGTCGACAATATTGATATGTGTGTTGAGTTTAATGCAATTTGAAGCATGTTAAGAGCCTCAAAATCACTCCAGAATATTATTAAAGTTTGACGTGTTGCCATGGCAACAATATTTAAAATATCAAAAATCCGGTCACAGGTCTACATCTGCTGTGTATTGACATTACACTGGTGAAGTTTGAAGCAAATCAGGTAAACATAACAGAGTGAACTCAATGCATTTTGAAAGTGACACACTTCCTGCTGCCAGTTGGTGGCGCTATAACTTTGACTCACAATAGTCACATCCATGTGATCGGACTCCTTTAACGAACACACCGCTGAAGTTTCATAAACATCAATCAATGTATGCAGACATTATAACACATTTCCTGTTTCCCTTTTCTCGCCATAAATTTGTTGCCTCACCACGGCCAAACCGTTCGAGATATCAAAAATCTGCTGGCAATTTAGCATCATCAATGTCATGACTTCATACTGACCGAGTTTGGTGGTGATCGGATTAGGAGGAGTATATCAAATTCCAGAGCATGCGTTTTTCAAACAACCCGTAATAGCTGACTTCCTGTTAGGGTGGCGTTTAACTTAGAGCATGAAAGTTGTTCGGCCCGATGCGGTCTATATGTGTACCGAGTTTCATACTAATACGTGCAAGCGTGTTTAATATATGGACTAAGTTTTCTGACTTTTTTCAAGGGGGCGCTGTCGAGCCCCCCTGCCACGTCCGTGTACCACCTTCTGCCTGGCCCAGATGGCCGCGGATTCTAATGTGTGTGCCAATTTTCAAGAGTTTTTGAGCATGTTAAGGCCCCCAAAAAGCCCCAGATGATGGAAAAAAAAAAAAAAAGAATCCTTAGGGGATCAAAAGGGCCCTTCACCATTACACTGGCTTGGGCCCTAATAAAAATAGTGCCCTCTCATGGTATACGAACAGTGCGTACACTGGCGTTGTTCATTGGTCAGGCATCGACCAATAAAACGGCTACCCCCCCCCCCCCCCCCCCCCCAAATCGAAACATTCAGCTTTTCACATCAGGGCTGTGAGTGTAAATTTCAATTTACAAATACAAATATTATTATTACAAATATTATTATTACAAATACAAATATTATTAAAGTACCGAATTTCAAAACCCTAGTGAAATATAGCGAGAGGGGCTGTACGTTAGATGGCGCTATCGAGTCATTTTGCCACGCCCAATTCCGAAACCCATAACAGACGTAAATTTTCACCACTTCTGACGCGTGTACAAAGTTTCATGAGTTTTCGAGCACGTTTAGGCCCTATAAAATGCGATTCACTTTGGAGAATAATAATAATAATAATAATAAACGGAGCAATTCCAATAGGGTCCTCACACCATCGGTGCTCGGGCCCTAATAATAATAAACGGAGCAATTCCAATAGGGTCCTCACACCATCGGTGCTCGGGCCCTAAATATGACAAGTTGTCACATTCAAATCAGCAACCTCTCGGGTTTTGCTACTGTTTTACCTTCATATAAAAATGCATCTCTTTAAGCTGGCATACACATAACACATTATCAATTTATATTTTCAAATCCATTAAAGGATTATTAGGCTGCATAAATTAGGTCAACCGGAACCGGGAACACTTCCAATAACACCAGAACATCAGAAGAAGAATGGCATCTACGTTACAGTTTTTCTCCATTGGTTTGGCTCATTTTTTGAAACAGAAATTACATTCTCAAAACAACATGGACAAACCTCCAAACCACTTGGCAATTGTTCACAACAGAACTGATTTTCTCATTCATTTCATCAAATTGCAAATGTCTAAGTACATGTCTCAATGTCTCAGTACATCTTTGCAAATGATTAAGTACAGGTAGCCTACATTTAGCACAATTTCCAAGTGAATAGATCTTGTTGATCTAAACTGATTATTGATTCTCAGTCTAATGGTTGTTCGCTCCAAAACGTGTCAGCGTCATTTCATTGTATAAGTCATCGCATGCACAATAGTCTGTTCAATTGTCAAAATTAGTCAAGAATATAATACCATGAATACCATATATGAATTCTTGGAACATTTGATAAATTTATTACAGCAATTGACAGTCAGGTGAAACTAGAACTTGACTAACATGTAAGTCAGTTACTGGTTGTTCATCATTATAACCTTTTTACAATTAAGCAGTGGTTCCCAAACTTTTTTGGCTTCAGTACCCACTTTACCTGATTTGTGTATCCAGGTAATCCAGGTATGAAAGTATTTGATTTATCTGACTAAAAACTGCAGCTTACTGTATGATGCAATTATCATTATAATCCTTATTTTGAAGAATATAACATACAATAAGAAAAAGGGTCAAAGAGCTGCAATTAGTGCCTCCCATGTAAATCTATCTAATACTGTGGGTTTCACTGTAACATTTCAGTAAGTCTAGTCATTGATAATTTTCCCCCTCCCCTTTCTGTCAAATACCCCCTGTACTACCTCTGCATAGGGGTACATGTACCCCAGGTTTGGAACCACTGGAGTAGTGGCCAGTAGTATATTGAACTTGTGGAGAGCATAGAACATTCCTATGTAATTGTCTGTAATGTAGTGTATGACTCTTCTGTATGACTGATTTGATGTTTTCTTTTTTACGCTATTGTAGAGAATAATGGCATTGGAAGGAAACGAGCGACCAGTGAAGAACTTAGTTAGTTGTGAAAATCCAGCTTTATTTACAGCACTGTAGGCTGCATATAATTTTCATTATTTTTTGTTTGTGTGTTTATATTACAGTTTTTCTCCATTGGTTTGGCTCATTTCTTGAAACAGAAATTACATTCTCAAAACAACATGGACAAATCTCCAAACCACTTGGCAATTGTTCACAACAGAATTGAATTTCTCATCATTTCATCAAATTGCAAATGTCTAAGTACATGTCTCAATGTCCCAGTACATCTTTGCAAATTATTAAGTACAGGTAGCCTACATTTAGCACAATTTTCAAGTGAATAGATCTTGTTGATCTAAACTGATTGTTGTTTCTCAGTCTAATGGTCGTTCGTCCAAAACATGTCAGCATCATTTCATTGTATAAGTCATCACGTGCACAATAGTCTGTTCAATTGTCAAAATTAGTCAAGAACATAATACCATGAATACCATATATGAATCCTTGGAACATTTGATAAATTTATTACAGCAATTGACAGTCAGGTGAAACTAGAACTTGACTAACGAAGGAGGCGAGGGGGCAATATAACTATGTGTGCCATATCTGAGAATGGTGTGGTTACTCACATCCCCAGACTTGGCCCATACAATACACAGAAGCTTCTCATCTTCTTGGACCGCCTTCATTTTGATTTGAACCCTGAAAATGAGAGAGGTCTCGTAGGGCCTCACCTACCACAATATGTCATTGTATGGGACAATGTGAATTTCCACCGTGGCCCGCTCACCTGGTACACTCATCCAAGGATGGTTATGGTGTTCCTACCACCTTACTCTCAATCCTATTGAGGAGTTTTTCTCTGCTTGGATGTGGAGAGTGTATGAGCATCGGGCTCAAGATCAGAGGTCCCTGCTCCAAGCAATGGACACTGCATGTGAGGATATACAGGAGATCATTGTAGGGGATGGATGCGACATGCACACCGTTTCTTCCCTCGTTGCATTGCAAAGGAGAATATACGCTGTGATGTGGACGAGAATCTGTGGCCAGACAGACAGCAGCGTGGGATGGTCAGGAGGGTGAGGACGATGTCCAGGAGAGGCTGCATATAATTTTCATTGTTTTTTGTTTGTGTTTATATTACAGTATATTATGCTGTATACATTTTCTTTTTACTCTGATGTATGGAAGTTACTTTATGTGTGTGAATGATAATGGTTACAATTTCCTTGGCAGTATGAGTGCAATGTGTGATGTCAAACCTTGGAGGCTACTCTTTGTACGGGACATGTGAATGTCTTTTAGTTTATTCCACAAGTTTTGACGCGTTTCTTCTTGTCTTGTATTCACCACACGAAGTCCATAGTTTCCGTTATCATGGTTTATTCTTCCAAGTCAATAAAGAATCATATTTCTCAAATACAGCATAATCCTCTTGCTCAGCGATGTCTTCTCTCAACAACTTATTTGTAAAGATACTATACTTATGAGCCAATTTATGCTATATGTCAATTATATAACGGTCAAAAGCTTTGTGTTCTCCCACCGCTCGTCTGAACTTATTGCATGTGCGTCAATATCTCTTTGCGTGCCCTAACAAAAATGACGTCACTGAACATGCGCAGTAAGAACACATATAAACCAAATAAATATATTCAACAATAAATCACTTATTAACCAAAACAATTATTGTACCAAATTTACATAATAAAAATGTGAAAATATAAAATTGTGAAATATGAAATATGGCTCTTACACTCTTACCCTAAAATCCCATTTTTTTTTTCAGTTTTTACACAGTGCATGTCACAACCATCCCCTACAATGATCTCCTGTAATATCCTCAGACTCAGCGTCCATTGCATGGAGCAGGGACCTCTGATCTTGAGCCGATGCTCATACACTCTCCACCTGCAAGCAGAGAAAAAACTCCTCAATAGGATTGAGGAAAGGAGAGTAAGGTGGTAGGAACACCATGACCATCCTTGGATGAGTAGTGAACCAGGCCCTGATTCACATTGTCCCATATAATGACCCATTACAGTTTTAATGTATTATGCTGGCTAGACAAAAACAGTACAGTAACCATTGTCAATGAAGGACTGGGCTAAGACTGAAAGGTGGGCATGAGGGATATTTCAATGGTCCTCTGCCATAGTGACAAAACATCTAAACATTTTGACTTGCAGTGCTTACACAATGCCAAAGGGACAAAGCATTTTGGGGGCACTGACTGTTTAAATGAGAAGGAAATTTAATTTTGACACATGAGTGAACTATTTTAGGAGAGGTATGAGTTTTTGCAGGTGAGCCATGGTGTTGTGCCGAACCATCCACGTTACTTTGGCAAAAGCACCAAGAGTTTTGAGAATGTCCTGTCTGTTTCAAGAAATGAGCCAAAGCAATTGAGAAGGATCTTTGCCATTTCCGTGACACTGACTCTTTATATGGGAAAGGGATTTAATTTTGAAGCATGAGTGAACAGTTTTGGAAGAGATATGAGCTTTTGCAAGTGAGCTATAGTGTTGTGCTGAACTGTAAGACTGTTTTGGCAAATGATCTTAGAGTTTTGAGAATGTAATTTCTGTTTCAAGAAATGAGCCAAACCAATGGAGAAAAACTGTAATATTAGTCTTTCTGTTTATCCCGAGGTTTACCGTAGTCAACCGGATCTGGGCCGTATCCAGGTGAGACCAAGAACCTGCGCCTTGACACGACCACAACGTAACCCTGAAGTATCAGCAGAGATTGAGTCAACTAGATCATCCATTTGTGAAGGCCTCATCGACACGACAGCCAGTGGCACAGCTCCTCAACAACCGTCCATAATGGCGTGATCCTCAAATGGATAGAACTGAAATAAATACTTTGAATGTTGCGATCCTATCAGACTGATGATAGCAACCTGAATCGTAACAAAGCACTGTTCGCCAGAGGAGAACTGGCCCCCTGACTAAGCCTGGTTTCTCCCAAGGTTTTTTTCTCCTTCTTAACACCTATTTGCCACCAGTTTGCTACCTGAAGTCACCTGTTGGAGTTTGGGTTCCTTGCCGCTGTCGCCTTTGGCTTGCTTGGTTGGGGACACTTGACATTTGACTTGAATTTTGATATTCAACAGTGCTTTGATCTGCCTGCATTGACACCATTTTCTTTAAGAGCTGCTGTGCAGCCAAAATTATGTACCAGTTATCACCGTAAAGCTGCTTTGACACAATCTACATTGTAAAAAGCGCTATATAAATAAAGGTGACTTGACTTGACAATAAGGATTTTGTGTGTAAGCAGTTGAAAAGAAAAATGTAAAAATACTTATCAATTGTTTCATTATTTGTTTTTTTTTTTTTCCAATACTTTAGAGCTTCTGTTGCTGCAAAAGTAGAAGTTTTATAGTATATTTAAAGATTGGAACATTAGGGGCCCTATTTTAACGATCTAAACGCAAAGTGTAAAGCGCACGGCGCAGGTGCACTCAGGCCGTGTCCAAATCCACTTTTGCTATTTTAACGACGGAAAAACGGTCCGTGCGCCGGGGCGCATTTTTGAAATGGGTTGTCCTTATTCTCGTAATGAGTAATGGGCGTAACGTTCAACAAACCAATCAGTGTGTCATCTCCCATTCCCTTTAAGAGCGAGATGCGCTCGCGCCATGGCGGATTGCTATTTACATGGCGGAATTTGTTGGCTATGAGTCAGTTAATATATATGTGTGTGTATTGGCACGATTGTTCAATTAATTAGCCAATTTCGTTCATCATTATAAGTAGTAATAGGCTGAATTGAAAATAGGTAGCCTAATTCTAATACACGCAATGACTATTCATCATTACATTTTTATATTTATGTAGCTTACACAATAATATTATTTTACACTGTAATCCTTTTGTTTTTAATATTTGGCATGTTTGTGTGATGCGCCTCCCTGTGTGTAATAAGCAAAGTCAACGCGCACTGTGGACGCGCCCAGAGGCGCAGTTTCTACCAACGCGCTCTAACAAAAAAATATTGCGCCATTGACTTTAGACTTTAGACTAGGTTTGAGTTGGTCTATGGCGCAGTCTATTTTCAGCTCCTTAAAATAGCAATGCGCCGGCAATGCGCCTGAACACACCTCTTTTTTAGACCAGCACGCCCATGGGCGCACTAACTGGCGCAAATGCATTTACTAATTTAAGGACGTGGCGCTGAACGGGAAAACGCGAACGGCGCCGGACGCAAACTAGCAAACACACTTGCGCTGCGCCTTGCGTCGCATTGCGCGGGTGTATTATAGGGCCCTAGGTCTTCATTTCTGACATGCTGTGTTATTTATATGTATAAAAAAAGAAAGATCCATGGTTTTAGTATAGGGTAAGCTTTTATGAAAAGAAAATGTAAGCATTTTAGAAACGTTTTAATTGACTGCATTTTGTGTGAATTGTGTTAATGGTATGGTCACAACAGACAGATGTTGTGCTAATTGTGTTTAGAGTTTTGAAAATGTGACTACAGATTGGACAAAAGCATATATGTTTTCTGATTGATAATTGTTGCCATTGATTGGTGGAAAGAGCTTATTTTGAGACAAATATCAAGTGTTTTGTTGGTCTGAGTGAGTTTTTGAGGTGAGATGAACTGTTTGCCCAAGATTCATCTTGGTATGCAGACTGTATAAAGAGTTTTGAAAATGAGGCTTCAGTATTGAGCAATACTTCTTAGCAATTGAAAAAAAAAAAAAAGAAATTGCTGAATTTCTCATCCATTCATTCTTTGTGCAGTAATACAGTCAGTAAAATGAAAAGGTCTAATCCTGTAATGAAATACTGATTTATGTGAAAAATCATTCAGTCTTTAAAGATCAAAGTTCATCATTTTGTCATGCTGCTTGTTGTGTTAGGTGTAACAAGATTATTTTGAGACATGTATGAAGTGTTTTGTTGGTGAGAGTGAGACTAAGATAAGAATGAAGATCACTTGACAGGTAGCTCATCACGTGGCAGAAGTCAAAGAAAAGAGAGACTTCTTACAGTTTTTTTCAATTGCTAACATACTTTTGTCCAATCTGTAGTCACATTTTTTAAACTCTAAACACATTTAGCAGAACATCCGTCTGTTGTGGCCATACCATTAACACAATTCATGTCGTTTTCATACAAAATGCAGTCAATTAACACGTTTCTAAAATGCTTACATTTTCTTTTCATATAAGCTTACCCCATACCAAAATCACGGATCTTTCTCATCTTATTTGCAAATGCTTAAACACAGCAAGTCAGAAATGAAGACCTAATGTTCCAATCATTAAATATAGGATAAAACCTATACTTCTGCAACAACAGCAGCTCAAAAGTATTGAAAATATACAATTGATAAGTATTTTTAATTAGCAGATCACTTAAATATTTGGCAGATTCCAGTCTCAGTAAAATAGGACTCTTTGAATCGGATTTGTTCAGTGTGTATGAAGAACAACACAGAGGAGCAGAAAGAAAATAATATCTGGGTGAGGGAGAGGAAGGAGGAGAGGAGAAGTTGGATCAGGACAAGGGAGAAGAAGATGTAAGGGAGAGGAGGAAGAATGTGTGATGGTGTGCATCTCTATGGTTTTCCCCCTTACACATGATGAACCTATGAAAGCTTATTTCTGCCATGAATAGAAAATAAAAAAAAGGTAATTGTGACTTTTAATCACAATTCTGAGAATAAAAGTCAGAATTGTGAGATGTAAACTCACAATTGCAAATAAAAAATATTTTTGATAAAAAGTCACAATTACCTTTTATGCTTTTTTATTCTGTGGTGGAAAAAAAGCTTCCATAATAACCAAAGACCATGTATGTTGGATTTGTTGTTGATCAATGGCAGCAATTTCATGTTTTCATTTCAGTAAAAGCTTCATACTACAATGATTCCACAACCATTGTTCCATATTTACAAAATATGTGGTCTGCACAGGGCACTAGCTACAAAGGGGACACCATCCCACCCTCATGAGTGCACCATCAACACCACACACCCACCCCCAGAAAGAGATTTCAACCAAGAGGGACACTATAGTTCTGCATAAGGGACTCATTTGACCAGTAGCTGCCCTGAGCAATTCTGTTACTTTCTTCTTCTGCTCTTTTTCTACTGCACATTCTATAAAATAATGTCTCACTTCTGTTGCCAAGAATGCACACATTCAACACTCAACCAAACATGTAGAATGGCTTACATGCATTATACTTTTACTGCAGTAAAAGGAAACTGAATTTCATATTTTCTGCAGGTAGAACTGAAACATGACAAGTAAATGCCATTTTCATAATGCCATCAACTATTAGTATTTTGACAGTCATTGCATTTTGATTGACATTATGTTCATGTTGGATAGAAAACTAGTGCTAGTGTTTGACAGAACGACTCGATTTTGAATCAGGTTTGCTGTGTTTTGATAGAGTTAGTATGTGTAGAAAAAGGTTTTTAGCATTTTGAAATGTAGAGTTTGTGTTTATTTAACAAAATATGATTCTGAGCAGAAAATTAACTATTTGGCTAATTGTGTAATGTAGGTGCGTTGCTGTGTTAAGAGTTTAGAAAAAGTACTTTAAGTATTGGTAAACGCTTGTTAGCAATTGAAAAAAAACTGTAATGTCAGAATTCAAAGGCTGTATAATTTGTAATAACAGATGACACATCACATGCTTGTAGATAGTATTTATATATTCATACTCATATCTTAAATTTATTTTGTATTTATGAAGTAGTATGACTCCTCCAAGATTATGTAAAAAAAAAAAAAAAAAAAACATGTGATACTCGATACACCTTACTAAATTTAGATACAGAAACTATAACACTTAGAAAAATCTAAAGTTTACCACAGAACATCCATGTTATGTGATCCCTCTGCTTAGGTCCTGTAGCTTATTTTAGTGTGTGTGTGTGTGTGTGTGTGTGTGTGTGTGTGTGTGTGTGGGTGTGGTGTGTGTGTGTGTGTGTGTGTGATTTTGGGAAATATATAAATTCTATGCTGAGCACAGGCCCAAAAACAGGTTTTGAAAAAGCAGTCAGTTTTAGTATATGTCGTAGTGCATTTTTCAATATTATATCGCTGGACCATTGTTTGTGAGAATTTGTGGATGTGTGTGATCCAGGGAATCCTGGCACAGCCCATCGAGCAGAGACAGGCTCAATGCCAGCAGGTGGAATTAGCTAGATAATGGAAAAATATGTCATGGTAATACAGAAAGAGAGAAAAAGAGAAAAACTGAAGACAAAGAGGAGGAAGAGGAGGAGGAGAAAGGTGATGGAAAAGCTGGTGAGAAGGTGGAAGAGAAAGAGGAAGAGTAAATTGTTTTGCTGGAGATGGAGTCAGGTATAGATATTTGTGTATTATTGCACCATTATTTGAAATGTGCGAATGTGCTTTGTGAGTGTGTCTGAGAATGCATTTGAATATTGAGTCACTTCTTGTACTGATTTTTTTATTAATTCATCCCTCTAATATGTGAGAAACAATAAGATTAAGTTAAATAAAAATTAGAAAAGTTCTACAAAATCAAGACTTTGTGTGGCTTACAGTTTGGAGAAAGAGTCAAGCACTCTTGATAAAGTTGAAAAATGAACAGCAGGTTTATGCTATTCATTATAATTGGGCTTTAGTAGGTAATATGATTCAGGTGCAATATTATAATGAATTGTGTTGTGTTCAATTGTGATTTGTTATTTAATTTACATTGAAACACAAGATACTAGCCCTAAAAGACACAAGACCATTACACCTCACATCACAGACAACATCTTAGAGGTCGGAATGATATATACTAAAATAATATGCATAAAATAATGTGAAAGAGAATGACACCTATGATGATAAACATTTTAGATTTCAGCTTCACTTCTTTCCGATTATATTTCTTTTTTTTTTCTTCATAATTCAGTCCTTTGGCTTGCCAAACTGATGGTTCACAACTAATGTTCATGTGCAGTGGGGATAAATGCTCCAGACCTCCTCAGACCGCTGAGCTGGAGAGTTTGACCCACCCCACTCAGTATAGGCCCCTGTGATATGCCAGTATAATGCTGCCATCAGTTTGGTCCAGGATGTCTGCACCTCCGGGGTAAAGCACTCTCCAAAATCCTCTGCAAGTATTTCCAGAATAACCCCGCTTAAGATCTGTTGTGAAAAGAAATAAAATAAAATGTTGAAAGAGGATTGAAAGAGAGCACAAAGAGATCATTGGTTGGTTTAGTAAGGGATCTAGCTTTCCCCAGCCTTACAGTGCATATTGGTATAGGTAAAGGTGTCTTGATTAACAAAAGTGTCTTCATTTTATTAATAACCTTGGAGGAAGTGATTTAGTGATTTATCTCCAGAAACAATTCCATATACTAATGCATGCCAGATGAAACTTTGCCACTTTAACACCCTAATCCCTTGAAAATACATGTGAATTCTTTAGATCACAAACTACATATATTCTGATGTCACATTTAATTTTCTATATGAATTGAAAATTCTCCAAAGCCTGAAAAACGTATTCAATTTATTGCACATTAAAAATAAAATGCATGTTTTCACAGCAATTGTAAAAAAAAAATAAAAAAAAAAGTGCCATGAAGAGAACAATTACTGAAACCTTTTGTAACAGCTAGAAATAAAAATAAAACATGACTCCTCTAATCCATGAGTCATCCCTTATTAAAATAAATTTCTCAACCTGGTTTTAGCATCCTAGATATTTAGTCATTTGGCTACTGCAATCCTTAACACTTTGTGTCAGTGGGCAAAATCATTATCTTAAATCTTATCTTTCTTACTTTGAAGTACATTGGCTCCACTTTGTATTTGAGGGCATGTGCTTTTCCCACTAGTCCCAGCACAGACGAAACCTTCTCTGGGTCATGAAGGTTCTCCACAACTGTGTTGATGGCATTCATGACACGACGGGCATGTTTCCTCAGCTGAGAGTTTTTCTCCATCTCTTCTGGATCTTCCATGTCCTGGAACTGACTGAAGTACTGCTTTGCTGAGGGGAAGTTTACAAAGAATCTAAGAAACAGAGAAACAAGACCATCTAATATTGTAGCCAGAGTTTAGTAGACTTCCAAGTGAACATTTCAAATGATAAGGTATGATTTCTCTTACCCAGTAACACAAACTGTGGCTTTTTCATAAAAGAAAAAAGCACTGTAATGCTTTAATATTGTGTCAATTACAGTTGGGTCATTCCATGTCAAATCAACCAAATTTTGGAAACTTCCCTGGCTCAATTTTTTATTTTAATATTTTTCTGTACAAAGACGAACATAAATAGTGATGAAAGACAAAATATTACATGGCACAGATGATTTACTGAATAATCCACTATTTTGTAGAGGGATTTGGAGCCAATTTACAGGGGTGTAAAAATGACTTTAGGAAGATGGCAGCATCATTTTTTTATTTGTTACACAGAGATTGGTAGGTCTATTAGTAAAATCTGTTTTCTTTAGCAATCTTTGTTTCATTATATGCCAACAGTGACAGTACAAAAATTGCAAAAAGCACTTCTTGTGTTTTTTTGCCTCAAGTTTACATGCCTGTAACTCAAGAAGTATTAAAGATAACTTACAGTTTTTTTCGATTGCTAAACGACAGTGAGCACAACTGGAGCTACATGTGCAAAACTCTAACTACAGTCTGCACTACCAACAGTCACCTGAGCTAAACAGTTAACACATGACTCAAAACAGGCTCAGTGCAGCCAAACACTATGCACAACCCTCACTGAGATAACACACACTGTCACTCAGAACACACTGAGAGTAAAAACACTAGCATCAAACACCAACACAGAAAATACAAACTTTTCATCTTTACAGTTTGAACAATTTCAGTGACTTCATACAAAGTAATATTTTCTTCAAAGAAAAGAGTGACATTCTTTCACATGATTTATTTAAATTTTTAGAACATAATTCTTTACAGTTTTTTTCGATTGCTAAACGACAGTGAGCACAACTGGAGCTACATGTGCAAAACTCTAACTACAGTCTGCACTACCAACAGTCACCTGAGCTAAACAGCTAACACATGGCTCAAAACAGGCTCAGTGCAGCCAAACACTATGCACAACCCTCACTGAGATAAAACACACTGTCACTCAGAACACACTGAGAGTAAAAACACTAGCATCAAACACCAACACAGAAAATACAAAGTTTTCATCTTTACAGTTTGAACAATTTCAGTGACTTCATACAAAGTAATATTTTCTTCAAAGAAAAGAGTGACATTCTTTCACATGATTTATTTAAATTTTTAGAACAATAATTCTTTAAGGTAAATGAAAATTGCTTCAATAGTCTGTAGTAATTTACGGAATTACAGTAATGAGAAAAAAAAAAAAGGTAGAAACTATATATAGCCTATATGTGTGTGTGTTCACTAACAAGTCTAAAAAAAACAAGACACCTGCTTAGGCTTTCAGCTGAAATTGAAATCAGCAGTGTTTGAAAGGCACAAGGCTGAAATCTATTCTGTTTTGAATGTGTGGTTCACAGTTTTGACAGCAGTGTGTTAGCATTTGAACAAAGTGCTGTAAATCCACAGTGTTGTGCAGGTTGTGGTTAAAGTCATGGGATAAGTGTGTAGAGTTTTGAAAACTGTGTTCAAGCAATGAAAAACAAACTAGAGTTTGGTCCACATGAACTGCTGCTGTGCAGACTGTAGTTAGAGTTTTGCACATGTGACTCCAGTTGTGCCCACTGTCGTTTAGCAATCGAAAAAAACTGTAATATACTTTTAGATTCTGGTTCTTAACAATTTTCTTTTGGTATCTTCATTTTGAAGGCCCTCAATGGTTCAATCTCAGAGATATGGAGATCTTAATGCGGCTCCATGAGTAAATTGGTAAATTGTACACATTTCAGTGGTCAAAAACCAAATGTCAAAAATATCACTTTGCATACAGCTGATACTTTTCTCTTTTAAAGAGGAATATCTGAAGAACAAATAATGTTGAAACTAGAAATGTATCGGTAACAAAATGTTTACCATTACTAAATGTTTAATTACTACCTGAATGTTACATACAGAAGGGGACGGAGACACAGGTAAAGTGCAAGTAGATGTTTATTGAACAACCAGATTATGCAGGTGAGTGAATGCAGGTATATTTCGTGGCAGACGATGAACGTGGAACTGATGCTTATCTTTTTTCCCCAGGGATCGTGGATGGCAGACAGGTGTGGAGCAGACGAGACACAGAGACACTCACTGGAGACACGGAGAACACTAGGAATCGTGGAGAATGCTGGAGGTAAGTATTCGTTAGTGGAGTCCTTGAGGTAAGCATAACAGGTAGGTATGCGTTAACGAGACCGGACAGTGACTGTGTTTGGGAGTGGCTCTTGTAGTGCTTGTGATAATGATGCTGATGAGTGACAGGTGTGGATGATCAGTACTCTGGTGAGGGAGTGCACTGTGATTGGGTGACTGTGGAGCCTGGCGTGTCTGTGTACCTCCTGACATCAGCTGCCATGTTGGGCCACCAGAAGCATTGTTTAAGCAACGAGAGGGTCTCATTGACCCCTGGGTGGCCAGTGCCCAGTGACGAGTGCGATGCGTGAATGAGGGGAGTGCGCCGTGTCCATGGAATGTACATCAAACCTTGCAGGCAACCCGGCGGGGTGTTGGTGGGAGACTCGGGAGAGTTTCTTCAGACCAGGTGATGGGGCTGACAAACAGTTTCTCGGGGATTATGGGCTCTGGATCATCGGTGCTTTCATCAGGACCATGAATACGGGATAGAGCATCAGCTTTGACGTTCTTTGATCCAGGGCGGTAGGAGATAGTAAAGTTAAATCTGGTGAAGAAAAGAGCCCATCTTGCTTGGTGGGGATTCAATCTTTTAGCGTCTCGTAAATACTCCAGATTCTTATGGTCTGTCAGAACCACAAATGGATGTTGGGCTCCCTCGAGCCAATGCCTCCACTCCTCCAGGGCGAGCTTGATGGCGAGAAGCTCCCGGTTTCCGATGTCGTAATTTACCTCCGCTGGGTTGAGTGTGCAGGAGAAGAAGGCACATGGATGGAGTCTACTGGGATTCCCCTGCTGCTGTGACAGGACCGCTCTTACTCCTGTGGTAGAGGCATCTACCTCAACGACGAAAGGGAGATCTGGATCAGGGTGAACCAGGAAGGAAGCGGAGATTAATGTTTTCTTTAGGGTCTTGGAGGCTTGCGTGGCGGCTGGAGTCCAGGACAGAGACTAAGGCTTACTCCGCAGCAAATCCGTGAGAGTGTGGTGATGACACTGTAACCTTGAATGAATCTTCTGTAGAAGTTAGCGAATCCCAGGAATCTTTGTAGTTCTTTAACGGAGGTGGGAATGGGCCAGTCCTTGATTGCAGTGATCTTCCTCTCGTCCATGCGGACGCCACTGCGATCGATGATGTATCCCAGGAATGGCACTGAGGGCTGATGAAATGTACACTTCTCAGCTTTGAGGAACAGACGCGTTGGAGGACCTCCACAACATGACAGCGATGTTCGGCCAGGCTCCGGGAGTAGATCAGGATGTCGTCGATGTAAACCAGAACTGACTTGTGCAGAAACTCCCAGAGCACCTCATGCATGAAATCCTGGAATACGGAAGGGGCGTTGATGAGTCCATACAACATGACGCAATACTCATAGTGACCGGTAGGGGTCACAGAAGCTGTCTTCTATTCATCCCCCTCACGTATTCGGATGAGGTTATATGCGCTGCGGAGGTCCAACTTGGTGAACACAGTGGCGCTGCGGAGATGTTCAATTTATCATTTCTATGATCATATCATTTAATGATCAATTTATCATTTCTAAATTAAGTATAAAAAATACATTTATTGAACACATTATAGATATGCTTATAAATCAAGAACAAGAATTTATAGCTGTATTTATAAACTGCTTACTAATGTCTATTAATGTAGTGATAATGCTTTATAAATGATGAATTAACTATTTACTAATGCTTAACTAACGATTCATAATGTGAGTTATTATAAAGTGTTACCATGTATCTCGTGTTTTTCTATCAGCTCAATTGCATAGAACATACCTGTCTGAGTGCCATAAATATACATTTTCCAAAGTTTGCATGCCAGTAACTATATTATTTTAAGTTGAAAATGGTTAAGTTGAGGCACATTAACTTGCTCTAAAAAGTGCATTTATAAGAATCTATATTTTAATTAATTTTAGAGATATTTGGAAGATGGGATTTTGTTCATTTTAACCTGCTTCTAAAGCTACCATGAGTTAAAATGCAGTATCATAACTGCACGTTACCAAACTGACATCCCTATATCTATGAGATTGAATCATATAGAGCCTTAAAAATGAAGATTCCAAAAGAAAAGTTTCATAAGAACAAGAATCTAAAATGACACTCTCACGAACGCCAGCAAAGTTCCCTCGATCGGCCACCGGAGGTCTCACTCTCTCGAGTACTAACTGGACTGCAAATCCCAGCGCCCACATACCTGGCCTGATTACGACGCACCTGTTTCACGTCAACCAGCTATTTAAGACACACACACACACACACACAACACACACACACACACACACTCCTTGCGAAGTATTGTTTGCCCCGCAACAATTTCTGAGCGTTATTCCCTGTTTTCTATCTGCCTGTGTACAACCTTGTTTGGATTACTGACCTTGGATTGTTTGCCGCCTGCCTGTTACCCTTTGTTTGCCTGGATTGCGTTTCTGATTGTTTGCTGATTGCCCCGATCTCTTGCCGGTTATGACCACGATTATTGGACTGTCTCTGACATTGTTGTTTACTCTGGTGATTCGACCCACGCCTGCCTGTACTGTGAGTGTGCTGCTTACTAATAAACCGCTTATGGATCCCAATCAACCTGAGTCTGCGTCACAGACACTAAGATATGTTTAACACTTCTTGAATTAAAAACGTAAACTTCAGAAAAATGTTTATTTTTGGCACTCAGAGTGGTGTGTTGCATTCAGTTGTTTTGATGGAGGGAAACAAGATACATTTTTTAGTTTCAGTGTTATTTGTTCTTCAGACATTATTCTTTAAACACAATGACTATCAGCTGTTTAAAAACTTACCTTTATATTGGCTATATTGAAAATAGTTAAAACTCAACACTTTGGACATGGATTCACATTGGACTTTCAATATCTATGGGAGTGAACTATATAGTGCCTTAAAAATGAAGATTGCAAAAGAAAAGTTTATTAAGAATGAGAATCTAGAAGGATATTAAGGGTAAAGGCCTTTGCACACTGAGTCCGAAATTTTCGTATGCGTTTTTTCGTATTCGTGATCCTAAAAATTTGCTACACCCAGAGACCTTGCACACTGAGTCCGATGCATATTAATTAATCCGTTGCAAAAAAAATTCGCAAAACAATACAAAATGGAGTCTTGAAGCAGTGAACATGATTTAGTTGTCCTCTCTCTTAAAAAGAGAAAAAGAAAGAGGAAATATTGTGTCCATCCAATCCCGAGATTGCATAGAGAGAAAGGATTGTTCCACCTCATCAAGGAGCTGCGTGATTATCCAAGCATTTCACAGTTTACTTCAGGATGTCAGTGGCTCAGTTTGATGCTTTGCTACTGGCACAATCTCTCTTTATATTCTGTTTCTTTGTATTCCGCACTTTGTTTGTCATACAGTGCTACTGCTTTGTGCTGTAGACGACGTGGATCAACTTTTGGAATTTTGGCGTTCGCTTGTACGGTGGCTCTGAATTGTCAAAACGTCTCTCGAAAAATGCAGAAAATCGAACCTGATCTGAATTTTTTTTATGACGGACGAAAGTTTCAGAGGCAGTGTGTAAACGTGATTGACACCATGTGAAATCGTATTTATTTTTAAACGTGTGAAAATTTTGGACGTGAATTTCAGACTCAGTGTGCAAAGACCTTTACACTTTAGTATAGGGAACATGACTTTTCCCTCAATAAACTCCCAATTTACTGCTTATTAATAGTTAGTAAGGTAGTTTAGGTATTGGGTAGGATTAAGAATGTAGAATAAGGTCATGCAGAATAAGGCATTAATATGTGCTTAATAATTACTAATAAACAGATAAAAAACAAACAATACTAATAATACTATATATATATATATATATATATATATATATAATTTTTTTTTTTTAGTTAACATTATTTGTTCTTTAGATATTCCTCTTTAAAAGAAAAGAAAAGTATCAGCTGTATGCAAAGTGACCCACATTCGTTTTTGACCACTAAAATGTGTACATTTTACCAATTTACTCATGGAGCCACATCACAATGAGTGGGCAGATCTGGTGTAGATGGCAGGACTGGTGTGGTGACTGAATCCGTGACATTACCCCCTCCTCCACAGGCGGCTCCTGACAACTGGAATTAACGACGACGGGGAGTAGAATGGTCAGAGTGGTCTCGGTGGAATTGGGTAAGGAGCAATGGGTCAAGGATGTCATTTTGAATTACCCAAGAGTGTTCCTCAGGATTGTATCCCTCCCAGTCGACCAAGTACTCCAGGATGTTTCCCCGTCGTCACAAGTTGAGGATTGCCCGGACCTGGTAGTTGGAATCTTCATTGATATCAGGAGGAGGAGGTACGCCATTGCCACCAGATCCTGTGAGAGGAGGTTCAGTAAAAGCTTTAAGTAGGGATACATGGAATGAAGGTGAGATACGATACTGTGAGGGAAGGTTGAGATGATAAATAAACTCATTGAGCTGCCTCTGCAAAGTGAAGGGACCCATGTAGCGGGGATTCAGCTTGCAGCAGGGCAGGTGAAGATGAATTTCCCAGGTGGACAACCATACCACCAGCAGCCATATCACCCTGTAGCCTAAGACTGGTTGCCCACTAAAGCTAAGCAGGGCTGAGCCTGGTTAATACCTGGATGGCAAACTAGGTTGCTGCTGGAAGAGGTGTTAGTGAGGCCAGCAGGGGGTGCTCACCCTGTGGTCTATGTGGGTCCTAATGCCCCAGTATAGTGATGGGGACACTATACTGTCAAATAGCACTGTCCTTCGGATGATGTTAAACTGAGGTCCTGACTTTCTGTGGTCGTTAAAAATCCCAGGATGTCCTTCGAAAAGTGTAGGGATGTAACCCCGACATCCTGGCCAAATTTGCCCATTGGCCTCTGTCTATCATGGCCTCCTAATCATCCCCATATACTGATTGGCTTCATCACTCCTTCATCACTCCTCTCCACCAATACACCAATAAGCTGGTGTGTGGCGGGCGTTTTGGCGCAATATGGCTACCGCCACGTCATCCAGGTGGATGCTGCACATTGGTGGTGGTTGAGGAGATTCCCCCTTCCATATGTAAAGTGCATTGAGTACCCAGAAAAGCACTATATAAATGTAACAAATTATTATTATTATTATTATACCTTTTGTCCAAGTGGATAACGGAAAGTGTTAGATCTGCGGGCATCAGCTTGAGTCTTATGTCTTCGCACTGCCCTCTGAAGATGTACATGAGCGGAGTCCGATACCCTCTCGCTTTGCTGGAACCAGTGGTTAACAGCTGGAAACTCAGATGGCTGCCGGACCATGGGAACAATGGTGGTTGGAATCCCAGCACACACTAGAATGGAGTAAGCCCAGTGGTGGACTGTTGGAAGGAATTCAGGGCATACTCCACCCAGGGGAGGAACCAGCTCCAGCTGTTTTAGTTCTGGTGGCAGTATGACCTCAGGTACCTCCCAATCTCTTGGATCTTGCACTCAGTCTGGCCATTGGTCTGAGGATGGTAACCAGAGGATAAATTGATGGAGATGCCAAGGAGATTGAAGAAGGCTTGCCACATTCAGGAGATGAATTGTGGTCCTCGGTCAGAGACTGTGGCAGAAGACATGTTGGAAAAAAACTTTGGCTGCTTTGAAGGCTGTAGGCAGACCTTTCATGGGGATGAGTTTGCAGGATTTTGAGAATCTATCCACCATGACGAAGACACAGGTGTGAGAATCTGATGGAGGTAGGTCAGTCATGAAATCTATACCGAGGTGAGACCAGGGATGTTGTGGTATGGGTAGTGGGACCAGTTTTCCAGCAGGTAGTTGATTGGGGCGTGGGGGGTTGGGGTGGTGTTGGTGATGGCACAGACTGAGCAACCCTTGACGAATCAAGAGACACTAGCATTGGCCACCAGTAGCGTTGGCAAAGGAGCGAGAGGGTTCGCTGACTACCTGGGTGTCCAGAGCCGGAGACGTGTGAGCTAAGTCCATGAGGGGCAGAGCAGGTTTAGTGATGGTGGCTTCTCGGATTTGATCGTCGATAGACCATTGTCTGGGACATTATATGGGATGACTACCATGGCTGGAGGGAGGATGGTCTCAGGAGACTGAGGTGTAGGACCGGGATGATACATCGTGAAAGTGCATCAGCTTTAACATTCTTGTGACCAAGTCATGTGTAACAATGAAGTCAAACCTTGTGAAGAACAGAGCCCATCGAGCTTGGTGGGGGTTAAGACATTTGACTTCACGTAAGTATTCCAGGTTTCTATGATCTGTAATGACCTCAAACTGATGGGTGGCTCCCTCCAGCCAGTGTCTCCATTCTTCCAAGGCAAGCTTTATGGCCAGCAGCTCACGATTGCCAAGATAATAATTCTGCTCTGCCGGAGACAACTTCTTGGTGTAGAAGGCACAGATGGAGGCATTGTGAGTTATCCTGCCGCTGAGGCAATACTGTTCCGACTTCAGGATGGCGAAGGACTGGAGCAGAGATAAAGGCTTTCTTGAGGCTTTAGTGGCAGATGCATTGGTGGCAGATGGTGTCCAGGACACCATAACATGCAAGTTTTCATATGGGCCGGTTTCTCAGAAGGGTTGTAAGTGGAGAACTGAGTAGACTGTAGTTCTTAAAAAAGCACTGGTAAAAGTTGGCACAAGCCTCCATCCTTTTTGGCCACAAAAAAGAAGCTCGAAGCAGCAGGGGATGTTGATGGACAAATAAATTCCTGTTCAAGTGCCTCTTGGATGTACTCATCCATGGCCTTCTGTTCCAGGATGGACAATGGGTAAACTCTACCTTTCGGCAGAGTAGCCCCAGGTAGCAGGTCGATGGCACAGTCCCATGGCATGGCCAATAAGGTGGTAGTTGGGTTGCCATCTGCTTGCTGAACATCCTGGAATGCCAAGTATTCAGGAGGTATTTCTTCTTCACACACCATGTCAGGACTTTCATTGGAGGTAGAATTCAAATGGAGAGTGGTTGTGGTGGCTTCTGATGACACAGGAGATGGAACTCTGGTTACAGAAGACAGGCGGGATTGGAAACATGAGTCTCCCCATTTAAGAATCTCACCAGTGTTCCAGTTGATCAGTTTTTGGTGTCCCAGGATGATATCCACGGTGGATCCTTCCAGCACCATAAACGATATCTCAGAGACGGCCTATGTGGAGCGTCAGTGTGGGGGAGAAAACCCAGCGGTTTTCCTAGGATGGTCTGGACCTTTAAGTCTTGGTTACAGAGTTTCCTTTGGATGTGGAGTTCTTGAAGAAGGTGGTGAGAGATGAAATTCCCCACTGAGCCGGAGTCAATGAGAGCTTGTGCTGAAACAGATGTATGACATGTTAAGATGTGTACTGTGGTTCTTGTCAAGGGAGCAGTTTTGGGAAAGAGTTGTATAGTTCTAATCGTTTGGCGAGGAGGTCGAACAGGACAGGTGGTGATAAGGTGGCCAGCTCCCCCACAGTATAGACAAAGATGATGTTGAATTTATTGCTGATGCTCCACAGGCGTGAGGTATAGGAATCGACTTGCAATGGTTTAGGTGCTGGAAGGGTGACAGGTGTTACGACGGGCGGAGGATGCAGAGCGAGTTGTGAAGCAGCACAGGCAGAGAGACGTTGTGATGCTCTGATCGTTTTCTAGATGGATTCAAGTCCAATGACATCATCATAAATCACCATTAAATGTCGGATTTCAGAATTCAACCCTTGGCGAAAAGCGGAGAGAAGAGCAGTTTAATTTCATCTGCTGGAGGCAGCCAGGGTGCAGAAATGTAAAGCATAAGCACTCACAGAATCCGAGCCTTGACAAATGTTGTACATCTGATCGTGAATGGATAGCGTTGAAACTGTCTGTCCGAAAACCTCCTTAAAATGTGCGGTGAAGGCAGATGAGTTGGTAACCAGGGCGTTTGATTGCCAGAGAGATTGAGCCCATTGTAAAGCTCGACTGGAAAGAAGGCTGATTATATTACAGCACAATCGACAGTGCAATGCAGGTGAGTGTGGCAGTCACTGGAAATTACTGGTGAACTTAACTGAAGATACTGAGGTCTTTGTATGTTGCAGGAAGAAAGCTGGTGGTGAAGGTGACTGGAGGATCCGACGAACAACGAACAGGATGACAGGCAGAAAACGAAGACAGGATCAGGAACAGGATGGCAGGTAAGGAAACAAGGTGAGTCTGTGTGGTCTTGACGTAGACGAGACCAGACGATGTGAGTTTAAGTAGGGTGACTTAACTGCCGCTGTGGAAGCCATATGCCCCAGGAGCCTCTGAAAAAGTTTCAGTGGGACCACTGTCTTGCCGTTGAGTTGATTCAGGCAGTTCAGCAGAGACTGCGCGCGCTCGCTCGTAAGCTGCGCGTACATGGTGACCGAGTCTATTTCCATACCGAGAAAAGAGATCCTCTGCACTGGGCAAAGTTTGCTCTTCTCTTGGTTGACCCGAAGCCCCAAACGGGCGAGGTGTCTGAGCACAAGATCCCTGTGCTCGCACAACCGCTCTCGAGAGTGTGCCAGGATCAGCCAGTCGTCGAGGTAGTTGAGAATACAGACACCCTGGACCCTGAGGGGAGCCAGGGCCAGCCCGAAGGGGAGGACCTTGTACTGAAAGGCCTGCCCCTCGAAAGCAAACCGAAGAAACGGTCTGTGTCGAGGAAGAATGGAGACATGAAAGTACGCGTCCTTCAGGTCTATCGCTGCAAACCAATCGGTGCCAGTGGCGAAGATGGAACGGTTCTCCCCCGGCCCTCTTGCGGTGGAAGGAGCGGCCCTGCTACCGACTCCTGAAGAGCTGTCGTCTCCGACTCCACGTCGCCCGTCTCAGGACCGCCGCTTCTTAGCCTGACGCTTGGCAGGTGGAGGGGCGGGGACGGGCTGTGTCACCTTCCCATGGCTGTCTCCTCGCTGCGGCCGGGGTGGAGGCTGCTGCTGTGGCCGAGCGGGAGCGGAGGAAGCCGCGGGAGGGTGACCTCAGTGACGAGCAGGCTGAGGCACCTGAGCCGGCGGCGGTGTAGGAGCAGCAGCGGGCCGCCGGGGCAGGATATGGCTGATCGCCTCAGACTGTCTCTGGGCGGCCGAGAATTGCTGGGCAACAACCTCAACCGCGTCGCCGAAAAGGCTGGCCTGAGAGACAGGGGAGTTAAGGAGCTGAGTCCGGTCCGACTCCCTAATGTCTGCCAGGTTCAGCCAAAGGTGGCGCTCCTGGACCACCAAGGTGGACATCACCTGACCAATTGACCGCGCCGTAACCTTAGTCGCCCGAAGGGCAAGGTCGGTGGCCGTGCGGGCCTCCTGAAGGGCCGCTTGGTCAGCACCCGCCTCGTGCAAGCCTTTGAGCACCTTAGCCTGGTAAACCTGTAAGGTGGCCATGGCGTGCAGGGCGGAAGCGGCCTGACCCGCAGCTCTGTAAGCCTTGGCCACAAGCGTGGACGAGAACTTACAGGCCTTGGACGGGAGCTTAGGATCACCATGCCACGTGGAAGCGCTTGGAGGACACAATTGCATTGCAACCGAACGCTCCACAGGGGGTACCCCAGCATACCCTCTAGCCGCTCCGCCATCGAGGGAGGTGTAGGCGGAGGAGGCGCCAGAACGGTTTCGGGCAGTTAAAGGTGCCCTCCATGAACTGGTGACCTCCTCATGCACTTCCGGGAAGAAAGGAACCGGAGGGGGACCCTGGCGTTCACCAGAGCGTGCAGCCCCTAGGAACCAATCATCCAGCCTTGAGCGCTCAGGGCGGGGTGGAGGATTCCACTCCAACCCGATGCTCTCGGCTGCCCGGGCAAGCATGGCCGTCAGCTCAGGATCTGACTCGGACAACGCTGCTCTCCCAGGGGGAGGCACCGCAGCCGAGTCTTCATCTCCCGAGGACTCAAACCCGCCTTGCGACGCAGCGATCGACATACGATCATCCTCCGGAGCCCCAAATGAGACGCTGGGTCCCCCAGAAGGGGAGGCAGCAGGCCCATCCGGAAGCTCCACCGGCTGAGACGCTTGAGAGGGGGGCGTGGCCTGAGGAGGCTGGCTCGTCGGGTTGTTCCACACCGTAACCCTCAGATCACCCTGGCCACCAGCCGAAGATTGGGGTGTGGCAGAGGGGACTCGATACTGTTTAAGGTAATCGAGTCTAGATCTAAGCATCTTGATAGTCATGTTCCCACAATGAGAACATGAACCATCCACGAACGCTGCTTCAGCGTGCTGGAAGCCCAAGCACGTGAGACAGCGATCATGGCCGTCAAGAGGTGCCATATACCGACCGCACCCAGAAACACACGGGCAGTATGACATTTTGAAAAAGACGCGACCTGGAAACCCGTAAGCTCTTTCAGAAATTACTCTTTTAGCACTGAAGCGCTCAGGGGAAACAGGCAAGGCAGGAACACTGGAATCCGCTGAGATGCGCCGTCACACCAGTACTGCAGAGACTCGCTGTAAACACTCCGGTGAAGGCACGATGCGCTTGGCTCCAAAGCGAAAGCTTGAATGCGTGTTGCTCGCGCTGCTCCTTATATACCCACAGTGTGGGGCGGAGCTTGCACATGCAAATTCCGCAGACCAAGATACTTCTCGTATCATTGGCTCGTTTTGTTAACACTCGAAGGTGATTGGGCTCTCGGGCGAGACCCCATTTTGTCAGTCTCTGACGTAACGTCAAAGTGACCAACCGAAAGGGAATGGACATTTTGACCCCCTTCTACAAAATAGTGAATTATTCAGTAAATATACATCTGTTACATTTAATAATTTGGCTTTCATTACTATTTATGTTTGTCTTTGTACAGAAAAAATGCCGGGGTTGAAAAATGCCGAGTTGACACGGAATGACCCAGTTTCTTTACATATTATGCTGTATGTTTTGTGTTTTAATTATATGTAGAATATAACAAATATTATTTATTAGTATTTGTAGTAGTGATAAAAAATTTAGATTCATACTGACCTCAGAAACTAAGACATGTTTTTATCAGTTTATTACAAGACACTAGAAATGTTCTAAGGCCCATGATAACCAAAGCCATCACTCTTCATTAACATTTTGCCCATGGGTACACTTTGCAGCTGAGAAAAAAATAGAGTATTTATGCCTTTGGAATCCAGAGAGCACAAGCTGCATAAATTAGATAGACACAAGCCAATAAATGCAAATTATAAAAAATGATAGACGGAAAGACTAGGAAGGAGCAATGAAGATAGCTAAATGGAGAGAGAGAATTTGGGCAATGAATGGCAGCATGGTGTAAGACTGCAGTGCAGAGCTGAAGTGGCTGTGATGAGAAGGATGTCATTAAGTCACAGCAGGGAAAATGAGAGGCAGGTGCACAGACAGACAGAAAGAAAGAGAGAGAGGAGAGAGAGAGAGAGAGTTCAAACACAACCAGTCAGTATAGTGCTTTAGCTCTTTTGGTTTAAGGGCCTCAGTATTGATGATGAACATACTATACTATAATATTCAAGAGTACAAATCTGACATAAATGACAAATTGCTGATCTGTTTCTGTTTTCAGTTATACAGTAGGCGTTGAAATTGTCAGCTTTGTTCCTGGCAGTATCTTGTTAAACCATGACTGAAAATCCAACTTGCTTTTAGCTACATAAACATTAGATATTTAGCAGTAACATACAAAAATGTACAGAATGTTAATATTTGCAAACAGTTCCAAAATATTGGGCTTTTGGCATGGCTGAAACTGGGAATCTCTCAAATATCTTGTCTATTTTCAGAGGGCACTCTAAAGTCTTTCCAACAGATTGTGGAGCAATATAAAGTTCCAAAGTTGAATTTTTACAAATATCTTAATTTGTGACACTTTTTAAAGCTAAAGATAGACAACGGAGAGTTAAAAATGGATATAACAGAGATTGAAGACCTTTTACTGAATCCAATCTGCTTAAAGGGATCAATATCAAGGACATATGACATCATGTCTAGCAAATACACCTCTGCCTTGCCAGGACTAAAGGCTGCCTGGGAAAAGGACATTGATCAAACCATTGAAGTGAATGACTGAACTGTTGTATGTGATAATGTGTACCCTAAATGTACCTTCCTTGGGATCCATGAGCTCAATTTCAAATTCTTTAATAGGTTATATTTTACACTGATGTGTATTTAGAAGATGTTTATCAATGCTACAGGCCTGTGCTTCAATTGTAAAATAGATAAAGGTATATTCATTCATTGTTTTTGGTAATGTGATAAAATTTGCCATACTGGAAGAAAATACGTAGTGTAATGGAAGATCTTCTTGCACTACATTTCAATATGATCCCAGCTTTGTGTTTGTTGAATCTTAATGTGAACTGTCTGTTTAAAAAAGATGCAAAACAATTATTTGTTGTCCTGGTATATTTAGCTAAAAAATGCATTTTGTTACTTTGGTCTGCATCACAGGCTCCATCTCTTAAAAAGTGGTCACCTACGACAAACATCACAATAATGACAAATTATTCAAAATAAAATAAAGTAGTGCAAAAAATAAAGATATAATTATTTGATATAATTAATTGCAAAAAATCAATGACAGTAAAAGAAGCTTAAGAACTTTGATCCTATTATCTCTGCAGCAGATGTTTTTTGCAGCAATGATTTTGCAACATATTTCCATGGTCACACCTACCAATTAAATTACAATGTTCTTTTTCTTCTGCGTTCCAGTAAAATGTGAGTTTGCTATACCGTTTTCACTTTTCTGTGCATTTCACTTCATGGCATTGTTTTGACATGGGGGTGGGGTCAATAAATTGGGCCGTGATCAGTTGGCCTGGCCACGCCTCCCTCCAACTGACATCATCAGCTTGAGAGACAAGCCGTTTCTCAATATGCGTACTTGTCTGTACTTGTGTTCTTGTGGACTTGTGAAACGTCATCAGTCGCTGTCCAAGTACTGTTCCAATTCAAAGTTCGGATCTAGCCAAGTACAGTTCAAATCCCCGGATGTGTTCTTGATCCGCCCCTTTTATCGAGGATGCATCGAGAGGTGACTTGTGCAGACTTGAGACAGCCAGGTATCCCAGAATGCATCTCGCACTAACCAGCAAGCATCAATATTAAAGGAGAAAACCCGCATAATTTAAACATATTACTGTTATTATGTCATGATATGTAGTTTAAAGAGTTTTTCAGGCTAGAATGTGCTGGTTTAAAGCTCAAATTTGTGGTTTATTGATAAAGATAGTGCTTTTCTGAAAATTTAATCTGACGTTGTCGGAGTTGTGAGATCCAGGCGATCACCGGGTGCTCAGCGCTCATGTACCCAGCTGAGAGCAGCCTCGGCTAATCCTTCTTACGTTTGCCGCTGACTCCGTTTTGGCTGAGGGCAACATGACGTTTCATAACTTTATATATGGCTATTTAACTTTTGTATCATACTAAAGCGCTGATTTTGTACGCTTGACTGAATTGTTTGCTTTATTTCTTATTGTATATTCTTATACCTTTTATAATGGCTATTATTGATCATTAAAACTGACATTTAACAAAAAGAGACAGGGTTGTGTTTTATGTTATAGCCTATTTCATTTCATTACAGTGAAGATAATCAGAGTATGCACAAACAGCATTATGTTTAATATTTTTTAAATGTATACGCAAAGAGGCGGGGTTGTTTAATATTTCATTTTGTTTAATATATGCAGACATTGCAGTTATCACTTGTTGCCTGAGGCTATTAATATGTATTTATATGTATATGTATATGTTTGTTTTTTAAATAAAAGGAAAAAGAGGCAGAGTGGTGTTTTATAACACATTTCGTTTTATTGTTGGCTAAAATATACAAACAGAGATAACCAGAGAAGCCAGAGCGAGCTGAGTGATGTTATCAAGTACGCTGCTGTGCCATTTGCAGAATCACCGGACTTGTGTTCTCCCGTCCACGGGAGTTCGTTCTCCTGAGTCGAACTTGCCAAGTCCTAACTACCAAGGACGCAAGTCTGAATTTTGCGAACGTGGTTTTGAGAAACACCTACAGATCACAACAGATCAAGGCACCACGGCTGCATCTGAAATCGCATACTTCCCTACTATGTAGTAGGCGAAAAACAGTATGTGACAAAAGTAGTACTGTATGTCTGTGTTCACAGTACTTATAAAACAGTAGGTAAAAAGTACCCGGATGACCTACTACTTCAGGCACTTTTCTATTTCATGAGGCCACAGGAGAGGATTTGTGAATGGCAGTGAAGTGACGTAACTGACACTGGTAGGTCACATGATAATGACAGCGTGGCGGATTTAGTATATCCGAATTACAATTATACTACACACATTCATAGTATATAGAACATACGTTTTTTAGCAGTTGTGAAGTAATTACTTATTCAAAATAAGTACCTACTCAAGAGAGTAGGCGATTTTGGATGCAGCCCATGACTGAGCAGAGGCATGCAGTTGGATCATTTCCTTTTACTCACATTAGAATGTGCATGATTTTGTTTTGTTAACTAAAGACCTATTCGCATGGGATAAGTATTATCTGGGGACCTCGTGTTAGAAATGACCCCCCCCCCCCCCCCCATCTGAATTTCGTGTGGAGCATTCGCACAGGATAAGCAAAGCCTGTGATTTTACTCATGATTTTATGTAATTTACATTTCACCAGATAGGTGCATGCATGATATATTATAAACAGAAGAATGTTCCTTACCGCATTCTGCTATAGCACATGTCATCCATCTAATCTATCCATCTTTCTTTTTGTTTTTGCTCTTCTGATGGTTTTCAGCTTTCTCTTTCTAAAAATTGTATAGTTGTATGGTGTATAGCGATATGACCCAGCATACAAAATACTATCAAAACACTCCATGCTGCCTCCATTCTTTGCGAAAGATGGATAAAAAGGTGCACAGGAAACAAAAATCTTGAAAAAATGGCAAATTACAGAGATGCCAATTCGCACAGGACTAATATTATCACAGGACCTCGGGACTTCGTAGGGTCGGTCATTTTTGGAGAGGCTAGCATTGGCGAGCTAGCTTTGAAAGCATAAGGTCAAAGCATAAGGGAACGCTAACAGCAGGGAGCAAACAAAAGTGTCATGAGAGACGGCGTTAAACTACCTCATGTCTCAAAGCACATAACATTACAATAATAATGAATGCAAACAACTTAAAGAGCACTGATCTGTAACACCTGACTGCTGCAGATTCATTTTGGCGTTAATGGCGTTGCCATTGAAACACATAAATGATGACGTAAGATGTCTGCGTGAACAGGGTGTGCAAGGGTATGTAAAAACATACGTTCACAGGCAGGTAGGACATCCTATCGTATCCCTCGGAACAAAGAATATGATTGGACCAACATTTTATGGTCCTATGCCTTTCACAGACAATATAAACACACACTATATTGTCAAAAGTATTGGGACACCCTTCTAAATCATTGAATTCAGGTGTTCCAATCACTTCCATGGCCACAGGTGAATAAAATCAAGTACCTAAGAATGCAGACTGCTTCTACAAACATTTGTGAAAGAATGGGTCGCTCTCAGGAGCTCAGTGAATTCAAGCGTGGTACCATGATAGGTTGCCACCTGTGCAATAAGTCCATAAAGTTCATGAAATTTCCTCGGTACTAAATAGGGGTGTGACGAGACAGGTATCTCACGAGACGAGACTCGAGATTGAGACAATATTTTTACACACTATTTTTAATAAATCCTCAATGGCAAAATACATGAAATATTCTGCAGGTGTATTTGAAATGTTTTAACTAATCATCTTGTAATGAATGTCATTTCAGTTCTACTTTCTGAGTATGAATTATATGCAGTAAAAGACAACAATACTCAAGTACTGTAAAAGGTTTTGCTACTAACTCATCTGACTGACTTCTCTTCTGTATGATTTCAGTCTCTTCAGACCTTACTGTACATGATTTATGAGCTTCTACAACTTTTGACCTCCTAACTGAACTCCTTTCCACAAACTGATCATAGAAATAAAAACGGTATAAATAAAAATGGTAACACTTTACAATAAGGTCTCATTTATTAATATTAATTAGCAAACATCAACTAACAATGAGCAATATATGTGCTACAGTATTTATTCATCTTTGTTTATGTTAGTTAATAAAAATAGTCATTCATTGTTAGTTCATGATAGTTCACAGTGCATTAACTAATGTTAACAAATGAAACCTTATTGTTTTTGCTTAATAAGATTAAGAGAAAACTGTTATTCGTTTTTATGGTAACACTTTACAATAAGTGCAACCATAATCACACTCTCTCAATATTCAAAGTGCAAATAAGACCAAATTTTTCTTTGATACAGAGCTATCTCTACACTGCCCAGCCTAAAATAGCTTTCATATTGAGAGATATCTGTATTCATCAGGGAGCCGCTTTCAAAATGCGGGGTATTGAAATCACATTTGAATACGCGCTTGTGTTTACTTTCACTTTCACGATCGTGTAAACTCTGTAAATAAGGAGCGGTGGCGACCGTTATCCAACTGAATTAAATGTTTTTTATTTAAATACAAAGCAAAACAACAGTGGAGGCGTAATGTAAACGTAGCAGTGGCATATTCTTTCCTAATCATCCAAACACTCTGTCATGGCAATATCACGAGACTACTTTTCGCCTCGACGAGAAATCTCGTCACATTTTAGTCTCGCGAGATCTCGTGACACGAGAAACCAGAAACCAGGCTTAGTCGGGGGGCCAGTTCTCCTCTGGCGAACAGTGCTTTGTTACGAATCAGGTTTCTATCATAAGTCTGATAGGATCGCAACAATCAAAGTATTTATTTTAGTTCCATCCAGTTTGTTTGTTGAGGAACTGTGCTACTGGCTGTCGTGTCGATGAGGCCTTCACAATGGATGATCTAGTCGACTCGATCTCTGCTGATACTTCAGGGCTGCGTTGTGGTCGTGTCCAATTGAGGATCGTATTCATCACGCCGGTATGGTCGGTTTGTTGAGGAACTGTGGCACTGGCTGTCGTGTTGATGATGTCTTCACAATGGATAATCTAGTCCACTCGATCTCTGCTGATACTTCAGGGCTGCGTTGTGGTCGTGTCAAGGCATAGGTCCTTGGTCTCAGCTGGATACGGCCCGGATCCAGTTGACTACGGTAAACCTCGGGATAAACAGAAAGACTAGTATTAGCGTAGATGCCATTCTTTTTCTGATGTAACGAGTACATCTGGTGTTATAGGAAGTGTTCCCGGTTCTGGCTGACCTAATTTATGCAGCCTAATAATCCTTTAACAGATTTGAAAATATAAATTGATAATGTGTTATGTGTATGCCAGGTTAAAGAGATGTGTTTTTAGTCAAGATTTAAACTGACAGAGTGTGTCTGCATCCCGAACAATGCTAGGAAGATTGTTCCAGAGTTTGGGTGCCAAATAGGAGAAGGATCTACCGCCTGCGGTTGATTTTGATATTCTAGGTATTATCAGCTGGCCTGAATTCTGAGATCGCAATAAACGTGAAGGATTATAATGATTTAAGAGCTCGCTCACGTACTGGGGAGCTAAACCATTTAGTGCTTTGTAAGTAATTAGCAAGATTTTAAAATCTATACGATGTTTAACAGGAAGCCAATGCAGTGATGACAGAACTGGGCTAATATGGTCATACTTCCTAGTTCTAGTAAGAACTCTAGCTGCTGCATTTTGTACGAGCTGTAGTTTATTTATCAAGCGGGAGGAACAACCACCCAGTAGAGCGTTACAGTAATCTAGCCTTGAGGTCATGAACGCATGAACTAACTGTTCTGTTATTGTGTCGATAATCATAACCTTGAGGACTAGACTCATTTAAAGTAATGTAATTGTCCGGTTTTAGCCAGGTTTCTGTCAAACACAGCACATCTAGATTATTGTCTGTGATAATATCGTTTACAATAAGTGCTTTTGAAGAAAGTGATCTAATATTTAACAACCCAAGCTTTATCATTTGTTTTTCATTATTATCTCTATTTTTTATTTGTTGAACATCAATTAAATTTTTACCATTAAATGGGTTTGGAAGTTTTTTGTTTTTACTAATTCAAGGTACAGACACAGTCTCTATGTGATAATATCTAGGTGTAAGAGTTTCTATGTGTTGGGATTTATCTGACTTCTGTAACGTGAGGCAGCTAGCAGACAGTCGGTTTAGCCAGTCTGTCTGCTTCCTGTCCTGGGCCCCAGTTTGTCATGTTTCAGCTCTAAGATTATGTGCCATATTACTAGAGAAGAGCATTATTAGAGAAGAGCAGCACCATCCTGGGATGGATGAATACCATCTCTTTTCAACAGGTCAGGTCTGCCCCAAAAACCTTTCCAATTGTCTATGAAACCTATATTATTCTGCGGACACCACTTAGACAGCCAGCCATTGAGTGATGATAATCTGCTAACTATCTCATCACTCCGACAAACAGGAAGGGGACCAGAGCAAATTACTTCTCCTGACATTGTACTTGCGAGTTCACACACCTCTTTAATGTTAATTTTAGTGATCTCCGACTGGCGAAGTCGAACATCATTTGTGCCGACGTGAATAATAATTTTAGAATATTTACGATTAGCATTAGCCAGCACTTTTAAATTTGCTTTGATGTCAGGTGCTCTGGCTCCCGGCAAACATGTGACTATGGTGGCTGGTGTCTCTATTTTCACGTTCCGTGTAATAGAATCGCCAATAACTAGGGCACTTTCAACAGGATTCTCAGTGGGTGCGTCACTGAGTGGGGAGAACCTGTTTGATGTTCTTACTGGAACGGAAGAGTGGTGTTTTCCGCGGCTAGGCCGCCTCACCGTTACCCAAGTGCCCTGCTGCGCGGGCTCTACAGCCGGAACCGAACAATGTACAGAGTTCACTAAGCTAGTCACATCCAAAACAGTATCTGAAGCCCCTGCATTCTTACTATCCTCGATTAAAGTTTGGATGCATGTCTCTAATTCTGAGATTCACTCTGTCAGCCTGACTATTTCCCTACATTTATGACATGTAAATCCCTCGTCGCTGACAGAGAGAGCTATACTGAACATGTGACAAACTGAACACGAAATAACACTGGGAGAGGATGACATGACTCACCGTGTTTGTAGACTGATCCGATCTGAGTTACCACAGCCGTTTGATGAACGCGTTGAAAAGGAGCGCGCGCAAGACTGATGACAAGTTAACAAGCTAGCGAGATGCAAACGCGTTGTAACAGCGATTTAGATTCAAAGATTACAAGCCAGCGATGTCAGATTAATGTGGTAGGCAATAATAATAATATAAGAAACAATGAATAAAAGTAAGAGATTCAATAAAAGTAAGAGAAAACAAAGCTATACGGAGACGCAAACCACCAGCAGCGAGGCAGCGAGCAGAGGCAGCGAGGCAGACAGGAGCAATCGAGCCAGGAGCAATCGAGCCAGGTAGCTCACGAGTGAGCTCCAAACTCAAGAACCATGCTTGTGCAACAGTAACCACAGCAAGCACAGAAGTCTCTCACAACCAGAAGGAATCACAAGAGGAATGCAACATAGGAGACAAAGTTTTGCACCGCAGCTCCACACAGCCATGTCAAACTACCTCCCACTTTCTGCCAAAGAACTTCCTGCCTTACTGGACTGACTCCCATCAGATTATGGACACTCCCTTATCCCAAGTCAAAGATGCAAAGAGCCAATCTTCATCTTCATGGGTTGAACCCTCAAGAAAGGGAGGGAGCAAAACATACTGAAACAGATCTGACCATACATACACTACACTACAACACTAACATACTCACTAATGTAAGGATGGATTTTACCAAGACTAAATTCAAGATTCCTATCCTGTAATAAAACAATAAAACTCTCTAATCTCAAGTGAGGATCTGCGAGAAAGGGCACAGGACGACGCCTGGCTCAGCCTCCTCTCTTCCCCCTCATGCTGAGTTCCTGACTCTTAACAACTTCTCCTTCCCCTCAGGCCATGCAAACCTCACAAATCTACTATCTTAGTTGTTTTAAGTGACATCAATGTAAATACTTCAGGTGCGATTGGTAAGTTGGTCTCACTCCCACATCAATAGAACAAACAAGAATAAAGAAAACAAAACCTGTTCTCCTGGTGTGGGAGATGCCCTAATAAAGATCTTGATTAACCATTTGTTTGATCCCCAAAACCAGGCGTGTGACCCTTTGGGGCACGAGAAAGGGTCCAACAAAAGCTGCATAAATATTTGGGTGCTAAATGTTTACTGTCCTTTTGTTAAGACGTGGGTATTTAAGGGGATTTGGCAAACCACTCAAGGAAGCATCTGTAATCAGACTTCCCACACTGTTGCTGTGTGTCTCTCTACTTGCCAGGTATGCTGACTCTTTGAAATTGCTTTTTATTATGTTTTAAAAATTGTGTTTTGTATTTTCTGCTGATCAAGTTGTGTTATGTATTCTTTTTAATACTTTAATTGATGTTTAATCCTGCCTGGCAAAATAAATGTTAAATTTTGATTTATTTTGGACTCTCCTGAAATCATTGTTACCAGTAAATTATGGGAGGCTAATGCTACCTTAAATCTGTGTCCAGGGTAAAACAAACTGAAGGCGCATGAATGAAGGAGCAGTAGGCACTTCATCTGAAGACCTTTTGATTTCTGTTTTCCACCTGATTTAGCAAGGTATATGGAAGTGACTAAATTAAAATACACTTTGGTTTTGAGTGAGCAGTAGGCAACCAACTAAAGGTATTAGTTAACTCAGTATACCCTCTGACGAAAATCAGACTGGCGAGTTTATGATCGTGAGTTACCGTAATCTGGGGCGAGTATCTCTGTGCGGCACGGGGTCCCTAATGAACGAACAACTGAAAGTATGGGATATTCAAAAAATCATAGATCTAAATTAAAACACAACTAATCTAATGATCAGCTACTAAATCAAGAATACTGTACATGCAAAGAGTCAAATTAAATTTGGAGTCAGATTAAATTATTCACGGAGTCAGAATTGAATTAGAAACCAACAATTTTAATAAACAAAGTTGATTTTTACAGAAGTGCCAGAAGAGACGTACATGCAGAATAACCTTCAACCAGGCCGTTGGATTTCCATCATTGGGCTGACGGGTGGAGCTTACAAAGTGGTGACTAACCCTCCGTGATCCTCCAGTCTCAGGCGAGTGACATCATCTGGCGCGACAATTCAGATCCAAACGAGGAATGAGGTTTGAGGTTACCGTTCTCTGTCTGCAGCTACTGTGGTAAGTTCATTTTTGTCCACCTTTTTAGAAACGTTTAAGGGAAAACTTAGACGCACCTAATATAGACACATTTGTAAAACGGGTCGGTATACCCAGGATAGACCGAAACCGAAAAACCCGGTGGTGTTTGAGATTATTAGAGGAACAACATGGCTTATCAGGGAAATGGTAGTTCGAGTGTAGACAGAGATATAATGGAATCCTTTGCCTTGCAAATAAAAGATCTCCTTTTTCGTCTGCGCAATGAAGGAGTAGACTTTGATTGGAATAATGACCAAATTCTAGCCTGGTATGTTACCGAAGGCCGAAAATTGGAAACTAAAAATCTACTGAGTGCGATCATTTATATGCTGCGTCGAAATGATTTAGCAACGATTGCAGAAAATGAACGCGTGATAGCAAACATAAAAGAGCTAGAAGCAGCGCGATCAGATGAGCTGAAAAAGCTCAGAGCACAGGCTGAAGCATCTGTGTATGAAAAACAAACTTGGGCAAGACAGGGCGACGCGATGGAAACGCAAATTAAAAAGCTAGAAAAGAAGCTAAAATTAGATAAAAAATACACATCTGCTCTCGAAGAGTGCTGCGAGTCTGCAGGGTTTCCTGTGGCTGCGGTCAAAATAGCGGCGATAAATTCCAAATTTGGAGGCGAGATAAACAGTGATAGTGATGAAGATGATGTTGCTGCTTTAGCAAGCAATATTAAAGATCATTTGTCCGTCACTGAAGTTTGTAGCCGAACTCCAAGGACAAAACCTAGTTCGGTGGTGCGCGATCCTTCTCCAGAACCCACAAGTGATATGAATTATCGTCCAAATAGGCCCGAAGAGAGACAGTACAGTCCAATCAGGACTCTAACTAAAACTGGCACTGTTCTCAGAAAACCAATGAAAATTGCTGTACTCAAAACAATGACTAATGCGGATGATGAAGTCACTACTATTAGCCGTCCTTTAACTTGTGAAGAATGTACCAAACACAAAGAAGTTGTGGGAATGATGCCAAGAAAAGGGCCTTTCCAACCCTACTGGGACAACTTAATGCTTCAAGCATCAGTGTACAATTTAGAGGTCAGAGATGTTTGGAAATTGCTCTCCTCACTATTCCAGAGGAACTAAAACCAAAAATGTCCCCTGAATTAAGATCTGGAGAAATTGTAATCAAAAGAGAAGGTGAGAATGAAAATGACGTGTATGAAAGATTGAAAGAGACTTTATTAGAGTTAAGGGGACCAACACATGCTGAATGGAATTGAGCATTGACATTAAAAATGAAAAAAAGTGCTTGACATTAAAAATGGCTTTTGGTCTATCAAAGTCAAAAGACAAGACCAATGGAAGTTAGCCTTTACTGTAAATCAAATGCAGTACACATGGGAACGAATGCCACAAGGCCTTCACAACAGCCCAGCCATTTTTCACAGAGCTGTGGCAGATGTGCTCACTCCCTTATTAGGGACTGGCAAAGTAGTTCACTATGTAGATGACATACTGATAGCCACAGAAGAACCACTTGAGAGCCACTTGCAGCTGGTTGACAAAGTGTTACAGATGCTAGGCGACGCAGGCTTCAAAATGAACAAAGAAAAAGCCCAAATTGTGAAAAGAGAAGTACACTATTTAGGGTATACTCTGACTCAAAGTTGCAGAGCCCTAACAGATGACAGAAAGAAATGCATTGCTGAACTGCCCCGACCTTATACTTTAAACTCGCTGCAGAAAGTATTAGGTACAGCAAACTATTTACGAGATTTCATCCCTGATTTTGCAAATACCGCCGCACCGTTGTATTCGCTTTTAAAAGGTAAAACTAAACCGAATGATGTCCTTGAATGGACTGATGAACATGAACAAGCATTTACCGATTTAAAGCAACGATTGTGCGCTGCGCCCGCCCTGGGTTTGCCCAACCCATCAAAAGATTTTCACATTCAAGTAGACGCGCATAAAATCACATTAAGTGGAGTCTTAGCTCAGGAACATGGGGGAAAACTGCGTCCAATCGCTTATTATAGCCGGAAAAAATCTCTAGTTGAACAAAGATTTGACCCATGTACACAGCAGGTACTTGCGGTGCATTGGATGCTAAAAACAACAGAACCCATTGTCCGATTTCAGCCTGTTGTTATACACACAATGCATACACCTGTACGAATGCTGTTACAAGGCCGGATAAAGGGAGTTTCCTCCCAGAGATTAACGAGATGGCTAGCAGACATTCAAGCACGTGAAATCACAATAAAAAACACACGAATCTTGCCACATCTCCTCGGAGATGTTGAGGGACATCCACACACATGCCAGCCTGAACAAGAGGCACAAAGCCTTGTACATGACCAGCCACTACCAGGCCAAGTACAGGTGTACATTGATGGTTCTCGATTCTGTCAAAATGGTCATTTCTATACTGGCTGTGCAGTGTGGACTCCTCATCTCCCCGATACAGATGCAAAGCAGCAGTTGTTGTTTAAATTGCCATCTAACGTATCTGCACAGGAAGCTGAACTCGTCGCACTGCTAGAAGCAATTAAGGCACATCCTGAACCGCTCTGTGTATATACGGACAGCCGTTATTCGTATGGTGTGGTAACAGATTTTATGGCTCAATGGCAATTGCGAAACTTCCTTACGTCTGCCGGAACGCCTATAAAGCATTTCAACACTATAACTGCAATTTGGCAAGAAATACAAGCGCGAGAAGCCCCCATTTCCGTTGTAAAAGTGCGTGCACACATCAGCAAAAATCCCGATGTGCATGAGAAAAATAATAATATTGCTGACCAATTGGCTAAGCTGGCAGCAGTGAAAGGTGACATGTGGAAAAACGAAATGCCCTCGGTTTCTGTAGCAAGTGCAGCGCAAGTCACACCTATAGACCTCAAACAGTATCAATAAGAACTGTGGGTTTCTGATGGAGAACTTGAACACACTTGAAACATGATCAGACGGTTAACATAATCGAAGGCATAGTCATCCGAGATGGAAAATTTGTCGTTCCAGAAGCGCTTCAAAAGCCAATAATCAAATTGTATCATGAATATGCGCATGTGTCTGCAACAAAAACAGCACAATTGATACAAAAACAATTTTGGTGGCAAGGAATGACAGCTGACATTGAAAGATGGTGCAACACCTGTCTGGTGTGTGCCACAATTAACCAGGGAAAACTAGGTCGAACAAATCTGCGCAGACCAGACCCACCTAAAGGACCCTGGGAATCCTTACAATTAGATTTCATTGGTCCGCTACCCAGTGCCAAAGGGGGGTATCGTTATTGTCTTGTGATAATTGATAAATTCTCAAAATGGGTCGAAGCGATTCCCACTCGCAATAACACCGCAAATACAGTGGCACGTGTGATGGCGAACCAAATCATCCCTCTTTGGGGAGCACCGATTCAAATTGAATCCGATCAAGGGACTCATTTTACTGGACAGGTTATGAAAGACATGTGTAAAATGCTGAACATCAAGCAAAGATTTCATGTATCGCATCGGCCACAAAGTTCTGGGATGGTTGAACGCGTTAACCGGACCATCAAAGAAAATATCTCTAAGCAGATAGCCCAACACCAAAACAAGTGGATTGATGCTTTGCCCACTGTTCTGACTGTACTGCGAGCAACTCCATCAAAAGCTACAGGCATTAGCCCATATGAGCGTATGACTGGAAGGGTGATGAAGTTACCCATTGATCCAGAGATTTCCCCAGCAGACCTGGGGCCGCTAATGCTTGCAACACAGCAGACTGTATTGGTGCAATTACAGGAAAGATTGAAGGTATTGCACGCTCAGGCTGATCTGAAACGACAACAGTCAGACCTGACAAATGATGCACAATTCAACCCAATCTCTGAAACAAAATTTTCAGAGGGAGATATTGTGATGGTCCGCGTTTTCGTAAAACAAAATGCATTCTCCCCTAGATGGCATGGGCCATATGAGATTAAAGCTGTTTGTAACAGCTGTGTGGCTGTAACCATCAGAGGAAAATTAAGATGGTACCACATGTCCCAATGTAAACGATTCAAAGGTTCATTAAATTAAAAATGTTTCTTTCTTTTCCATAGGATAGTCACTGCAATTCCATGGCAGCCGGATGCTAGGGCCATGTCTGGACCCACCTGTGTCGAATTGGGACAACGAGTCACACTTACACACACCCTAGGATGCGGGAGATGGGTATGGAAATATACCAAGGGGCCATCCACACCGTACACTCCAATTACATATAAAGAAATAGTCACATGGCCTCCCGGATTAGTACCGGAACCAAATTGTGTAGCTAAAATCTGCTGTAATACAGGTTCTACCCATCTCCCAGACACAAATCTCACAAGTTACGCACTCGCATCAAAAATACACCATAACGTTACTACCTGGTATCAACTTAATGAGTACCCAGGTCATACATCCCTAGTGTATAAAATCAACAATTATGGTCAAGATCCCAAAAATGTTACTCCATTAAGGATCTAAAACCAACAACATATTTGTGTAGGCACACTACAACACATAATGATACGTGGTTGAAGTTTACTGAACTTTTCTTTAACCTAACAAATCTTGAGCCAAAAAATAATTTGAAAACATTTGTTTGGACTGGACGAAAAGAAGGAACATACTGTGTGGGAAAATGTGAGGCAAATCTGAACGATTTTACTAGCCCTCTTAATTGTTCATGGACATTACACCATTGCTTTAACTTAACCACCTGTGGATACAAAAAACCCACACAGTGTCCAAAATTATATCCCACCCCTCCGGGTGGCTTTATCAAAGGAAATGTCAACAAAACTTTACTTCATGATGTTAATCTTGTGATAACACATGTAACGTATAATATTTCTAACATTTTGTCTGCTTATGTAGAACATTGTAATCATAATGATGAAACATACACATGGCTAAAGTCACGCATCGATGATTTAATCTCTGATTACAAAAACAGACTTGCAGTCCAAATTCCACCTGCTCGTACTAAACGAGATCTATTTGGAAATATAGCAGGCCTTTTTGGATCAGTTAATTCTATATCCAATACTTACAAAATCACAGGTCAATCCCAATTTTCAACATGGTTGGCAAACCAGGTGGCCACTGGTTTTCAACACATCACCAATAGTAACGAAAATATAATCAAAGCGGTCAGATCTGAAGCGCAGGCGCTTCTGACGACCAGTCAAGCAATTTTCAATCAGACCCGTACCATCGAGCATGACTTAGCCTGTAGGTTGTATGCACAAGATTTGTTTACTGCAGCAAGACAAGAAATTTTAGATCTTCGTCTTCATAAGACACCTAGACATGTTTTAAATGATCTTATAGAAATTTTAGATCTGCATAGATGGCTTACTTCAGAAAAAATGAAGAACATTAACTACTCTGAATTGTTGTCAACATTAATGATGTATAATGGAAATGAATGTATTGGTTGTATTGGGTTTTTTGCCACTTTCCCTCTAATTCACCCAGATCAAGTCTACCTAAATTCCACTACCATACGTTCTATTGGCGTTGTAGTGAAGGATCAGATCATTAAATGGGACCATCTTACGGGGTATATCACTTTAAAGGGCACGGAAACCTTATTTACCACTCGCACCTGTTGTCATGAAACATCTAGTTACATTATCTGTACCTGCAATACTTTACAGCCTTTTTCTGCCAATGATTCTAAGCTCATTAATGTGCAGTCTTTGCATGGCCATTCTGATGCTGTCCAAGTGTCTCATACTCAGTGGTGTGTCGTAAGCGAGATGAATTCCTTCACCTACGGAGGTCTGACCTGCCCTGCAAATCACACTTTCTGCTTGGAAGTGAAAGAGGACTTCTCAATGGGCCAGATAAACATCCTGGGAAAGGTACCGCTAGACGTAGACGTTTCCCCATGGTGGGAGGACACTTTTTATGAGCAAAGCACGCAAGCTTTGGTCAACACAATGGACTTAGTTCAAGGGATTCTTTTACAGACTGAATACCACCTCAACCAAGCACAAGTAGAAGCAAACCTGGCGAAAAGAACTGCAGAGATCCTTTCTAGTTCTTCTACCCGCTCAGCTTGGTATGCTTACACCTGGTGGGACTGGATGTTTCGGGGATGCGCCATCGCCAGTGTGCTCATCTTCTTATTCACTCTCATCCAGTGCTGCTACTTCAGATGTCTCCTCCGTGCGATGCGCACTTCAACCGATATGGCCATCGCTCTCAGTCCACTACGGGTACCAGCCCTACAGAAGCTACAACTGTAAGCAAGCTGCAAGAAATCCATGGATAGTGGCCCCTTAGGGACTGCTCTGGATCTGCCCCAAGGGACCAAGGGCCGAACTGTAAGGATGGATTTTACCAAGACTAAATTCAAGATTCCTATCCTGTAATAAAACAATAAAACTCTCTAATCTCAAGTGAGGATCTGCGAGAAAGGGCACAGGACGACGCCTGGCTCAGCCTCCTCTCTTCCCCCTCATGCTGAGTTCCTGACTCTTAACAACTTCTCCTTCCCCTCAGGCCATGCAAACCTCACAAATCTACTATCTTAGTTGTTTTAAGTGACATCAATGTAAATACTTCAGGTGCGATTGGTAAGTTGGTCTCACTCCCACATCAATAGAACAAACAAGAATAAAGAAAACAAAACCTGTTCTCCTGGTGTGGGAGATGCCCTAATAAAGATCTTGATTAACCATTTGTTTGATCCCCAAAACCAGGCGTGTGACCCTTTGGGGCACGAGAAAGGGTCCAACAAAAGCTGCATAAATATTTGGGTGCTAAATGTTTACTGTCCTTTTGTTAAGACATGGGTATTTAAGGGGATTTGGCAAACCACTCAAGGAAGCATCTGTAATCAGACTTCCCACACTGTTGCTGTGTGTCTCTCTACTTGCCAGGTATGCTGACTCTTTGAAATTGCTTTTTATTATGTTTTAAAAATTGTGTTTTGTATTTTCTGCTGATCAAGTTGTGTTATGTATTCTTTTTAATACTTTAATTGATGTTTAATCCTGCCTGGCAAAATAAATGTTAAATTTTGATTTATTTTGGACTCTCCTGAAATCATTGTTACCAGTAAATTATGGGAGGCTAATGCTACCTTAAATCTGTGTCCAGGGTAAAACAAACTGAAGGCGCATGAATGAAGGAGCAGTAGGCACTTCATCTGAAGACCTTTTGATTTCTGTTTTCCACCTGATTTAGCAAGGTATATGGAAGTGACTAAATTAAAATACACTTTGGTTTTGAGTGAGCAGTAGGCAACCAACTAAAGGTATTAGTTAACTCAGTATACCCTCTGACGAAAATCAGACTGGCGAGTTTATGATCGTGAGTTACCGTAATCTGGGGCGAGTATCTCTGTGCGGCACGGGGTCCCTAATGAACGAACAACTGAAAGTATGGGATATTCAAAAAATCATAGATCTAAATTAAAACACAACTAATCTAATGATCAGCTACTAAATCAAGAATACTGTACATGCAAAGAGTCAAATTAAATTTGGAGTCAGATTAAATTATTCACGGAGTCAGAATTGAATTAGAAACCAACAATTTTAATAAACAAAGTTGATTTTTACAGAAGTGCCAGAAAAGACGTACACGCAGAATAACCTTCAACCAGGCCGTTGGATTTCCTTCATTGGGCTGACGGGTGGAGCTTACAAAAGTACAGTACTTTAGGGTTTTATTTAACTGCACTCCATCTCAGAGACAAATATTGTATTTATGAAAAACTGACGTTTTGGACATCACGGATATTACAGTTTGATTTAGATACATATTGGTGAAACCGGGGCATTGCTTACATTTATTTGAATTCACACAGAACTCCTGTCGTCACCAGCGCGCAATGAACTGTGGGATAGTGTAGACCGCGAAGTGTCTTGAGATCGGAGCTTCATTCCACTGGGAAACGGAGAGGGTGCACTTGAAGTTGCTCTCGAATTACGTCGTCCCTCCTCGCGCCGCGGTGAATCGCACTTCAAAGGCCGCTTTTCCCCCCACTTTTCTCAAGAACAGAATACAGTGCATAAAATGGGTACATTAAAATGTGTCGATATAAATATTATTTAAATGTCACTTTGTCAATGGAACAGACTAATTTCTGTACAGCTTATTTTTGTGATGTAAGTTAAAAATGAAATGCAGAAGTTGTAGGCCTACATTATATTTGTAATGTAATTTATTTGTAAATGAGCCGGAGTAATTAGTTACTATAATTTTTGTTCTATATTTTTTTACACGTTCACGTGTGTAAATAAAAGTATTGTTCTTTTCATTGTTTATTTCTTATATGCAACTTATAATTTTACATGAAACATTATACATACACAACATATACAATAATTTTTCATCTTGTAAATTAAATGTTTTTACATTAAAATACATCGTTCTATAGCTAGGCCTACATTACTTAAAATAACTTTTACAACTGTTTACAACCGAACTAAGGTTTAACATCAGAAAAACAACATAACATTTTCAATTAACAGTACATAAAACAGAACAAAGCATATTTGTGTACACTTTCATTCAGCTGAGCAGGAGACTGGTGGAGCTGCTGGACCTGGATGGGCTTCAGAGACTTGCAGGGCTGATTCAATCAACTGCTGCCATGTTATATAAGAATAAAAGAAATTAACTCACATACTCAAATCAAACCATAATATTTGAACATACAAAACAGATATGGTCCATTCAGATTTTGTCTTGATCATCATATCTTTAAAATTCTTGCCTGTTATAAATAGTCATGCTGAGCAAGTATATTTTAAGATATATCCGTATAAGTTTCTTTTAGTTAAAACAACTGAAACATTAATTTTAGTCTGGGACTAAACATCTTTAATGTTTCTTTCATACAGTGTTATATAATGTATTTTCTAAATCAAACTGTAATATCCATGATGTCCAAAGACCAAAACGTCAGTTTTTCATAAATACAATATTTGTCTCTGAGATGCATCTCCATGGAGTGCAGTTGAATAAAATCCTAAAATCCTAAAGTATTGTACTTTAAATTTAGACTTAAATACAGCTTAAATACAGAGTAAATGTATAGATATCAATATTAATGTATTTTAATTTAACATAAAAAGCAAACAAGTTTAACTTTGATATAAAACTAACATTTCATAGTTGAACCATACATATTTTGGTCCAGTGTCCCGTCGTCACTGGCAGGGAAGCATGTCAAAACCCAATAGAAAGTCATAAAACTTTAAAATGCACACACAAACGTCAACTGTCAGCTGTCTGTCACACAGCTACTAGCCATGTTACGACGCTCGGCTCATTGTTGCCACGTCTGGGATTGGGATACATTTACACTTGTGCTGTGATTATGCTACTTTTGGGATTTTGTTGTGCAGACCTGGCAACACTCCACTCCAAAACCCCACCCCTTTCATGCACTTCGAAGTGCACGGCCCCTGAATTGGGACACAGCTATAGGCCCGGTTTCACAGACAGGGCTTAGCCTAAACCAGGATTAGGCCTTAGTTTAATTAGGGTATCTGAGTATTTTTTATAAACGTACCCTAGAAAAAAACATTACTAGTGTGCATCTTGAGACAAAACAATAACACTGGCATATTTTTAGATATGTCAGTGCAAGTTGCTTTCATCTGAAACAATTAAAACATGCATTTTAGTCTGGGACTAGCTTAAGCTTTTTCTGTGAAACCGGGGGAATATAGAATTACACCGTTGAACGATGTTTGATTACAAGTCTGTTTAGAATTGTTTTTGGAACTATTTGATGAAGTTTATATATAAAAGAGTCTCTGTGGGGTTTTCTGTGGATTTCAACTCTGTCACTCAGAGGTCAGAAGAAGAAGGCTTTTATTTTGTCTTGGGGATCAAACACACTCTGGTGTTATCTTCTTGCGGCTCAAGTTGTTTTATCTTTTCGACCATTAGTCTTTTTATAACGTTCTTCTTTAGCTAGGCTCTTTCTTTGAAGCTTGCAAGGCAATAAACCACTTACCTGGGGGTTTTGTAGACTGAATGGAGCTGCAAATGACAGATTCTCTGATTTGGGTCCTGCATGTTGATTTGGGATCTGGAGTGTTAAGATGAGTTGTGTATGAAATTATGTTGAAACGAATCATCTGAAAGATTCATTTGTCTGGTTCGCCCTCAATTCCTACATTCCCCCTTTTGTTAGGCAATGTGTTAAGATGAAGACATTGGCAAACGCTGGAGAAACGCAGGCAGAAGACAATACCTCCATGACTGGCCACTGTTCTGGTGCAGGGCATTAAATAATCTGAGTACTATCACTCTATACATTCACATTGAATATAATTGAGTTAATTTTTGGGGGTTATTTTAATTTGTTTCGGTATGTTGATGCTTTGATCAAATTATGTGATTAAATTTAGTTTGTTTTCTTCTCTTCTAAACTGTTTTAAGTTGAGACTGTTTTACTCTTCATTTTCTGGTGACATCATTTGTGGTAAAAATGATGTGACCCATCATGCATTGAGCTCTCTGGCTGACATTCAATTTTAAGGTGGCATGGTTACATGTTTCTTATGGTGAATGTAGCTAAGTCAATGTTAAGCTAGTTCCTGAAGCTAGTTTCTACCTGTGGGAAGAACAAGTTTGTTGAATGTTTTCCATGGTAGATTAATGTAGTGGTTAACATTTGTATGTTAGTGTAAGAATTGAAAATATCTAAAGATATTTTAAAATGAACAAAGACATTTGCTTTACTGTTTCAACCCCCTCTCTCATGCTACAAGGGCCATTTGGAACGAACAAAGGTGTTGATAGTGATCAAGGCCTGTAGGCCAAGACGTGTGTACATCGGGGGTCTACAAATGGTCACACCTTTAGTACAGTGGGGGGAAGTTTTAATCTTCTGATTGGTCAGTTTGAATGTCTCACATTTGAGTTTCAGTTACATGGTGAAGGAAGGGATAAAAGAGGATTTTAACTGTTGCTCTGGTCTCTTTTCTATGCTCTTCTTCCTTGGATCTCGGGCACTCTCTTGCCCTCTCTCTCTCTCTCTCTCTCTCTCTCTCTATTTCTCTTTCTCTCTCCCAGGTAACTTTTTTCATACATGCTGTGTACAATTAATGGTATATGATTTTATCATCTCATACATCTATTTTGTAATTATTTTAAGTGTAACCATAATCAGATATTGTCATTAAACCCTTTCTATTACAAATGATGTGCTAACTAGTTTTGATTTAGTATTAATATTAATGTGCTCCCTATTGCAATACAATATTGCCACACTATAGCAACGCTCTCCCACATATTTTGCTATTATAACTGCGCTTATTTCCGTCGTTGGTATAAGTTGCAGTGGGTGGTAATAGACAAGAAATGTACAGTTTTCTAACATCTTACTGATAAAGTTTCTTCAGTCGCTTCGCAAACCTTACAGTCTGAACCGCTGTAGGAGTCCCACCCTTACACTTTACAGGGTCATGAAACCCCAAAACACTTTTTTTGAGATGTAAACAGATATGTATAGGCTGCACATCATTGAAAACACTAAAGGTACTCATTAATGTTATTCATAAGTGAAAAATAGTTATTTTTGCATTTTTCAGAGCGATTTCTGTCTTCCGGTTTGAAAAGCTGAGTCGGAGCAACATCACAAAATCTGACGTCATCGTGTACTTTCGGCCCAAGTATGGGCATGGTCGAACATGCTGACGTAGACCATTTCGAGCGATTCTCGTCATATATTCATGACATAAAGCTCATTTATTCCAATCACTGCACTGTAGTATGCATAAGATTATAATTGTGCATGAGGAAGTATCACTTCTCTCGCCTCGGTCTCTTGTCATTCAGACATATCGTTGGTGCTCGTTTCCTCAGTGCTACAACACAATGTGTTTTCCTGAGACGCGACCAGAGCAGAGATTTGTGTGCATGTGGATTGTTTTGCTGTAATCTACCAGCACAAATGGAAGATATGTTCGCGTGAGATCGCATTACAGCAGAGAATTAAAATGTCACAAAAGTGCTGTTCATTCACCTCTGCCTGCTCTAGCTGCGTTCAAACACGCGAGCCGTGTGTATGTTTCCCCCAGCAGCATGTGTTGTTTGTATTTTGCTCGCGATGCGGTCAGAACTGGAGTTTGAATACGAACACATGAAAAATACGATTGTTATTAGTGATGTGTTGTTCTTGAACGATTCGTTCATTTTGAACGAATCTTTAATGTGACTCGGGAAGAACGAGTGGTCTCGGGGGGTGATTCGTTCAGTCGCGCATGCGCAATATTCTATAGGTTCTGTACTGCTAGTAGTAGTTCACCTGTTTCAGTCAATGCAGTCTGAGCCGGAAAGAGAATTGATTAGTTCTTTTCGTGACTCTTTCGGGTTTTTGAGTCATTCCTTAATCACATGACAGACTCATACGCTAAACCAATGCAGTCTGAGCCGGAAAGAGAATTGATTAGTTCTTTTCATGAGTCTTTCGGGTTTTTGAGTCGTTTCTTAATCACGTGACAGACCCATACGCTAAACCAATGCAGTCAATACAGTCAGGCTGTGTGACCCAAACACATTATATTTCTAAGTAAATAACTTTAACTCTCCAGTTTTATTTCAGTTTGGGTTACAACTGTTAAAGCTGAAGTTACCATAACCTTAATGTTTTAAACTAACATTAATAATTCAAATTCAAAATGTTATTTGCTTTTAATTTATGTCATTATGTCCTTTTTGAGCAATCTTCTTATACATATATTAGACCAATATGTCAAGTCTGCCTAGGAAAAGCAATTATTATACCAGCAAACTCAAAATTGGAGTAAAAATGAACAAACTAGGCTATAAATACTTTGTATTGTAGGCTTGGATTATTATATTATTATATAGCCTAGTGTTTATTTACAGATAGACAGTCAAAAAGATAAATTAATCAATATTTTATTTATAACAGGGCTTTATTTATTTATAAAATAATAACACACCACGGATCCTCAAGAAACAGTAAAAAAAAACATAGTGACAGAAATGTCAGAAATAGTGTATGGGTCTGTCATGTGATTAAGGAACGACTCAAAACCCGAAAGACTCATGAAAAGAACTAATCAATTCTCTTTCTGGCTCAGACTGCATTGGTTTAGCGTATGGGTCTGTCACGTGATTAAGGAACGACTCAAAAATCCGAAAGACTCATGAAAAGAACTAATCAATTCTCTTTCCGGCTCAGACTGCATTGGTTTAGCATATGGGGCTGCCTGTAACGTGATTAAGGAATGACTTAAACCTGAAGACTTGTCAAACAAGAGGTGAGGTGAGCTTAATCAGCTTATCATAAACTGAAGACCCAGGTAAAGAATTAATTAATAATTTCTGAATCTTATAGCATTGTAGTTTTGTATTGTTTGTAGTGTGATCAACGTTTGCATAAGTAGTAGATGTGTTGGGGAAGTAACACGTAACATTTTAATTACATTTTGCTAAAATGAACGAAATGACTCAAAAAAAGATTCGTTCATTTTGCTGAACGAGACTCAAAAGTCCGAGTCGGTAAAATGATCCGAACTTCCTATCACTAATTGTTATTATGATATACAGGCGGAGCGCGCATATGATCGGTTTCAGCGCGGAGCTCCGCGATGAGTTTAATAACACTAGCCACGTGGCACATAGCTCATACAGAATAAAGTATCCGTGTTTAAAATTTTTATTTCACACATTCTCCTGCACCAAACATTAACCAGCATGGTGTAGTTATGCACACATATTTCATCAAGTCTTCTTCAAATGAATTATATGTGCAAACTGGACACTGATACAGTGGTGTAGCCTATCTGAACGTGACGACACGATTATTCTAATAGACAAAAGACTGACTTTGAGACTGCAGTGCTCGTAAACGTAATTAGCCTATTATTAGCCCTATTAAATATTCTTTCGCATTTCTCCCTTGTGCTTGTGAGTTTGTTGTCATATTCTCCGTGCTCATATATTAATATTCATTATTCTGTATAATGAGTGTGTTCTACGTCATTGGTTGTTCTCTCCCCTCTTCCCCCCCCCTACACTCCCACTTTTCCAGAGCTTTACACGCCCATTTTAACAGACTTTTTCCAGCTCAGAGGTGTGAACGACCAGGGTAAAACAGGGGGGTTTCATGACCCTTTAAATTTAGACTTAAATACAGAGTAAATGTATAAATATTAATGTATTTTCATTTAACATAAAAAAAACAAGGTTAACTAGTTGCTAATGATATAAAACTAATATTACATAGTTTAACCATACATATTTTGGTCCAGTGTCCCGTCGTGAAGCGTGTCAAATCCCAATAGAAAGTCATAAAACTTTAAAATGCACACACAAACGTCATCTGTCAGCTGTCTGTCACACAGCCGCTAGCCATGTAACGACGCTCGGCTCATTGTTGCCACGTCTGGGATTGGGATACATTTACACTTGTGCTGTGATTATGCTACTTTTGGGATGGTTTTGTTGTGCAGACCTGGCAACACTCCACTCCAAAACCCCACCCCTTTCATGCACTTCAAAGTGCGCGGCCCCTGAATTGGGACACAGCTATTGTGTCTAAAACCTATACTTGTGACTGTTATGCTCAGATCACCAACAATTTATGTATTTTATAACTTTTAAATGGTTGATTGAAAGTGTGCCTTGTTTGGTATGTGTCAGTGTTCTGTGTATGTTTCCCCTGTGTCACATGTTCTTTTGTTCAGTTTTCCCACCACTTGTTAGTTCCCTTGGTTACCCTGATTGAGTTCTATTAGTCCCAGCTGTGTCTTGTTTAATTAGCCTTGTTGCCCCTTTGTCTGACTCTCCCTCAGTCTTGGTCGGTTGTCATCAATGTAGTACGTCATTGTTTCACGTCTATGTTGTGCCATGTATGTTAATCTCCTGCGTTTGTTCATTATAGTCCTTTTGATTGGAGCTCCATCGTCTGCGTGTGTTTCCCACAACCATGCAGTGTGACAGAAAAACCAACCAAAATAACACCATCCTAGCTGAGGAACGCCCCTGGGGATCCATCCATTGCTATCCTCCAGCAAATCCCCAAGTCCTCAGTTCAGTGATGAAGATGGCCAGCATCCCAGAGCCTCATCGCAAGATGGCCGCTATCCCTGACCCTTGTCACAAGAAGCCTGCCATCCCAGAGCCTCGTCACAAGACTGCCGCCACTCCAGAGCCTCGTCGCAAGATGGCCGCCACTCCAGAGTCTCGTCGCAAGATGGCCACCCCTCCAGAGTCTTGTCACGAGATGGCCGCCACTCCAGAGCCTCGTCGCAAGATGGCCGCCATGCCTGAGCCCTCGGTCAAGATGGCCGCCACCACGCCTGAACTCTCTGTCAAATGGCCGCCGCCACGCCTGAGCCCTCGGTCAAGATGGCCGCCGCCACGCCTGAGCCCTCGGTCAAGATGGCTGCTGCCACGGCTCTGCATCTCTTCCTCACCTAGGATCCAGTCCCTGACCTCAGTCCAGTGATGGTTCCCATCCCTTACCAGAGTCCAGAGGCGACTCTCTCCTTCGTCCCGAGTCCAGTGGCAACTCTCTCTCCTTCGTCCCGAGTCCAGAGGCGACTCTCTCTCTCTCCTTCGTCCCGAGTCCAGAGGCGACTCCCTCTCCTTCATTCTGAGTCCAGGGATGGATTCCGCCCCTGACCAGCATCCAGAGAGGGCTCCAGAGCGCCCACCCCCACTTTTTTGTGGCACAAGGTCGCGCCTTCCGGGAGAGGGGAGTAATGTCAGTGTTCTGTGTATGTTTCCCCTGTGTCACAAGTTCTTTTGTTCAGTTTTCCCACCACTTGTTAGTTCCCTTGGTTACCCTGATTGAGTTCTATTAGTCCCAGCTGTGTCTTGTTTAATTAGCCTTGTTTGCCCCTTTGTCTGACTTGTATATATTCCCTGTGTTCTCCCTCTGTCTTGGTCGGTTGTCGTCAATGTAGTACGTCATTGTTTCACGTCTATGTTGTGCCATGTATGTTGATCTCCTGCGTTTGTTCATTAAAGTCCTTTTGATTGGAGCTCCATCGTCTGCGTGTGTTTCCCACAACCATGCAGTGTGACAGTATGAGTGTAAATTTCTGTTCATAACTTAAATTTTGGCTTGAATGAAATCTGTGTAAAATGTATCGTATTCTTTTTTATAGATACCATGTCTTATCTATAATATCTGTACTGCTTATAGCAGGAAAGTTAAGAGACCAGGGGCCGTATTCACAAAACATTTTATCTCACCACTAAGAGTTCTCCTAAATAGCAGTAAAAGTTCTTAGCTAAGAGTTTTCTCTTAAAACCTATTCACAAAGCTGCTGAGACCAACTTTTACTAAGGAATATACTGAAGTCTTAAGCTAAGAGTAAGGGTGGGGTTGACCTCGTTGCTATGGAGTATACACACAGTGATTGGCTGATGGGGGAGGAGTCAGTGATTTAATCATAGAAATATTGTAGAATGAGGTGTCATGTTACCATATTAAAATAAAGGTTTTAAAATGTAGGCTAAGTGTCACTAATTAAACTAGTAATTGTCCGCCTCTTGGATGTCTGCATTTCAAGAGAATGCAAAATGCTTGGACAGCACACCAAATACACTTAGTATATTATTATTTTTTTTTTTTTACTCTATTCAATCATTTGTAAATGTGAACTCATGAAAACCACTGTCACAGGTAATCGGACAATTTTTATTTATTTGTTAAAGATTTATTTTTGGCGTCTCATCGTAGATTCAAATCTATAAATCATAATGTATTACGTTTATGAAGAAAAGGTTCAGCACCTAAGGCTCTATCGCTATTGTCTCAATGGTGTTCAGTGTCTTTGGGCGGATTAGGACTGTTTGTGATTTGGTCTTAGTGACTTAGGAGTCCTCTTGACTACTCCTAACGTTTCACAGATTTAGGAGCTAGTTTTAGCGCTAAAATGCTTTGTGAAATACTCTTAGAGCAAACATTTAGGACTCCTAAAATTAGGACTGACACGCCCATTATTTTTAAGAGTTTCTCCTAAATCGGCAATTTAGGAGCTACTTTTAGCCTTAAGATGTTTTGTAAATACGGCCCCAGGTGATAACATGTAAATTATGAGGGAGAAGAAAAGCCACCTCTGAAACAAAAATGATACCTAATTGGTCAGAACTCCTCAAAGAGGTTGGACAAACACCTCAGTTTAAAATTCAGTATATGAGGACAATTTAGATGAGACAGACAAAAGAAAAAAAAATGGCGAGCAGAGCAGGCGATCAAGACAAAGGCAGATCAAGATCAGATGAAAATAGGAACAAACTGCTTCATTCAAGCCATCCAACTACTCTTGTCTCGCTTACTTTCCTTTATTTTACTTAGTTTCCTTTCTTTTCCGTTGAGAGTCTCGTGTTCTAAGTCAGGTTTTGCTGCAAAGTTTAATCAACGACTCTACAGTCTTTGCCTGCCTCAAAACTTCAAACTTCAGCCACGAGGGAGATTCCATTCTTCCACCAGCACACCAGAATGTGATTGGCTTCCCACGACATAAATCCGGACCCGAAAAGACCTGCAGCAAACCAAGGAACCTGGGAAACACCTTTCTCCAAGCCAAAGACGCTGACAAAGGAATCCCCATTTAAAGACACAAACGCAAGTACCTCCAGATTCTAGCTGAACTGGTGCATTTATATAAAGTCTAGTAACCCCACCTAAGAAGCGATAGAAGGGTTAAATTAATGATTGATGGTTCATTCAGATCAGGTCTTAGGAAGTGCATATATTGCTAGGAACTTGACTTAATCATTTCACTCATTCGAAACTCATTCTTTCCTCACTTCCCTTCTTTCTGCAACTTGTGTGAGTGTGTGTGTGTGTTGTAACAGATGTTATATCAATTTATTAATTTCAAACAAAATCTCTCCATCAGCTATTTTATATTTACATAAGTATTTTGTATTTTGGAAATTCTTTTTATATTGATTTTTTTGTTATTTGAGTTGTTTTCTATGCCTATACGTTCATTTTCTTCTATGTTTGTAGTAATTGTTAAAAAAATGGTACGCGGCTCCTTTAAGAATTGAGTTCCGGTAGTTCCCTTTCGTGGGAACATCGACGCTACGTCCAATGACGTGATGGGCACCCTCTGCATTTTGTGTTCGTGAAGCACCTCTGTATCCAACCAATGAGGAAACGTGACGTCAGAGGCGGGTGACGTCACGGACCAGGAAACTAAAAAGCATACCCAGAACAAAGAACACTAGCTTCTGTTGTCTTCAGCAAGCGCTATCTGTATCTTGTCTGTCTTATTTAGTGTTGTTTGTCCCTGCATTTGCACACAGTGATCTCTTCGTCCGAGGACAAGAGTTTCAAACACAATAAGACACATATATATAAACAATATAATGGCGGAAAAAAAGCAGCAATTTGTCAAGTGTGCGTCTCCCTGCCCGCGTTTCATTGCAGCTGGGGAGTTGAGCATGCACAGGCAGCTCTCGAGGGAGCTGTCTGTGTACATTGTGAGCGGCTCACTCTCAGAGTGCTGCGATCTCGCCGGGCGCTCTTCGAGGAGGACGCCGAGGCGAGCGTTCCCCGCGGGTCTGGTCCCGCTGCTGCTGAGGCACAGCGAAGGCTGCACTCGTGGGGCTCGCAGATGGATCTAGCAGAGGGGGGAGAGACAGGCTCTGCCTTATCGCTCCCCTTACCTGCTAGACTCAGTGTCTCTCCTTTGGTGGTGGAAGCACGCGCTGCGGTTTCTTCCCCCCGGAAGGAGATACCGGCACTCAACATGTCTTCCTCCGAGGAGGTTGATGTGGAGGGTGTCGGGGAAGGAGATGAGGAACCGCCAGCCTCATCTCCAGCATATGAGGAGCTGCTGGAGGTGGTGACCAGGGCAGAAGAAAAGCTAAATATAGACTGGCCTGCGGAGAAAAGTGAAAGTAAACCAAAAAGTAAATTAGAAGAAAGGTTTCTTCCCGCACGGTCACTACCCCAGCGTCGGGGTCTGCTGTTTTTTCCTGACCTCCACACCGAGGTGTCGAGGTCGTGGAAGAGACCAGTTCAGTTTCGTGTTTTCAGCCCCCAAACGTCATTGTATAGTAACATCACGGGGCTGAAACACCACGGCTATGGGGCGATGCCTCGGGTTGAAGAGACGCTTGCGAGCTATCTCTCGCCCAAGTCTGCATCGTCCCTCAAGACCCCGACACTGCCCACCAAGCCGATAAAAACTACATCTAGCTTGGTGGGCAAGGCTTATTCGGCGGCAGGTCAGGCGGCTGCATGTCTGCATACAATGTCAATCTTGCAGGCATATCAAGCCGACCTGCTGGGGGAAATTGATGAGAGCGGGGAAGCATCATTCGAAGCCATTCACAAGCTCAGAAAAGAGACAGATCTAGCTCTCTGGGCCACCAAAGAGACAGCCAAATCAATCGGCCGCTCTATGGCAGCCTTGGTGGCCACAGAGCGGCATTTATGGCTAAATTTATCAGACAGGGAGCAGCCTTCCGGGGGTAGGGCAGATCTGAGGACCGTCATTATTTCCCGGAAGGCTTCAAAGAAAAAGTCCTGACGCCAGTCGTCCGGGGCTTTTGAGGGCAGCCCCCTCCGGAGAAGTTCGGTTATTAAAATATCAAAAACTCGTTCTTCTCCGGTGCCCTCAGGGGGCCGTTCTGCCAACCCTGCCACTCAGTGTGCGTCAGGGTGCAGTGGTCTCCACCGATCCTCCGAGGAGGGTCGGTCAGCGCTTGATTCGCCTGTCTGCCGGTGTGCCGCGTCAGATGAACAGAACTTCCGCCAGCACACCAGAACGTGATTGGCTTCCCACAACATAAATCCGGACCTGAAAAGACCTGCAGCAAACCAAGGAACCTGGGAAACACCTTTCTCCAAGCCAAAGACGCTGACAAAGGAATCCCCATTTAAAGACACAAACGCAAGTACCTCCAGATTCTAGCTGAACTGGTGCATTTATATAAAGTCTAGTAACCCCACCTAAGAAGCGATAGAAGGGTTAAATTAATGATTGATGGTTCATTCAGATCAGGTCTTAGGAAGTGCATATATTGCTAGGAACTTGACTTAACAAGCCAAGTGCTCAAAAAACACCAGAGAGCAGTCTCGAGAGACTGGTTCCCTTAGTAGAATTTGTGGAAGAATGGAAACATCTCCCGAACATTTCGAAATGGGTGCTGCTCATGATAGAACAGGGTTACAGAATTCAGTTCGGTTCTCGACCACCCAAGTTCAAAGGGGTTCTTCCCACAGTGGTGACCCCAGAGCAGTCTCTGGTGATGGAACAAGAAGTTACGACGCTTTTGCAAAAAGGAGCTATAGAAAGGGTTCCTCCTCCCAGCAAAATGTCAGGCTTTTACAGCCGTTACTTCATTGTTCCGAAGAAGGATGGAGGATTGCGTCCGATCATAGATTTACGTGTGCTAAATAGATCTGTAAAGAAGTTGAAGTTCAAAATGCTCACACTCAAACAGATTATTCCACAGATCTGGTCCGAGGACTGGTTTGTGGCGATAGATCTGAAAGACGCATATTTCCATGTATCCATCCATCCTTCTCACAGGAAGTTCCTCAGGTTTGCTTTTGGGGGTGAAGCTTACCAATACAGGGTTCTTCCTTTCGGCCTATCACTCTCACCCCGCACGTTCACGAAGTGCGTGGATGCAGCGCTGGCTCCACTGAGACTCCAGGGCATCCGCGTGCTGAACTATATCGACGATTGGTTGATTTTAGCTAAGACAGAGCAATTGGCAGTTCAACATCGAGATGTTGTTCTGTCGCACATGAAAAAGCTTGGGCTGAGGCTCAATGCCAAAAAGAGTGTGCTGGTCCCGAGTCAGGTTGCAGTCTATCGAGGAGTAATCTGGGATTCCACCACGATGCAGGCACGATTGTCTCCTGCTCGTGTGAATTCCATTCTCGGGGCCGTGAATGGGGTGAAGTTAGGCCAGTCACTCACTGTAAAACAGTTTCAGAGACTGTTGGGTCTGATGGCAGCTGCGTCCAATGTTATTACTTTTGGCCTTCTGCACATGAGACCCTTACAGTGGTGGCTCAGGACCAAGGGGTTTTCTCCGAGGGGAAATCCTTTTCGCATGATCAAAGTCACGCGGCGATGCCTTCGTGCTCTGGTCATGTGGAAAAAGCCTTGGTTCCTGTCCCAGGGACCCGTGCTGGGGACTTCTCGTCGTCGCATAATGCTTACGACAGATGCTTCCCTCACGGGATGGGGGGCGATCATGAGTGGTCGCTCGGCTCAGGGTCTATGGGAGGACCATCAGCTCTCCTGGCACATAAATTGGCTGGAGATGATGGTGGTGTTTCTTGCATTAAAGCACTTCTTCCCAGACCTGAGGGGACACCATGTGTTGGTCCGTACGGACAACACTACGGTAGTCTCGTATATAAACCATCAGGGGGGTCTGCGGTCTCGCCTACTGTGCAAACTGGCCAGTCGCATCCTCCTGTGGGCCCAAGGAAAGCTCCTTTCTGTAAAAGTAGCATACATTCTGGGGCGTCTAAATGTGGGAGCGGACGCTCTGTCGAGGCAGAATGGAAACTCCACACCGAGGTGGCGGAGTTAATATGGAAAACTTACGGTCAAGCTCAAGTCGGCTTATTTGCCACAGAGGAGTCAACTCAGTGCCCTCTGTGGTACTCTCTGGAGCACCCAGCACCTCTAGGGCTGGATGCTATGCTACAGACATGGCTGAGGCTGCGTCTGTACGCATTTCCCCCAGTCTCATTGCTCCCGGGAGTTCTGGAGAAGGTTCGCCAGGAGAGGGTCGACCTGATATTGGTGGCCCCTTACTGGCCAACCAGAATATGGTTTGCGGACCTAATATCACTCCTTCACAGCTCTCCTATGGAGCTTCCTCTCAGGCAGGATCTCCTGTCACAAGCAGGCGGCACGATTCTCCATCCCCGCCCAGAAATGTGGAAACTGTGGGCCTGGCCTCTGAGGGGGCAAGGCTCATAGAATCTGGTCTCCCAACCGAGGTTGTGGAGACCATCCTTCAATCCAGAGCTCCCTCCTTGAGGAAGCTATACATGTATAAGTGGAAACTGTTCGCTACATGGTGTGGCCAACGTAATATGGATCCTGTCCAGTCTCCTATTAGCTTTGTGCTACAATTCCTTCAGGAAAAGTTCTCAGAAGGCTTAACCCCTTCAACATTGAAGGTATACATTGCAGCCATTTCGGCTTATCATAGTCCTGTAGGGGGTTCCTCGGTGGGTCGAGACCCCCTGGTTATACGCTTCCTCCATGGTGCAGCGTAGTTGGGACAGCGTTCCCATCACGTCATTGGACGTATCGTCAATGTTCCCACGAAAGGGAACCTCGGGTTACGAGTGTAACCCCTGTTCCCTGAGTAAGGGAACGAGACGCTACGTCGCGTTGCCGTACCTCCTACATACCTGGAGCGCTTTGCTTCAGACATATTCCAGAAGCTAGCATTCTTTGTTCTGGGTATGCTTTATAGTTTCCTGGTCCGTGACGTCACCCGCCTCTGACGTCACGTTTCCTCATTGGTTGGATACAGAGGTGCTTCACGAACACAAAATGCAGAGGGTTCCCATCACGTCATTGGACGTAACGTCTCGTTCCCTTACTCAGGGAACAGGGGTTACACTTGTAACCCGAGACGTTTTTCTTCAGTTCGCGGTAAGCGCGGCTGAGGAAGGTGAGTTCTGCTTAAGCTCTGTCAATAAAGTTTAAAATTAGTTATTAAATGACAGGAAACAATCTATTTTTGTGTTAAAAATGGTTCTGGAACATGATGTATTCGTTTTGAGTGTTTGCTTTTCAACTTCTGTGGTTAAAATCATCTGTTTTGACTGGCAGGTCAATACCCAAAGGCCACAGATTGACTTTTGATTCTGTTTTTCTTTTTATTATCTTAGTTATGTTTTCCATCTATGCTTCTGTTCATATTATTGTCTTGAATTTATGTAAAATGTTTTATAGTGTGAAAATTGTTAATGTTAAATGTAAAGTTTGTTGATCAGATCATATGCAGTTCATCTGAAACTGTAATATAAAGTGCAGTTCGCGGTAAGCGCGGCTGAGGAAGGTCAATGCCCAAAGGAAACAGATTGACTTTTGATTCTGTTTTTCTTTTCATTATCTCAGAATAAAAACAAGTGGTCTGAGGAATTTCTGTTGTCCGGTCTCTTCAATAAACCACAACGCAGAGTGAAGGCGCAGACCGGTCACATGTGTTTGTGTTAGATATTAGTTTGTGTTAGAATAATCAATAAAGTTTTATTTATATTTTTAAAGAGAAGTGTCTTGTGTTATGTGCTTAAGAATTTAATGTCTTAAACTGCAGATCTATGTTGCCTTGCTAATAAATAGTGTTTTAACGGTAGTTGGATATTCATATCCGCTACAGAGCTTATAGTTACGGCCCATGCAAATGAACGCTGGACGATTCAGTTGCTCAGTCATAAAATAAGTGACTCTTTTAAAGTTCCCTATAAATTAATAATTTCTTTTGAGCTAATTTGCTTGTCCAATGTGGGCCAATATTTGGTCACTATGATTCTCAAATCTGTGAGATAAAAGAAAAAACCCTCTGTGAGCGTGCTGATAACAGGATCGTATCAACTATGGTATTAACATTAATATAATGTCCACTCTTAACAGAAAACATGATTTTTTGAAAAAAGTATCATGCTCATCAAACCTGCATTTATTTGATCAAAAATACAGAAAAAACTACGTGCCCCGGACATGACATGCAGGAAAAAAATAGTAGGCTAAATTGTGCACATGATTTATTAATTCGTTCCCTCGATTTACTAAAACGAGCACACGATTTAGTATTTCGTTCCCTCAATTAAATAAATTGAGGGAACGAAATAGTAAATCGTGTGCATAATTTAGTAAATCGAGGGAACGAATTAGTAAATTGTGCGCACTATTTAATTTTTTTCTTGCATGTTATGTGAGATGTCTTGTCCTGTGCGAATTGGCCAATTAATATTACAGACGTCCTGAGGTAAAATTGCATTACTCCACATCCCCATGTAAAACTAATCCCGTCCGAATAGGGCTTTAGTATAGCAATATAGTTTAGGAAAATCCAATATGGCATGTTTACTAATGTAGGTTATGTGTAGTAGCTTAGACGAAACCATGCGTCTGCCTCTTTCATTCACAAAGAGACACACAGAACATGTATGTAAAAATTCATTTTTAAAAAGTCTTTTTGCAGTTTAATATTCACAGACCCTATATTGTGATTAGAATAAAGAACTTAAGAATTAAAAAAAACTTACCATTCACAATCATCGGCTTGATCAAGTTGATCCTTGAAATGAAACTGAAAGTCGTGCTCTTCCTCTGAGGTAAATTCTTACAGAATTTTTCCTCACCTTGTCTCAAAATGATGTACGTGAATCTGTTGATGCGCTCATTGACTCTGTTGTATGGATTGCCTCAGAATTTGCCTTTAAAAGTGCACGCTCTCCAAAGGCGTGGCGGATAAGGAGGTGACTCGTGAACGACTGACTTCTCTTTCTTTTCAAACAGATTCAGACATGAGAATATACATAAACAGAGAATATTTGTTTTCGATTTGACTTACATTATTTAAAACCTGCCATTTCAACATTTCTTTAGACATATGTCTCATGTGTGATAAGTATTTACTAAGTTACAGTTCATTTTCTCCCTGGAGGAGGGAAACCCAGCCCTCACATTGCTGTGTCCCATTCATGCACTGCATGTTTACATGGACCCCACGCAGAGCTTTATAAGCTCAGATCAGCTCTTTGTCTGCTTTGGAGGCCAGCAGAAGGGAAAGGCTGTAGCCAAACAGTGGTTGGCCCACTGAATAGTGGACGCCTTCGCCTTGGTGTACCAGACCCAAGGCAAGCCGTGTCCCCTCGGAGTGAGGGCCCACTCCACTCGGGGTGTTGCCTCCTCCGGGGTATTGGCACTCTGGCAGACACCTGTAGAGCTGCGGGCTGGGCGACACCTAACACATTTGTATGATTCTACAATCTCTGATTGGAGCCGGTTTCCTGTGTGTTGGACACAAACAGGTAATGTGCGGGAAGGCTGGCTTTGTGTCTCACATGCAGCGCCATTCCCTTCTAACAGGGGGATACAAGTGCCTACTTGCTCTTCAGGTGAGTTCCCCACTCGGCGAACCCTGAATCGAGTTCCTCCAGCATCTTTCGCCAGTCAGACGTGGTGGAAGCGTCTGTCACCAGGACCAGTACTTGTGTGCATGCCCGGCAGGTCAGCCCCTTGTACTGGGCCAGATGCCCATATGATGTGATTCCCTACTTGGTAATCCCATATGTGTATTGTCCATGATATGGTTTCCCTGATGATGAACCCGTGTCTTTCCCTGGGTGGCTCTGCTCTGCCCTGTCTCTGCGCCGTTAGTAGCTCCTCCCTGGCTAGGTAGGACCTACCGCAGAGAATTTCCATATGTAGCCCTGCCCCCTGTGTCAGTCTATATGTGTAACCTGTTACCACGTTACACATTACCGTTACCACCCTCTCTGTATGGAGGACTGTCTTTTGGGCTTACATGGGGCGCTGGGAAGGTTATGACAGTGTGACGGCAGTTGAGGACATGCAACGGCTTGCCAGCATCTGCGTCTCCAACAATCATAACACGGTTCAGTGGCTGTGGCATAACGTAAGGTTGGACATATCTGAATGAATGGGAACGTCTAGGTTACTAATGTAACCCCTGTTCCTGAATGAGGGAACGGAGATGTTAGGTCCTCGTACCACAAGTCCTGAACCACCGCTGGATGGCCAGGATCCTGTCTCGGCTCCTCAGCAAAACATGAATGAAGTGAGTATGCCAGTCCTATTTATACATGTATATCTGGGTAGCTGTGACTCAGCAAGCAAATATTATTAGCCAATGTTCATTGGCGCATTTTGTTACCACTTGGAGTGGATTGGGATCCCAGGCGAGACCTCATGACGTCAGTCCAGCGTAACGTCTCCGTTCCCTCATTCAGAGAACGGAAGTTACATTAGTAACCAGTGTTGGGAGTAACGCATTACAAAAGTAATTATATTACAGTAATATATTACTTTTTGCTGTAACGCAGTAATATAATGCATTACTAATAAAATTTGGATATTATACTTGTTACAATCTCAATAACCCGAAATTAAGTGGTGTTAGTTTTATTTTTTTACCAACACCGCAAGACATTCCAGTACCAGAGAAAAAAATCAGCGGGTAAAATAGTATGTCTATTTCCTGCTGCTGGAATTCAATGGTTGAGATGACTGCAGGGACAGATTCTACATTTGTGAGATGGACATAGCTAATCCCATTACTATCCCCCACATAGAAAAGGACAAGAACGTAATAGTCAAGTGAAATATTGCAATCTATGTGCAGCACTGAGGGAAATTTAAAAAAAAAAAAAAAACACCTGGACTGGAGCCACGCTAACACTAAGATAACGGAGAGAACTTAAGGGTCGGAGAAGAGAAAGAATGCACCAGACGAGAATGCAGGTAAGACAAAGCAACAGATGCAGAAATGTCAGTGAGCCGCGAGCACACATACACAGTTTGTTTGTGCATCAATAATAACAGACTCACGTATGCCTAATGTACGACTCAGTAGCCTATGTTACTGTAATCGTCTTTACCTTCATTACAATCATCATCCATCAAAAGTAGCAACACTGGTTTTCTTTATCCAACTTGTTGCTGATGCGGTTGGGTGTTTTGAGCCATCTGTATTTTACACTGCTGCTCTGAAACAATCGCAGAATACGCAGAGAGGTGGTGTTTGTTAATATTTAACGAGTTTGTTTGCCCATATAATCTTTAGGGTATAGGTTAGCTAATTTGGCTTGCTGTCCACTGAGGAGGGGCTCGGTGAAGCAGCTTCAACTCGAGCTCTGATATACCCCCCCAGTGAATAAATATAGGATATGATTACATAGGGCAAGGTACTCAAGATGAAGGTGGAGTTTGGGGAGGTGGAGGGATGCTGGAACAGCTGAGACTGAAGAGAGGTAAGCAGCTGCTTATATACTCTGGCTGTTGATTGGAAGATTAGATGGGCTCACTCCTCCCTAAATTACGTTTAGGAACTTCACTTAATTTAACGTATTAATAATACAATTAATGAATTATATTAATGTATTTAAATTAATTTTAAGTTATCTCAAAGCCCCCCTAGAGGATAACTGGCCTACAGTCATTATGCTTTACCACATCGTCCTCCACTGGATGTATAATGAGCAGCAATAAACTACATTTTAGCATTTTATGCCGTCATACTTCTGTAGTTATTTTGGTGAAAGTAGCTCAAAAGTAACACAAAAGTAGCGTAATGCATTACAATTCAGAGACAGTGATATTTTAATGTAACTAATTACTTTCAAATGACAGTAATTAGTAATATATAATGTATTACATTTTGGAAGTAACTTGCCCAAATTTGTTAGAAACCTAGACGTTCTATTTAGCACCAAATATGGTTCTGCTATTGTTACAAGCTGAAGAACCAGCCTGGTACTGTAACAAAGCGGGAAACACGTTCGAATCCAAATGCAAGCTTTATTAAGTGAGAGCGTAGTCGTACAAGCCAGGTCAAACAGGGGCAAACAGGAACAGCAAGGGACAGGCAGAATCATGGTCACAGTACAGGCAGAAGTCGAGGCAGGCAAATATCACTCACAGGTCGGGAAACAATAAACAGTCTAAAGGTATACAGCAGAGAATCATAAACGGACAGCAGAGAATCATAAACGGGTAGCAGACAGGATCAGTAACAGGCAGACAGAATAACAATGCTCAGAATTGTATACCAGGGTAAAACAAGACCTCGCATGATGTGTGGTGAATGGGAGTCTTAAATAGTCCGGTTAATGTGCTGCAGCTGGGTGTGGTGATTAGTGATTAGTGTGGAGTGTGTGCAGGTGACTGGCAGGGAGGATTATGGGAATTGGAGTCCGGGAAGTGACAGGAACATGACAGGTACAGTTTAGAACCATTTTTCTTAAGAGTGTACTTTATTACTGTATCCTATACTTACTATAAAGTGTTACTGAAAAAAAAAACATAGGTTAACTGGCATTTCAGTCAACTCAAATATCAAAATGGTTCAAATTGGCCCGCAACATAACAGGGTTATGTTTTGAAATGATTTGTTGTATTTATGATTATTTTTGCATTGATACACATCCTACAGTATTGCTGAATATTAATTTGTTAATTTTTACTGTTTCTGGAAAAACATAGTCTTGGTGTGATGGATATACTGTGTTGTTAACACCTCCAGCATTACTTCAATGGAGGGGATTATATATTCCCTGTGGTTGTCCTAGTAACCAGTTTTAATGACAGTTCTAAGACCAGCTTCTCTAGGTTTCTTTTAAAGTAGAGGCTGATGGCAGGAGATTTAGAACCTCATTAGAAACACACATCACTGCATAGCATCACTGTGCATGTGTTATGACTTTAACTTGGTTTGAGGTTATATGTCCTGCTGCAACTAATGCTCTTTCTGTGAATAAATCTATTAACCTAGTATTCCTTTTCTTAGAATTCCACAGTGTACTGCTCTCTTCATGTTGACCTCTTTTCACTTCTCTGGATGTTCTTTTATGCCACTAAGACAAACTGGAGGCAGTTTGCTCATTTGTTAGCTTTAGCCTTTGGCCGAAACACTAAAATGCATCCTGGATCCCTTGACTGGAGATGAAAATGTGTGGCAGCTCATAGCTGGCCATGCGTAACCTCCGCAGCTGTCACTTCACTCTCCTAGAAACACAGACATTGAGCCCAACCATTATGTGCTCAAGTATAACCAATGCTACTGTTCAATGAGATTTACCATGGTTCATGCAAGCTGCATATTTAGCATGAAAGATATGAGCACAAACTGTGCTACCATGTCAAAATACTGAGAATTGTAGCTGTTAAACCCAAAGTTTTTTGCTGCTTTCCTCCTTGTTGAGTAGTAGGCAACACTTTTCATACTTGAAAACCAGACAGGTCATGCAGTGATTATGATCCAGTTCTCCTCTGTGGCCTGACTGAGCCTGGTTTCTCACAAGGTTTTTTCTCCATTCTGTCACCTGGTGGAGTTTGGATTCCTTGCCACTGTCGTCTCTTGCTTGCTTAGTTGGGGACACCTAATATTCAACAATATTATTGATCTGACTGTACTGATGCTGTTGTTGAGAACTGAACAGAGCTGGACAATGACATCACTGTTTTCTGCAGAACAGGTAATAGATTCAATAAACTAATTTAATACTTGATGATCTTTACAACAGAACTGACTCAACACAGAACTGACTTCAGCTGAACAGCAGCTGAAATGCATAATTTTCCTGTTATCATTGTAAAGCTGCTTTGAAATAATCTCTATTGTATTAAGTATTATATAAGTAAAGGTGACCTGGATTAACTTGACTTGAAAAGGATGACATTTTTCAAGACAAAGGCTCATTAATATGAGGACATACTCTCAGGGCCCTATAATACACCCGGCGCAATGCGACGCAAGGCGCAGCGCAAGTGTGTTTGCTAGTTTGCGTCCGGCGCCGTTTGCGTTTTCCCGTTCAGCTTCATGTCCTTAAATTAGTAAATGCATTTGCGCCAGTTAGTGCGCCCATGGGCGTGCTGGTCTAAAAAAGAGGTGTGTTCAGGCGCATTGCCGGCGCATTGCTATTTTAAGGAGCTGAAAATAGACTGCGCCATAGACCAACTCAAACCTGGTCTAAAGTACAAAGTCAATGGCGCAATATTTTTTTGTTAGAGCGCGTTGGTAGAAACTGCGCCTCTGGGCGCGTCCACAGTGCGCGTTGACTTTGCTTATTACACACAGGGATGCGCATCACACAAACATGCCAAATATTAAAAACAAAAGGATTACAGTGTAAAAGAATATTATTGTGTAGGCTACATAAATATAAAAATGTAATGATGAATAGTCATTGCGTGTATTAGAATTAGGCTACCTATTTTCAATTCAGCCTATTACTACTTATAACGGACACAATCACTGCTAATTCATCCCACGCCTTCTTCACCTCGGGAAGCTATGGTGGATTCCTGCTTGTCCCGTAGATGATCTGCTCGTGCGCGAAGTTAAAGCGGTTTCTTCACTTGAAAAGAGTTCAGCTTTTCCGCCAACAAATTCCGCCTTGTAAATAGCAATCTGCCATGGCGCGAGCGCATCTCGCTCTTAAAGGGAATGGGAGATGACACTCTGATTGGTTTATTGAACGTTATGCCCATTACTCATTAAGAGAATAGGGACAACCCATTTCAAAAATGCGCCCCGGCGCACGGACCGTTTTTCCGTCGTTAAAATAGAAAAAGTGGATTTGGACACGCCCTGAGTGCACCTGCGCCGTGCGCTTTACACTTTGCGTTTAGATCGTTAAAATAGGGCCCTCAATGTGTTCAATGCCTCTAAAATAACTTTTGAGACTATCAAATTGTTGTACACAACTTCCATTATGAATTTCATTTTTTCATTATTAGCATTTTACATAAAATATATTAAGTAACACTTTATGTTAATGTTCCCTTTGTTAAGGGTTTGTAAAGAGATTCAGTAAAGACTAATAATTCATATCCAAATGCACTAAATCATTCATAGTCAGTTATAACAACATGCAATATAGGGTGACTTTTATGTAATACTTACCAAATAGTGAGCCATTTTTAATTCACAAACTATAAATGATTCACATGCCCACTTTACATCAAGGTACATGGGAGCATTAATGTAAATTGTTACCAAGATATCAAAAGAATCATTTAAGAGTCACAGATCAAAGGCAGAGTAAGTGGAAACAATTTAGAAAATGGTAACTCAAAATAATGAAAAAGTCTTGGCTTACTGTGTTAAAATGAAATTTTTTGAATGAATGAGAACAAAAATAATACATGTTGCTATGAAAAATGATCAGAATAACATGGCTTAAAAATCAAAATTGAAAACTTTAAGTTTTAATATAGATTTTTTTAAATATATAATCCAAATAAAATGATTTGTTTAAAGCTCCTTCCTGGATGCACAATCATTTATGGTATGAGCCAGTACTAAACAAGATCTCTAATGCTTCATGGTTTGTTTTTTACACAGTGATGATGTTCACAGACCATTTTTGTTTCAATTCCTGCCTTGGGATCTGACACTGGCTTAAACATATATGGCTCGATCACAGTGCTTGCCATCTTGAGTATCAAAGCACATGATATGCTGTAAAGGAGAGTGTGGACATGGTGCAATGAAGTTAGCCAATCACAGCAGTGGGTGTTTACTTTAGTTTCTGCAAGACGTAACGCCCCTTGAAATTGAGTATTTTCCACAGAGTGAAAATGAGGATGGGAAATGATAATTTTTACAAATATTGGTCCCTTTTTTGGTGAAAAAAATAAAGCGTTGCAAACTTTATAAACTAACCTTGAGAAACTTAAAAATCTGAAACTGCATTTCATAACCCCTTTAATATTAATAAATAATATTAATTAATACATTTAAAAAGGTACGTAAAAGTATGTGAAAATTATGTCTTTTCATATAGAATCAAGCAAATTTTATAAAAAAGGTAATTTCTTTTTAAAGTGCTTTCAAGAAGAAGTGATTTCAGAGATTGAAATAATAGCCTAAACAGTGTGAGTAATGAGGGTTAAATTATATAGAATAAAATGAGTTAAATATACATAAATGTTAATTATAAATGTATTTAATTTAAAATAGGGTGTTAAAATTTTCAGTGTAATCTCAAATGTTTCTTGTATTATAACAGAGTGAGCTGAAAGACGCACACAGAAGGTGCCAGAGAAAACAATTTTTATGTGGCCAACAGGAGAGACATCAGAGAGTGCCACTACTGGGTATCCACAGATAAGCAACACACACACACACACACGTTTGGTTTCATGTTTTATGGGGACTTTCCATAGCCATAATGATTTTTATAGTGTGAAAACTGTACATTCTATCCCCTAACCTTGTCTTGTCCCTAAACCTACTCATCAGAATACTTTCTGTATTTTTACATTTTCAAAAAACAGCACTTAGTATGATGTTTTTTGAAGTTTTTTAGTCCCCCCCCCCCCTTAAATGTGGACTAAAAAATGTCCCAGATATTGGGTTTCAGATATTGCCATCTTTGGGGATATTTTGTCCCCATAACGTAAGGTATACCTGAAAAACCCCTTCCCCCACACTCACAGTCTAATAACCTAAAATCACAAAATTATCCCTGACAGTTGTCCTGGCAACCTAAAGCATTCTATTTTAATGAGACCTGTAGGCTTTGCCTATTTAAAACTGATTTATATTCGCTTGTGTGTGTGAAGAGACTACAGAAAAACATAGCTAAAATGCATAATCTAGTTAATCTAGTCAAATGTTTTTATATAATACATTTTTAATTATGAGTTTATTTAGCTTTAATAGATATTGTTGGTTTATTTCAGTTTATGCAATACAACACTGTAAACTCACAAGGAATTGTGAGTACTGCACCGTTAAATGTGCCACTGGAGTTTGTTCTAAACAAAAACGTACAGCATTCTGACAGAATTTACTGAATTATCACCGAAACCATACAAAGGTATTGCAGGGGTTAGGAAATACTGTAGGAGGTATTTATACCTGCTAAACTCTATTTGTGTTAAGATTAGTGTGTTAAAAATAGTAGTGTTAGAAATAGGAGCTGCTGTAAAGATAGATTTGCTCTATGGTGTGCATGTTGGAGAAGCTTTGACAAAAAGAAAAAGCATGAGGAAAAAGAAGTCATGGAACATCTTCCCTTGGCATTCATCCATTATCAAACCTAATTTGGGAATGCCAGCTGTAAGAGCAAAAAATACACAAAAAAAGATCACATTTTAGGAAGATATTATCTATCGTTCTTTTCAAATGTTTGATCAAATGTAAAATCATGTAAATTATGATTGTTCCCATTTTTTCACCTGTATGCATTTACTGTGTATGTATCTGTGTGTCTGTGTATTTGTATACCAGCGGCTTCTCCCTGTGTGCTAGAATAACCACCATGTACAGTCTGCTTGCCAGTATTTTTCTCTGCCCACCGTGCAGCTGCACAAGCTGTCATTTGCAAATGTACAAGAAGCACATCTAATGGCAGAAAAAAAATGTGGCCAAATAGGAAATTTAAAGTGCATATTGAAAGAACTGGAAGAATGTCTTTGGTGCTTTTGAAAAATACTGATTTTGATAACTTTAAACTTCACAATTCCAAAAACTTTCATGATATTAACGTAACATATAAAAGATTACAAAGACTTTAACACTATGCAAAGACAATAAAACAAGACCTCTAATGGTTCATTTGTAAATTACTGCACCTGATCAGTATTGTGACGCCCACATCCTCACAGGTCTCGTAAACACGCGCCCAGGTGTCCTGAATGATGCCTCGCTCCACATCCGTCAGCGGCTCTGGTCTCTCCCTCCCCTCGGTCTCTTCATCCTCTCTCTCTTTCTCCATGCCACAGACACACCACGGGGTATTTGTGCCTGAAGCAGGCAAAGACGGTGGAATGAGAGGTTGTGGTGGTGGAGAGGAGCGACGAAGTTGGCGGAGGGGGCAACAGAAACGCAGGGCAAGAGAGTAGAGAGTGTGCATCCGCCCCCCTCTCACCCTGTGCCCCTCATTCCCCTGAGCAGGCAGGATGATTTCACGACTGACAATCGCTCGATGAATATCTGCTGTCACTGTCTTCCCTCTCTCTGTCTGCTTTTCTGTTCCTTGTCTTCCAGCTACTCAGGTCTTTGTCTACCCTCTAACACAGATGTTGTCTGTGCTTGGAACTTCTGGATTTGTAATGACCTCAGATATTGAACGTATGGATGAGAAGGAGGGAGGTGAAGAGCTGAAGGGAGGAGTGACAAAGAGAGAGAGAGAGAGAGAGAGAGAGCATGAAAATTCCTGTGTTACCTATCAAGCCTTCCCAAGCTGTGCCTACACTCAGATTCCAGACACACACAAGCACACATTCAACAATCACATTCTACAAAACAGGTATAATATGAATATGAAGCCTATTGCACAAAATAAAACACACAATTTCAGATAAAGATTTTAAAAAGGTGTAATATAAATATGAAGCCTATTACACAATATAAAACACACATCATTTCAGATAAAGATATTGTCACAAAAGTATTATTATTTTTATGATGATAATGTTATTATTATTATTATTTCTTGTTTATTTAGCCAGAAGAAAAGATGTCCAGTGGCCAGTTGCATGCCATTTTGTCACGTAAATAATGACGGATGCAATTGCAAGTTAATCTCTTTATTAAGAGCTTCACACACAGATGGTCAGTCACAGGTAAGACACAACGAACACAGCAGGAGAGTGGTGACGCAGGGACCTCGATGGGCGATGAGAGTCCTGATGAATGGTGACTGGTGAAGTGTGTCCGTGAAACTGTGCTGAGTAATCCGTGGGTGAAATCCAGAGAACGATCCAACGAGGAAACAGGAAACAGGAAATAATGACGAGAAATCCAATCCAAGGAACATACAAACACGAGCAAACACGGGACACTAACACCAGGACTCCAAACAACGATCTGACAAACATGAGACGAAAGACAAGGCGTTATATAGGCAGGTGTAATCGCGAACAGCTGCCGCTGATCAGATAATCAGCGGCGACGCCCACACGAACAATCAGGTGACACACCACAGAACCACACAGACACCAGAATGAGACAGCGGATTCATGAACCGTGACAGTACCCTCCCTCCTAACTCCTTACCTGTCGATTGTAATCATCGATGAGGGAGTGATCCAGAATGTCCCTAGCAGGAACCCAACTTCTCTCCTCCGGACCGTAACCTTCCCAGTCCACCAAGTACTGGAATCCGCGTCCCCTCCGCCTAGAGTCCAGAATGCGATTGACCGAATATGTAGGTTCCCCATCTACGAGTCGCGGCGGTGGAGGAACCGGAGTAGGCGGATTAAGATGAGAGTGAAAAACGGGTTTAATTTTGGAAACATGAAAGGCGGGATGAATCCTCCTGTACGCTGGAGGTAATTTGAGTCGGACTGCCACCGGACTAATGATTTTGGTGACAGGGAAAGGGCCGATGAATTTAGGAGCTAATTTATTGGCAACGGAGCGGAGCGGAATGTTCTTAGTAGAAAGCCACACTTTTTGACCAACAACGTATACGGGAGGCTTCGACCGGTGGCGATCAGTCTTAGCCTTGGTGCGCGCCCTCACCTGCAGCAGAGTCTCACGGGCTCTGCTCCAAGTGCGGTGGCACCTCTGGACAAAGGCGTGAGCAGAGGGGACTGCGACTTCAGATTCCAGACTGGGAAACACAGGTGGCTGGTAACCTACACTACATTCAAACGGAGAGAGGCCCGTAGAAGACACTGGTAATGAATTATGTGCGTACTCAATCATAGAGAGTTGTTGGCTCCAGGAGGAAGGATTCTTGGATGCCAAACATCGCAACATTCGCTCCAAATCCTGGTTGGCTCTCTCGGTCTGCCCATTGGTCTGGGGATGGAACCCAGAGGAAAGACTGACAGTCGCCCCCAGCAGTCTACAAAACTCTTGCCAAAATTTGGACACAAATTGGGGACCCCTGTCGGACACCACATCTATCGGGAGGCCATGTAACCGAAAGATGTGATCTACGACGGTAACCGCTGTCTCCTTAGCAGAAGGTAATTTGGTTAAGGGAACAAAATGAGTCGCCTTCGAGAACTGGTCCACCACGGTCAAAACGACCGTGTACCCCTGGGAGGGTGGGAGGGCGGTGACGAAATCTAGCGCAATGTGGGACCAAGGTCTCGAAGGGACAGACAGCGGTTGGAGTTACCCATCTGGAGGTCGATTGGATGTCTTACCAGTGGCGCAAACCGAGCAAGCCAAAACAAAACTGCGAATGTCACGAGCCATAGCAGGCCACCAGAATCGTTGCTTAACCAAAAACCTGGTCCGATTAACCCCTGGATGACAAGCCACGTTGGAACAATGACCCCATTTGATAACGCAGGACCTTAACCTCTCCGGCACAAACAAACAGTTCAGTGGGCATCTGGGTGGAGGCGTTACCCCTTCTAAGGCCGACAGGACCTTCGATTCGACCTCCCATGTAAGAGTGGAGACCACTAATGTCTCGGGAAGAATACACTCGGGAGTAGACGGGCGTTCGGAAGGATCAAAAATATGAGATAAAGAATCGGGCTTGATGTTTTTGGAGCCTGGGCGGTACAATAGAGAAAAATCAAAACGTCCGAAAAAAAGAGCCCACCGAGCCTGCCTGGAGTTAAGTCTTTTAGCCGATCGAATATACTCAAGGTTCTTATGATCTGTCCATACGATAAAGGGTACCCCCGACCCCTCCAACCAATGACACCACTCCTCCAACGCTAATTTGACTGCCAACAACTCTCTGTTACCAATGTCATAGTTGCGTTCGGCTGGAGATAAATGATGGGAAAAATACGCGCAAGGATGCATCTTATCGTCCGTGGGAGAATGCTGGGATAGCACTGCGCCTACCCCCACCTCTGACGCGTCGACCTCCACCACGAACTGACGCAATGGATCAGGGGCAATGAGGATAGGAGCCGAAACGAAGCGACTTTTCAGTTTGGCAAATGCAGCTTCCGCTGCATCTGACCACCTGAAGGTCGTTCTGGGGGAGGTCAAGGCGGTCAGAGGCGTGGCTAGTTGGCTGAAATTGCGAATAAAACGCCGGTAAAAATTGGCGAACCCCAGAAACCTCTGTAGAGCCTTACGGGAATCTGGACTTGGCCAATCCACCACAGCCTTAACCTTGTCAGGATCCATGCGAACTCCCTCAGACGAGACGATGTACCCTAGAAATGAAACAGACTGTGCATGAAACTCGCATTTCTCCGCCTTGACAAAAAGCCCATTCTCTAACAGACGCTGAAGCACTCGTCTGACGTGTTGAACATGTTCCTGGAGAGACGAGGAAAATATCAATATGTCATCCAGGTAGACATAAATGAACTGATCGACCATATCTCTCAACACGTCATTGACGAGTGCCTGGAAGACCGCTGGAGAGTTGGACAGCCCGAAGGGCATGACCAAGTATTCAAAGTGCCCTCTGGGGGTGTTAAACACGGTCTTCCATTCATCCCCCTTCCTGATGCGAACCAAATGATAAGCGTTCCTTAAGTCCAATTTAGTGAAAACGGATGCTCCCTGCAACCTCTCAAAGGCTGAAGACATCAACGGCAAAGGATAAGTATTCTTTACCGTGATGTTGTTCAGCCCTCGGTAATCAATGCAAGGTCGCAGAGAGCCATCCTTCTTCCCCACAAAAAAGAACCCCGCCCCCGCTGGAGAAGAGGAAGGGTGGATGAATTTCGCTGCCAGAGAATCAGAATCATATATTTCTCCATGGCCTCCCTCTTGGGAGCAGACAGAGAGTATAATTTGCCTTTAGGCGGAGACTTACCGGGTACTAAATCTATGGCACAGTCATAGGGACGATGCGGAGGGACAGAAGCAGCCCGGGACTTACTGAACACTTCCCTCAGGTCTTGATACTCTGCGGGCATGTTAGACAAATCCACCACCTCCTCCTGTAACACAGAAACAGACACAGTGGGACAAGCAGACAACAGACAAGACCTGTGACATAGAGTGCTCCACTCAGTGATGGTGCGCTGCTGCCAGTCAATCCGAGGGTTGTGTTTGGTGAGCCAGGGGTGTCCGAGAACAACAGGTGCCTGAGGTGAGTCCATGAGGAGAAATTGAATGTCTTCATTGTGATTGCCAGAGGAGATGAGAGTAACGTAGTCCGTAGATTGAGAGATGCTGGGAAGTCGCTGACCATTGAGTGCGTCAACAGTGATCAGGCGGGTGAGTGGGATGATGGGTAAACTGTTCAGTCGTGCAAAGTTGGTGTCCATGAAGTTCCCCTCAGCCCGATGAGTGCCTGGCAGGTGATGTTGTGAGTCGCCCATCTCAGTCTTTCCGGGAGGAGGGTGGATGGTGAGGACTTCTCGGCGGAGATCCCACCCGATAGTAGCCTCAGATTTACTACCGGGCTTGATCTTTTACTGGGCAAGACCTGAGGAAGTGACCTGATGCTCCGCAGTAGAGGCATAAGCCTTGGGATCTCCGCCTCTCTCTCTCCTCCCGGGAAAGCCGAGCTCTCCCTACCTGCATGGGTTCAGGATCTAAAGAGGAGCCGACCGTGTCCGCTGTACTGGCCAACCGGCCCTCCGCTTCATGAGGCTTAGCGTTAGCAGATTCTAGACGTTCCAGCCTTTGAAGTCGAGCATCCACTCGCAGCGCAAGATCAATAAGTCCGTTGAGTGTCTGAGGAAGATCCAGGACATAGATTTCTCGATGGACACGGTCGGCCAACCCATGCAGGAACACATCCCACTGCGCCTCCTCGTTCCAGCGGCACTCCGCCGCGAGAGTGCGAAACTCGATGGAATATTCTGCGACCTCATCTCGGCGGCGAGTGCCTGGAACGAGGCGCAGCATGGATCCTGGTTCTCCCACACTGACGTTCCCCACAAAGCTGCCTTCCCTGTCAGGAGCATGATCACAAAAACCACCTTGGATTCCTCCCTCTCGAAGGTGCGTGGCTGCAAAGAGAAATGCAAGGAACACTTGTTCAAGAACGCTCTACAAAAGTTCGGCTCACCGGCATAAGTCTGAGGAACAGGGAGGCGTGGTTCCGGCTGATCCCACCGCTCCAGCGGCGTGGGGGGAATCGGCGGTGGGGGTGGCGCAGTGGGAGCTCGAAGCTGTTGAAGTTGCTCGGAGAGCTCAGACACCTGCGTCACCAGCGCTTGAACTGCGCGTCCGGTGGAAGAGATACTCTCCTGCTGTTGGTCCATGCGGGAAATGCTGTGGTTGATGAACTCCGTCAAAGCTGCTGAGCTTGCTGCATCCATAGTTGGTCAGATCGTTCTGTCACGTAAATCATTAGTCCGGTGGCAGTCCGACTCAAATTACCTCCAGCGTACAGGAGGATTCATCCCGCCTTTCATGTTTCCAAAATTTAACCCGTTTTTCACTCTCATCTTAATCCGCCTACTCCGGTTCCTCCACCGCCGCGACTCGTAGATGGGGAACCTACATATTCGGTCAATCGCATTCTGGACTCTAGGCGGAGGGGACGCGGATTCCAGTACTTGGTGGACTGGGAAGGTTACGGTCCGGAGGAGAGAAGTTGGGTTCCTGCTAGGGACATTCTGGATCACTCCCTCATCGATGATTACAATCGACAGGTAAGGAGTTCTGGGAACGCCGTGAGGCGTTCCTAGGAGGGAGGGTACTGTCACGGTTCATGAATCCGCTGTCTCATTCTGGTGTCTGTGTGGTTCTGTGGTGTGTCACCTGATTGTTTGTGCGGGCGTCGCCGCTGATTATCTGATCAGCGGCAGCTGTTCGCGATTACACCTGCCTATATAACGCCTTGTCTTTCGTCTCATGTTTGTCAGATCGTTGTTTGGAGTCCTGGTGTTAGTGTCCCGTGTTTGCTCGTGTTTGTATGTTCCTTGGATTGGATTTCTCGTCATTGTTTCCTGTTTCCTGTTTCCTCGTTGGATCGTTCTCTGGATTTCACCCACGGATTACTCGGCACAGTTTCACGGACACACTTCACCAGTCACCATTCATCAGGACTCTCATCGCCCATCGAGGTCCCTGCGTCACCACTCTCCTGCTGTGTTTGTTGTGTCTTACCTGTGACTGACCATCTGTGTGTGAAGCTCTTAATAAAGAGATTAACTTGCAATTGCATCCGTCATTATTTACGTGACACATTTATCTTAAGACTGTGTCTTAAGTACTAGCATGACCAACTAAGCAGTTAGTCAAGGGGTAATCCGTCTTAATTTTTAGTATCAAATTAGACCAATCTCCATTTTTATATAACTGACTTAAAACAGTCAGTTATATAAAATATAACTTATAGCACCTCCACAAGGACATGCATTTAAACACAACATCTGACTGCATCTGTCCGACAAGATAATTCTAGTCATTTGTCTGTGGAGTAAAAAGGCGTGAAGCTGGGCATAATTTAGCTTCAGACATTTAATAATTTTGTGAGAATCATTCAAATGGTTCAGTGAACAGAGCTTCACTTGTATTTTGTATCTATTAAAAATGAATAAATAAATTAATCAGTTGAAATTTCACTGTTTTCCATCTTCTGTTCTTAAGAGGCAGAGAATTTGATTGTCAAATGCAGTGATCTTCTATTCTTCAGTTCTTTTAAGTAAAACATTTAACTAAAAGTTAAATTTAACTATATTTAACTATATTTAAGAAGGGTCAGGGTTAAGACTAAAGGGTTAATAATAACTAATGAAATGCCATATGAACAATTCTCAAAGCAACCCAAAGCCACCATATAGCGAAAGCTTGGCCCTATGAAAAAGCTCTCTATTGAGTGTTGTCTCTTCAAATACGAGGCTTCTATGTCTGTTTTGCTAATTACTTTTAGTCAAATTTCATCTGTTATGTATTAGGATTTGCAATGCACATTCATATGTAGAATAAATTTCAAGTTCACCTGCCTATTCAGTTTGAATGGTTAATGGTAAAACAAACTTTGCTTGCTGTCCTCGAAGGAGGCGCGAACCCGAGGCTTGGCTTGAGCTCGAGCTCAGAGTTAAACCCCCTTATAACAGTACTGTGTAGAGGGAGAATAAATGAAATAGAGGAGGAGATGGGGAGGAGGAGGGATGCTGGAAGAATTGTCGCTGGGATGACGCAGTGACTGCTGCTTATATACACTCGTAATGATGATTGACAGGACTGAATATTTAGGCTCCTCCCAAACCTACCTTTGGAACTACATTTAAATTTGAATGTTAATGACAGACAGACAGAGATAGATAGATAGATTCACACATTTAACACTTCCAATATCACTACCAATATCAGCACACTTCTGTTGTTTAAAATGCTATATTTAATAAAAAATAAAGAAAATGACTGTGAATCGATTTTGTAATGATCATTTTAAATAATAAGAAAAAAGGTCTATAAGCCACATGGACTGTCAGCACTTTAACTGAACCATACAAGAATTACATATAAGGTTCACATATGGGCCACACCTATTTTTATTATTTGGCTCACCGGAGCACAGTTTGGTTCAGTTCTAATTAAGAAGAAGTGGACCAAATTTTAGTTGTCAAACACATGCTAATCTGAGCCACATTTAAACTTTATTTGGGCCAGATCTGTGCCAAAGGAATTTTGCTGACTGCACAGAAGCTTTAAAACTAAAATATTTGGTAACACTTTACAATAAGGTTCATTAGTTAAACATTAGTTTATGTATTAACTAACATGAACTAACCATTAGCAATACATTTGTTACTGTATTTTCTAATCTTAGTTAAAGTTAGTGAATGAAAATACAGTTCATAGTTTGTTCATGTTAGTTCACAGTGCATTAACTAATGTTAACAAGATTTTAATAATGTATTAAATGTTGAAATTAACATTAACAAAGATTAATAAATGCTGTAAAGTGCAGTTCATTATTAGTTCATGTTAACTAATGTAGTTAACTAATGTTAAAGTGTTACCAAATATATAAATCAGGAAAATGTTTAAGAACTGGCTGAACCAGGATCTGTGTATTTTGGTTCATATAGGCTTGTTGTATGGGCTACCATTTTCATATTTCATATTAAATAAGATAATCTTAAACCACTAGAAAATTGTTTACTGATTAATGAGATGGTGTCATTAATGGAAATGTCATAAATATAAACTACAATTTTAATTTAGCACGCGAGTTAACATGTCTGCGTTTTAGATGTGGTGCTAGGAAGAGGAATTAAGCCAAAATCACTTCATTTGATCATCTTCTGCCCTCTTGAGGATGAATGTTACACCTGCATTCCCTTCTCTTCCAGTTATGCCAGATTTCCCGAGAAGTTGAGGTACACGTCAGAATGGAACCTGTACTGGTGAGCGGACGTGTACAGTGACCTCAGCAGTTTTTGCGTATCAGCTGACACACATACAGACGGGAAGACATGGAACGCGGTAAGACCTGCCGACTGCAACCTTTGAATAGAATGGAATCTATTGATTGTATTCTTGAATCTAGAATCTGTTGAATCTATTCTATTCAACGTTTGAATAGATTAGAATGCATTGATTCTATTCTTGAATCTAGAATCATTAGAATCTCTTCAGATTCTCTGTAGCGCGGAGATTGCATTGCACTGCGATGCTAAGCGACGTCATGCCATGAAAAAGCTGTAAAAGCCTGGGCTGCACTGTTGGGAGTGTGTCCGTAGTCAATAAAACACCATAATGATTTACTATAGAAAACAATATATTTGTCTCATTAAACATAACACGAAAGTCAAATGGTAATGGTCAAAACTCTAAAAAGAAATGCACAAAGAATAACGTATAGGCAGTGTAATTACAGCTGTGTTCCTTTACAAATAAAAGTGTACCATACTATTTGACAAATAGTGCATTAAAGTCCTCCTGGAAAGTTCGTATTTTACGAGTTAGGAAGTCGTGTGTACTATGTCAGGTGCGTTCAAATCACTTTCATCGGAGCAAGATGGCGGTGCACCTTTTCTTAATTAAGTACACAAAAATGCAGCAAAGGTTTTTGAACTCTACTTCTAGAAAATGAAGAGCAAAGATCTGCATCAGGTGTTTTGCTTTTTAATGTTTTTAATTAATTTATGAAGCCACTGTAAACTGTATTGTTATATATTATTTTTATATTATAATGCTATTATATTTTGTAATTAAAAAAGGCTGTTGTCACTGCTAAATTCCTATAAATATCGTGGGATTCCACCACATATTCACAAAATGTGAAATTTTCTTTTAAAGACAATCCAGAGCATCCCACTCATACTTACAACTTTGTGGTGGCATTCATGTGCCTTCAACTTGTAAATGAGATCTTTTTGACATGACTTGAGCGTGCCATAAGAAAAGAAACGTATGGACATGCACAAAATTTAAAAATTTTATCCTCACTGTAACAGTGTTACTAAGGTATATTAATGCTGATACATATGCATGTATCTCTCACATCTTTCTGTCCATTTGCAGGTTTCTCTCTTGCAGGACCTTCTTCTAATCCTCGTAAACGTCAGGTTCGATTTTCAGCACGTCATGACATCCTGCTCCTACGTGAGGTGATAGCACAGAACCCCTTCACTTCTAAAGAGTCAGGCCGGATCTGGGCAAGGGTGGGGGAAATTATTACTGCTACCCTACAGGACGAGAATTTTGAGGTGGATGGACGCAGATGTAGGGAGAGGACTATGCTACTACTCGATTATTATAAAAAACAGGACTTTGCAAGTCTGCGCAGGTTAGGAGAGGCCAATTTCACTTGTTTACCTACCTTGAAGGTGCACTAAGTACTTTTTATATATATATTTGAAACTTGTGAATAGTAGGCTACTTTACTCTTTAATGTGAGTACTTTCTCAGATGTGATGAAGATTCCACTTATATCAGTGGCCTTGAAAAAGCTATTTTATTCTACATAATTTTATGTACATTTTATTCTGCCATGTTGAGATGTTTTTGTTTTTTGGACATTTGGTTGTGGAGCAAAATGGATGTTAAACAGGATTTTTCTAAAATGACATTGGTAAATTAAGACATTTGCTTTTGCTTAATGTTGCAAGTGTCAAGTAAGTCCAAAATACACCGGTTTCAGACAGTGAAAAAACAAAAAGAACAAAGTGAAAAAAAATACTTAGTGCATCTTTAACTGTGAGATTGTTATGAATGTTGCCATTAACTGTATTTCATGGCATTACAGTATGAAGCCTTGTTTGTACTTTCGGCTGGCTCCGCACTATGAGCCTCCGCTGACTGTGTGAGGCGTTTACACTTGCACACTTGCCGTTGTACTATTCTTTGAAATGACAGGGGGCGACTCGGAGTAATTGTCCTCTAAATCATCAGGAAGCAGTGGTGAGAAGAAGTAAGGTACACCTGATGATGTTTGTTTTTATTACACTTCACCAAACCCACACTATAAAAGAACCAAAGAATCATGTAAAACACAGTAAACCTTGAGATTATTACTTGTGACATTATACAAAATATATGTATATGAGAACATATGTATAAAACTAAATTAAACAACAATCTCTGAAATATTTTCTTTTCATTAAACATTTTCATTTAATTTCATGAACATTTTTATTAAACATGGATATTTATTTTTATCAAAAAGGCTTATTTCTGCTATTGTAGGCTCGTTTTGTAATTGCAAGCAATTAATTTAGACAACCTCAAACTGGGTGTCGGAATAGATGATTGTACAGATTTACCTGCTCAGCCAATATCACCTGCATCTTCATGCATCTTCGAAAGTGGAGCTGTGCACAAAATTACAAAAAATGCTGCGCACACCGCCACACAAAATGGGCTCTCGCGCACTCAACTCGCATGACCGCCTACATCGCGATGACATCATTTTTTGTAGCATGTGCGGACGCCACGGGTATAAACCAGGCTTTACATTGGCCAGTTAGCTTTTCTGTGCTTTTCAGTTTGAAAAGTGCTTTTAAAAGCTGGGGTCAGGAATTACCAGAAAGCTTAACTGAAATGCTTATAACATTTTAAGAAAAAATATTCAGGTTTAATTATAGTGGCTTACCAAAGTTATTAGTTATGAGTTTTTGGTGTTCAGGTTTGGTACGGAGCGCCTGTATGCACAGAAAGAAGATCTATTGCATGAAGTGCTGGAGCTGGAAGCCGAGAAGAATCTTCTGGCGAGTGGGGAAAGTAAGTACCAGGATGAAGAGCTCAGGAAGAGAGCACTGGAGGAATTATCATCACCTGAGCCTGACAAATCCTCTGTGATGTCAGTAACAACAGCTCCACCTGCTGGTATGGAGCTTTTAGTTCAAAAAAAATAATTATAACCACATAGATCATTAAACAACATACAGCCTGCAGATTGTTAGCTTTTATTGCTTCTAATTTAAACACATCTGTGCAATTCTTGTAACAGTGGTAGCAAGCCCAGAACCTGAAGAGCAGGAGGAGGCTGAGCTCACAGCTCCTACAGCCAAACGGCCATGTCAGTGCTGCTGCCAAACCTATTCAGAGATCCTGAGCTTTCTAGAAAAACGCTTTGAAGCAGAGCAGAGTCTGCGAGAGGAAGAGATGGCACTGAGAAGAGAGGAGCTAGAAATCCAGAGGAGTAAGATTTCCCTGGATCGAGAGCGTCTCGGAGCAGAGAGAAAAGAGCGGGAACGACGGTTTGAGCTGGAGAGTCAAGAAAGGCAGGTCATACTGGACTTGTTGAAAGAGAAAGTTCTAAAGAACGAACGGAACTCTGACTGAAATTAGAAGTTTTTTCTTTTAAGTCTTTGATGTTGAACTCTCCTTCCAACCAATGCTAGTATTTCACCTTCCTGTTTGACTTGGTCTCCTTATAGCATGAAAATAATATAAACCCATAATAATATAGCTGATTATATATAGTTGACCTGATAGAAAACTGACCCCCGGTTTCCAAGACAAGGCTTAAGCTCATAGTCCCAGACTAAAATGCATGTTTGAGCTGTTTTAACTGAAAGCAGTTGACATATTTTAAAACTTTTGGTTGATTTTCTTCTGCATTTAAATCTTTGTTGTGTAATGTTGCAAAGCTGTGTCAGTATAGTTTAACTTAAAATGTCACCTTTAGTTGGAATTGTGCTGTTGTGCTAACAGTGTTTAATATACAAGAAAGTAAACAGGGAAAAAGGACAGACAAAGCTACATACAGTACTTCGATGTTATTCGTTCCATCCACTTTTTTAATTAAACCATAATTTTCTGTTATGCATGTACATCCCAAAGCTGATCTGACACTTCCATTTCCCTGGCAAACCCCAAGCTTTCTTCAGATGAGCATTTATTGACTTTAAAGACACAGTATTTATTGGTTTAAAATCCAGACTAGGGTTTAAGCTAAAAAAGAAAGTTGAGGTTGGTGGTCAGTTTGTGGTCAGTTTGTGTATAAATGCATGTTTTTGACCAATGTTTTCCACTTTGAATGTAATACATTCAAATAGCAATACATTCAAAATGTGAAAATATACAATCTTCTCGACTTTACTGCAAAAAATATTGGTCCTTTAATTCAGCCAAGGAGTCATGCCATGACATATCAATCTTCTACTGGTCACACATCTTTTTTGCAGGCCAGAGTTCACCAGACTTGAACTTTTGAACACAGTGAAATGCGAAATTTTCCGCATGAGCTTGCGTTTCCAGTCTGACGCATTTGCATGTGTATGAATTAAAGTCAATGGATCGAAAAGTGCAGTGTGACCACCCCCTTCAATAAGAAAATGAGAGCACTGAAATCAAAATACTCCACAGATGAGTAAGGTTTCCTCCCATTTTATTTTCTATTTTCATTGTTTCAAATGCTTATTTTTTGAGGTACACTGTTCAGCAGTACAAGAAAAATAAGGACATTACAAAGAATTTCATGGTTCATTTTGATCTGCTTAGTAGTTATAGATACACATACTGCACATACTTATGACACATACTAGTCTGTTTATGACACCTTTTTTAAGAGAGACTCAATACAATGAGCAATAAGCAACAAATTAGTGAAACATTAGTTACTGTATTGACTAACATGAACTAACCATGAGCAATACATTTGTTACTGTATTTACTAATCTTCATTAACATTAGTTAATGAAAATACAGTTGTTCATTGTTTGTTCATGTTAGTTCACAGTGCATTAACTAATGTTAACAAGATTTTAATAATGTATTAGTAAATGTTGAAATTAACATTAACAAATATTAATAAATGCTGTGTAAGTGCAGTTCATTATTAGTTCATGTTAACTAATGTAATTAGCTAATGTAAACTAATGAACCTTATTGTAGTAAAGTGTTAACATTAATTTATATATTTATATATTATCCATTGTCATATCAGATGTTTTGCTTCTTTTTATATGAGATTTATGAATGGCAGATGCCAAAGAATTGAAATTGTGAAAATTTTTAGTCTTTAAAGGGTTAGTTCACCCAAAAATTAAAATAATGTCATTTATTACTCACCCTCATGTCGTTCTACACCCGTAAGACCTTCATTCATCTTCGGAACACAAATTAAGATATTTTTGATTAAATCTGATGGCTCATTGAGGCCTCTATTGAGAGCAATGCCACTGTAAATCTCAAGATACATAAAGGTACTAAAAACATATTTAAAACAGTTCATGTGAGTTCAGTGGTTCTACCTTAATATTATAAAGCGACAAGAATACTTTTTGTGCGCCAAAAAAGCAAAATTAGGACTTTTCAACAATATCTAATGATGGCCGATTTCAAAACACTACTTCGGAGCTTTACAAATCGAATCAGCGGTTCGGAGTGCCAAAGTCACGTGATTTCAGCAGTTTAGCCGTTTGATAGGAGATCCGAATCACTGATTTGGTAACTGACCACAAACTTTGGTTAAAATATAAATTTGTTTGTGGTGTTATTCAGATTCATTTAATTGTTGCTTTATTGTTGTATCAATAAATGCTCTTTTTTACATTATGTAATTGGATTTTTGGTAACACTTTAGTATAGAGAACATGTATTTACTATTAACTACGACTTTTGCCTCAAACTCCTAATTTACTGCTTATTAATAGTTAATAAGTTAGTTGTTAAGTTTAGGTATTGGGTAGGATCAAGAATGTAGAATATGTTCATGTAGAATAAGGCATTAATATGTGCTTAATAATTACTAATAAACAGCCAATATTCTAGTAATATGCATGCTAATAAGCAGCTAGTTAAAAGACCCTAAAAAAGTGCTACCAGATTTTTTTTTTTAACCCAGGCCCTAAAGGTTCTGTTTCAGGTTATCCTCAGGTTATTATCTCATTGTAACTAGGCCAAGTCTTTGAACATGGATGTGTAAGGTTGAGCATATATTAATGTGTGTAATGTGTCACCTTAAGTTCAAAATGAGCTTTTTGCAGTTATTGCTGCCATTATTGCAGAATAAGCATCCATAGGAGACACAAACAGAAGACCAGACCAGTCCTTCTGTCACTACTGAAAGACTGTGTGTTAGATTGTGTGTTATGTTCCATAACAATGTTCTTGCTTGTTATATATTGCCCAGTTTGAGGTACCCAGTATGAACAATTATATGTTTTCCAGTTTGAAGTGTCATTGAGAGAACTAATCAAAGTATATGATCCATTAGTGGCAGAGTGAATGTCCTGAGTTGATTGACTTGTTAGATTGACTGTTCCATGAAACCAGTGGATGCGCCCATCATGGTTTGACCTCTCAACCTTGCAGGTCACCCTTTTCCCATCTTCATGTATCTGGACAATCATTTGAGGACACTCTGAGAGAAGAAAGAGAAATTGATAAATGTTGACTTGCTAAAATGCTTCTTTAAGGATATAAACAAGGATAATGGGGGTTGGCTGAAAATTCCCATAGCTCTGAAGAAAAGCAAACACATACAATATTTAAAAAAAAACAAAAAACTATTCCCTCAATTTTGCATGGACATACAGTATACCATCATGTTCTTAGGGCAATCATGATGAAGGATTTGAAGGAATAAAAAAGTTGATTAACCACTCCCTATTATAACATTTCAGGCAACATACCCAGTGTCACATTGGTATCAGCACTTGTATGTCCATGGGAGGATCGGAGTTTGCAGATATAGCGTCCAATGTCATCAGGTTTTGGGTAGGCAATAGTTAATACCAGTTGTTTGTTTGCCATATATTGGCAGGGGAAGAAACTGATTGCTGTATTGCTTTCCGAGCATATAGTTTTATTTGATTCTTTAATCCAGCTTAGATGAGTAACCTGGAATTCACGGTCCTTTCCATCAGATAGAGATATATTGCAGTGCAGAGTGATGGCCTGGTGGCAGTGGGATATGACAGGTTTGGTAACTAGTACACTAACCATGCCTGCATAAGAGAAAGACAGGGTAACATGTTATAATAATATTAAGATATAAGTCAATAATGATTTACTAATCATTTGCAAAATATGACTATACATTCATAAACGTTTAATAAGTGATATACTAACATTTTATGTTTTGTAATTCAGTTATAAGTAATTTATAAGTTATTAGTTAACAATGAACTAATCATTTACAAAACGTGACTATACATTCATAATTATGTGATATGCTAATGATTTACAAATGTGTTGTAACATTATTAGTTACATTATATATCACTTAATCACTTTATAGTTACACTATATATCATTTAATTAATGAAAATTGAACCAGATCATCTTCAGACCATGCCGACTAAAAGTTATGGAATTCAAGTTGATTCCTGAAACCGTTTTCATAAAACACGCGAACGAATTGTACGTAGTGCTTGCAAAAATAGACATGAGGCTGTATATCTGCAACGCTTTATCGTATTCAGACCAAACTTCGTACATGTCATCACAAGCATGACCTGAGGCATCATGCAGCGTTTCGGAGCAGCGCCACCTACTGGTCTGGAAATATGAAAAATCGCTGTTTTTGCTTATAACTTCTGATGGGTTTGTCCAAAAATCATAAATTTGGACTCGTTATATTCGGGGCATCACGCCGAGTCGAATGATATCCAATTTTCCCATATCGGACATTTTGACCATTGGCCATTTTGAATTTTGTGCTAAAATGCTGTATTTTACGAATGCATTAGCATATCGTTATGAAACTCGGTATGGGTCTTTGGCACCATGCCCTTACAATACTCAAAAAGCTTTGTCGCAGCGCCACCTTGTGGTCAAAAGTTATAACAAAATTTACTAAAATGCTAATAACTTTTGACTATATTAACCAATTGTAATGAAACTGGTCTCAGTCGATTCCTTGGGTCATGCTGAGAACATAGATATTAAATTTGCCATAGTCGGCCGAACTTCCTGTCCGCCGTATTGTTTTACTTTAAAAACATACTTTTTCGAACTCCTCCTAGACCGTTGCTCCGATTTTCACCAAAATCGAAATGTATCATCTTCAGACCATGCCGACAAAAAGTTATGGATTTCAAGTCGATATGTCAAATCGTTTTTATATAGCGGAGTAACGAATTTGAGGCATGATGCAAAACATACTCTTGAAGCTGTATCTCTGCACTGCTTTATCATATTCAGACCAAACTTGGTACATGTCATCACAAGCATGACCTGAGGCATCATGCTGTGTTTCGGCACAGTGCCACCTACTGGAGTGGAGATATGAAAAATGGCTATTTTTGCTTATAACTTCTGATGGGTTTGACCAAAAATCATAAATTTGGTCTCATTAGATTCAGGGAATCATGTCGAGTCGAATGATATCCAATTTTCCCATATCGGCCATTTTGGCCCTCAGCCATTTTGAATTTTGTGCTAAAACGCTGTATTTTACAAACGCATTAGCATATCGATACGAAACTCGGTATGGGTCCTCAGGACAATGCCCTGAAGGAGCCTGAGAGGTTTCGGACCAGCGCCACCTTGTGGTCAAAAGTTATATCAAAATTTACAAAAATGCTAATAACTTTTGACAAGATTAACCGATTGTAATGAAACTAGTCTCAGTAGATTCCTTGGGTCATGCTGAGAACAAAGATATCAAATTTGACATAGTCGGCTGAACTTCCTGTCCGCGATATTGTTTTTTTTTTACTTTTTCGAACTCCTCCTAGACTCCTCCTAGCTCTGATTTTCACCAAAATCGAACCATATCATCTTCAGACCATGCCGACAAAAAGTTATGGATTTCAATTTGATATATCAAACCGTTTTCATATACCGGAGCAACGACTTTGAGGCATTATGCAAAACTCACTCTTTAAGCTGTATCTCTGCAATGCTTTGACATATTGACACCAAACTTTGCAAGTGTCATTGTCACCTTACTCTGACCATACCACATTAATTTGCTCACAGCGCCACCTATTGGTCGAAAGTGATGAACCAGTAAATCCTCATTTTTGATCATTTTTCAGCTCTTTTGCCTAAAATGATCTTAATAGGTCTTTAATTGCTCACTGCTGCTGTTGGTCTGATGCTCCCAGCCATGTTGGCTGGCTTCTTGTGCCGTTTTTGTGCTTGGCCCCGTAATTGCTGCTTGCAGCTATATTTATGTTTATAATTTATTGATAAATTGTGAAGTTGTAAGCTGGTCTGTGTCCAAAAGCACAAACATGTATGTATGCTAAAGCAATATTTTTAAGAATTGTAATTTATGTGAATACACATTTATAAATGACTTTCAGTCAGGGGCTTCTAGTAAGTAATGTTAAGTCCTTTCACTCATCAACACAGACTTGGGTTCTGTGTGGAGTGTGTGAGATCTAGCAATAATGTGAACCGATTGTACCTTTTACTGAAGCTCACATGCAGGTGCACAGCGGTTAAACACTCAATTTGTGTCAGAAAAGACAGCTGTATATACCCTTCCCAGTCAGAACATAAATTGCAGTACAAACTACGTTTTTAGATGATGTGTAAATGCATGAATATTAACAAAGCTTCCTGCATACTCTAATCTAAAGTGTAAACTATTCATCACACGTCAACATGTTACATATCATTTGTAGATCTTCTTTATAAATTATGTACAAACTCCATTTTTTAAATATATAATTTATTTGCCATATGCAAAGCTTCTGGTACACCTTTCAGTTACATGATTAAAAAATATATGCTAATCCCTTATAAAATATTTAAATTATATTTTATGTAGATGTATTTTACTTTGAGTTCCTAAGTCACCCCTGTACCCTGTACGACTTTAACCACTTCACAAAAATAAAAATGTAATGTTGATATATTTACAGTGACATTTAGCTTGGTTACAATATACTATTGTATGGATCATTTTAGGCTCCTTACTCGACCCTTTAACTCTGAACATATCCATTTTGACAATATACAAAAACGTAACAGGCAGATAAATGTACAGTCACAATAATTTATTTAAACAGACCTGCAAACTCAAGAGATGAAAAAAGGTCATGTTTGCTAATTAAATCCCTGTAGGGTGTCTGGGTGTCAGGAAACACAGACTAGAGAGATGGGTAAGAATAAAGACAGAGCTTTATTGAACACAGTGGTAAGGCAATGACGTTGGATGAAGTATATGGCGGTTGAGTCGAAGGCAGATGGAGAACAACAGAAGGGTGAGTTGCCATACACACATGCGTATTCAGTCACTGATGATAATATGTTAATAACTTTCCTTTATTTTCTTTGTAGGAAGAACACACAGAGCTTGGAAGGAGACATGGAGCTGGAGACTGGAGACAAGGAACTGGAGACTGGAGATCGAAGACTAGAGATAGGAGACTCGGGTGAGATGAACATCAGGTGTGTCTAAGACAAGACTAGACAAATGGTGCATTCCAAACGGGATATATCACCCTCCGAAAGGCACTACAGAGTGAAAACAATCATGGCCACTATAAAAGGGCCCTTCGGAATGAAGGATTTCAAAGGGTACAACTGATGGACACTTCGGGCCCCCATGATCCTTTGCACAGGGAAGTTGTTTGGCGTCACAGAATGGGTACAGAAGGCTTGCAGTTCAATTTTGCCTATAAATGTATGTATAGTATTTTTCTATACTACTGTAATATTTATACAAGTTAGATGTGGTACATTTTTATGGTCAAAACTCACCCCCATGTCATCCAAGATGTTCATGTCTTTCTTTCTTCAGTCAAAAAGAAATTAAGGTTTTTGAGGAAAACATTCCAGGGTTTTTCCTCTGTATAGTGGACTTCATTGGGGTTCACTGGATTGAAGGTCTAAATTGCAGTTTCAGTGCAGCTTCAAAGGGCTCTTCGCAATAACAGACAGGAATAAGGGTCTTATCTAGCAAAACGATCAGTCATTTTCTAAAAAAATAAATAAATAATTATATATGTTTTAACCACAAATGCTCGTCTTACACTAGCTCACTTCTTCCTCTTCTTCTTGTAGAATTCCGGCAGTGTAGATGCTGCTAAGTGTATTACTACCCTCTACAGGTCAAAGTTTGAACTAATTCTTATATACTTGCACTAGCATATTGTATATGAGAATTTAGTTAAACGTATATAATTTGTGGTTAAAACGTATATCATTTTTTAAATTTTTTTTTTTTTAGAAAATGACAAATCGTTTCTAGATAAGACCCTTATTCCTCATCTGGGATCGCGTATATGTCAGGGAATGAACACAGACAGAGGATCCAAGTGCAAGTATAACAATGTTTATTGACAGAATTCACTGTACAATAACAGAGTGGCGCAGGGCTGCAGCTAGTATCAGAGACCAGGGATAATCCAACCCAGAAAGCAGGGCACACGACGATAGTCCAGAATCCGAGAACCAGGAAGAGACAAAACAGAGAGAATGACACCGGGACAGCCTGCAACGAACTGACAAAGACGACATAAAGACACGCACATTTTATAACAAGCACTAACAAGACACGGCTGGCAACAGATCGCAATCAGACCATAATGGGTGATGCCCACACAAACATTCACTCACACACATACACACACAACAAACACACAAGGGCGAGTAAATGAATCCATGAACCGTGACAGTACCCCCTCTCCTACGAGCGCCTCCTGGCGCTCCCAGGAGAGCCTACCTGTTGATTGTAATCATCAATAAAAGAGTGATCCAGGATGTCCCTGGCAGGAACCCAACTCCTCTCCTCCGGACCGTAACCTTCCCAGTCCACCAAGTACTGGAATCCGCGTCCCCTTCGCCTAGCGTCCAAGATACGACGAACCGAATAAGCAGGTTCCCCATCTACGAGACGCGACGGGGGGGGGGACCAGAACCGGCGGATTAATGTTCGAATGAAAAACAGGTTTGATTTTAGATACGTGAAACACGGGATGAATTCTACGGTACGCTGGAGGGAATTTGAGGCAGACTGTCACCGGACTAAGAATCTTGGTGACAGTAAACGGGCCAATGAATTTGGGTGCCAACTTATTACTTACGGAGCGGAGCAGAATGTTCTTGGAAGAAAGCCACACTTTTTGACCGACGACGTATACGGGAGGCTTCAGCCGGTGGCGATCGGCCTGGGCCTTGGTGCGCGCTCCCACCTGAAGAAGAGTCTCCCGGGCTCTTCTCCACGTGTGACGGCACCTCTGGACGAAGGCGTGAGCGGAGGGGACCGCGACTTCGGATTCCAGACTAAGAAAGATAGGTGGCTGGTAACCTAGACTACACTGAAAAGGCGACAGGCCCGTAGATGACACTGGTAACGAGTTGTGCGCGTACTCCACCCAAGGAAGCTGCTGACTCCAGGAGGAATGATTCTGAGCAACCCGACATCGCAACGTTCTCTCCAAATCCTGGTTGGCTCTCTCAGCTTGCCCGTTACTCTGGGGATGGAACCCAGACGACAAACTCACAGTCGCTCCCAGTAATCGGCAAAACTCCTTCCAGAATTTGGAGGTAAATTGGGATCCCCTGTCAGAAACCACGTCCACCGGGAGGCCATGAATACGGAAGACGTGATTAATGACAGTAACCGCTGTCTCCTTGGCAGTGGGTAATTTGGGCAAGGGGATGAAATGTGCTGCTTTCGAGAACCGGTCCACTACGGACAAAATCACCGTATTGCCCTGTGAAGGAGAGAGGCCTGTAACGAAATCTAGCGCTATGTGGGACCAGGGTCTCGAAGGGACAGACAGCGGTTGAAGAAGCCCATCTGGGGAACGATTGGAAGTCTTACCATGAGCACAGACAGAGCAAGCCAAAATAAAATTGCGAACGTCGCGAGCCATACAGGGCCAACAGAAACGACTAACCCCTGGATGACAAGCCAGATTGGAATCATGGCCCCATCGGATGACGTCTGAACGTAACCTCTCTGGCACAAATAATCAACTCGGCGGGCACCCGGGCGGAGGCGTTATCCCTTCTAAGGCCTGCGGACCTTCGACTCGACCTCCCATGTGAGTGAAGAGACAATGAGTCTCTCAGGTAAAATACACTCGGGAGTGGACGGGCGCTCGGAAAACATGAGATAAAGCATCGGGCTTGATGTTCTTAGACCCAGGATGATAAGATAGCGAAAAATCGAAACGACCGAAAAACAGAGCCCACCGAGCCTGCCTAGAGTTTAGTCGTTTAGCGGATCTGATGTATTCTTATTAAGTTCTTATGATCGGTCCAGACGATGAAAGGTACCCTCCAACCCTCCAACCAGTGACGCCACTCTTCCAAAGCTAATTTGACTGCCAGCAGCTCCCTGTTACCAATGTCGTAATTACGTTCAGCAGCGGATAAACGGTGGGAGAAAAAAACGCGCAAGGATGCATCTTATCATCCGCGGTGGCACGCTGGGATAGAACTGCACCTACCCCCACCTCTGACATGTCAACCTCCACCACAAACTGACGTGACGGATCAGGGGCGACAAGAATGGGAGCCGAAACAAAGCGGCTTTTGAGGTTGGAAAATGCAGCCTCGGCTGCATCAGACCACCTGAACGCCATTGCGGTAGAGGTCAAGGCAGTCAGAGGAGCGGCTAGTTGGCGGAAGTTGCGAATAAAACACCGGTAAAAATTGGCGAATCCCAAAAACCTCTGCAGGGCCTTGCGGGAATCTGGGATTGGCCAATCCACCACAGCCTTAACCTTGTCAGGATCCATGCGCACCCCCTCGGACGACACGATATAACCCAAAAATGGAACTGACTGTGCATGAAAAACGCACTTCTCCGCCTTGACAAAAAGCCCATTCTCTAAAAGCCTCTGGAGCACTCGTCTGACGTGTTGCACATGTTCCTGGAGAAAAGAGGAAAATATCAATATGTCGTCCAGGTAGACATAAATGAACTGATCGACCATGTCTCTCAACACGTCATTAACGAGTGCTTGGAACACGGCGGGCGAGTTGGAAAGGCCGAAGGGCATAACCAAGTATTCAAAGTGCCCTCTAGGGGTGTTAAAATCCGTCTTCCACTCATCCCCCTCCCTAATGCGAACCAAATGATAAGCGTTGCGCAGGTCCAATTTCGTGAGTTTCCAAGAGACGCACCCTGCAGCCGTTCAAAGGCAGAAGACATCACCGGCAAAGGATAAGTATTCTTTACCATGATGTTGTTCAGTCCTCTGTAATCAATGCACGGCCGCAGCGACCCATCCTTCTTACCCACGAAAAAAAACCTGCCCCTGCGGGAGACGAGGAAGGGCAGATGATCCCAGCTGCCAGAGAATCAGAAATGTATTTCTCTATGACCTCCCTTTCTGGATTAGAAAGTGAATATAACTTGCCTTTAGGCGGAGAAGACCCTGGCACTAAGTCTATAGCACAGTTGTAGGGACGATGCGGAGGGAGAGAAGCAGCCCGGGACTTATTGAACACTTCCTTCAGGTTGAGGTACTCCTCAGGCACATTTGACAGATTCACCGACTCCTCCTGTAACACAGAACGAGACACAGAAGAACAAGCAGACAACAAACAAGACGCATGACACTGGTTGCTCCATTCCGCCACGGACCCCTGGCCCCACTCGATCCTGGGCTTGTGTTTCAGTAACCACGGATGACCCAAGACGACCGGATGAAGTGCAGATCTGGAGATGAAAAATGACAACTGTTCTGTGTGATTACCAAATGTGATGACGGTTAAGGGCTCCGTGGCATGTGTGATGGTGGGTAACTTCTGTCCATTAAGGGTGATGACAGATATGGCATGTTCCAGGGGGTGGATGGGTATGTGCAGCCGCGTGGCCAAATCGTGGTCTATGATGCAGCCCTCCGCCCCCGAGTCGACCAGAGCCTGGCAGATGTGATGCCCCGATACCCACTGCAGTCTCACCAGGAGGAGTGTCGCAGACGAGGATTTCTCCAGGGAAAGACCACCCGACAGTAACCTCGGTCCTACCGTGGGGCTCTGTCTTTTACTGGACATTCCTTTAGAAAATGTCCCGCTCCACCACAGTACAAACACAGTACCATCTCTCTCCGGTGTAATCTCTCCTCCTGGGAGAGCCGAGCTCTACCCACCTGCATGGGTTCAGGATCGAATGGGGGACTGACCGTGTTACCTCCGCTGGCTCCGCTCTCCTCCAGTTCTTTGAAGCACGCTATGAGTCTCTTACGTGCCGCGCATTCCTGTAAGCGGGCATCCACCCGCAGCGCGAGCTCAATGAGTCCGTTGAGACTCATTGCATTCCGCTACCAGGGTGCGGAACTCGATGGCGTAGTCAGAAACTGGTCAAATTCCCTGCCGCAGGTCCGCGAGTTTACGAGCGGCCTCACGTCCCGCCACCGGACGGTCGAAGACCCACCTCTTTTCCTGCGACAGGGCGTGGAATGAGGAGCAGCACGGATGGTTGTTCTCCCACACCGCTGTTCCCCATAATGCCGCGCATCCCGTCAGTAGCGTCATGACGTCACAACGCGACTTTACTCTCCTCAGAAGAAAATGTATTAGGTTGCAAAGAGAAATAAATAGAGCACTTCGTTAAAAAAGCTCTACAAACATCTGGTTCTCCAGCATACCTCTCTGGTGCAGGAATACGTGGCTCTTGTTGACGGCTGATGTTGGCGGATGGGTGGGGAACAGACGGTGGGGCTGGCGCAGTGGGAGATGAGAGATGTTGAATCCGGGTAGAAAGCTCAGCCACCTGCGCCACCAACGCCTGAACAGCACGAGCAGTGGCCATCACCTGCTCGTCCTGATGATCCATTCGTTGAGTGCTCTTGCTCAAATACTCCTGAAGATCCGACGAGCTTGCTGGATTCATAATAGGGTCAGTTCATTCTGTCAGGGAATGAACACAGACAGAGGATCCAAGTGCAAGTATAACAATGTTTATTGACAGAATTCGCTGTACAATAACTTCACTCCAAATGGACAGTCGATGCAGAGACTGTGACATGCAGAAACGGTGGCATGTAGACTAGTCACAAGCAGAGTGGCGCAGGGCTGCAGCGGGTATCAGTGACCAGGGATAATCCAACCCAGAAAGCAGGGCACACGACGATAGTCCAGAATCCAAGAACCAGGAAGAGACAAAACAGAGAGAACGACACCGGGACAGCCTGCAACAAACTGACAAAGATGACATAAAGACACGCACATTTTATAACAAGCACTAACAAGACACGGCTGGCAACAGATCGCAATCAGACCATAATGGGTGACGCCCACACAAACATTCACTCACACATACATACACACACAACAAACACACGAGGGCGAGTAAATGAATCCATGAACCGTGACAGTATAGTGCTTTGAAGCTGCACAGAAACAGCAATTTAAACCGTCAACCCAGTGAACCCCACTGATGTCCACTATACAGAGAAAAATCACGGAATGTTTTCCTCAAAAACCTTAATTTCTTTTCAACTAAAGAAAGAAAGACATGAACATCTTGGATGACATTGGGGTGAGTAAATTATCATGAAATTTGAATTCAGAAGTGAACTAATCTTTTAAGTAAAAATACAATGATTATGCAATATAGTGCATATAGTTAGCAAAATACAAAGCTCATTTTTCTAGCTGACTATCGAGTTTTTGGACATTGAATGGCTTTTCTGAGATGTGACATTATGTGAAATTGTTTACAAGCTGCTTTTTTGATGCCTTTTTGCAGCTGATACACTGATTGAGCGATTACATGTGACCAGGGGTGGAGTGAGGGGGTGGCTTCTAGGGGGCCATTTACATGGCCTAAACTAAAAACTGAAAACTTTTTTATGCATTTTGGCTGTTCATGACAATGGCATTTTGGGGGCCTGAAAATTCAAACTTTTGAAAACTGGTTTAAAAGTGCAAGTTTTTGAAAACAATACCTTTATTATATTCGTGTAAACTACAAAAACGTGAATCTATGAAAACGGTGACGGCATGCACATATGCATTTCATGTTTAGTCTATAGGCATGCACATTCGAGTGCCCTGTAAAGAATGCATATGTGCGCAGGTGCGTAGTATTTCTTCATGGCAGTTGACTGGATCTAACTGTCACTTATGACATGAAGAAGTTTTTTTAAGGCATACAGTTTCCTAGTGGAAGGAGCTCTGGAATGAAGAATGGTCTCTACAACCTCAGTTGAGAGACTTCTTCTGACCCAAAGCCTTCTTAGCCTGAAGCACAACCCTCAGGTCTGTCTTCGGCTTTGAAGGCTTGGGCTGAGAGTGCCATCCTGGCCCACCGTATCTTTAAGGTGGAGCACGAGAAGCGACACTCTCCTTTTGCTGTGCTCTATATGAGGAGCTATACGGCTGAGGCTGCTCACGGCCAGCAACCCCAGAGAATGGATGGCGGCGTGGACGATATCTCTTGAATGCTTCTGCTTGTTTCTTGGACTCCTGAAACCTGTCGACGGCCGAGTTGACAGCATTGTCGAACAGGCCAGTTGGCTCAAGCGGGCGTTGAGGAGAAAGGCCCAGTTTTTTTCTTTTATATCTGACAGGTTGAGCCACAGGTGTCTCTCTTATCTCTCAGAGATAAGTCTGTGGCTCGACGCAGTTCTCAAACTGCGTCCGGACCAATCCCCTCTCTGCCATTCAAATCCTTCAGCAGGTCGGCTTGGTATGCTTGTAAAATAGCCATAGTATGCAAACAAGCACCAGCCTGACCTGCTGCCGTATACGCTTTACCCACCAGCCCTGATGTAACTTTTAGTGGCTTTGTGGGAAGCGTAGGGGCCTTCAGGGACGATGCTGAAACCGGGGACAGATAACTCGCGAGCATCTCTTCAACCCGGGGCACCGCCCCATAGCCATACTCTTTCAGCCCCCTTATATCTGAGTAGTATTTGACCTGAGGGCCGAAAAGTCTTGATGAGTATGGCTTTTTCCATCCATGATCTAGATAACTCGTCATGCAGATCAGGAAAGAAAGGAAGGCCCCTTGGTGGAAGTGATTTATTAGATGTTAGGAAACGGCCGTCTAGCTTGCTTTTGGGACGAGTGCCCTGTTTCTCTGCTGGCCATTCAATATTTAACTTAGACACAGCACGAGTAATCACCTCCACCAGTTCCTCATATGCTGGGGAAAGAGATGGTGAGTCTTCTTCCCCCATATCGACGCTCAGCACATCTACCTCCTCAGAACTGGAGTGCTGAAGTGACGAGCCCTCTCCCTGGGCGGAAGAAGCCGCTGGGCAGGCTTCCGACACCAGAGAAGGGGCAATGGATCTACCAGGTGAAGGCTGAGAAAAAGCACTCATGCCCGTCTCAAACCCCTCTGATATATCCATTTGCGAACCCCATGACATCTTTCTCCGTGCTGCCTCAGCAGCAGTGGGTCCAGAGCCATGAGGAACGCTGGCCTGCTCACTTCCCTCGAAAAGTGAGAGGTGGGAGCGGAGCGTTCTGAGTGTTAGCTTTTCACAGTGCTCACATTCAGCCCCCTCGAAGGCTGAAAGAGCATGCTCCGCTCCCAAACACATAACACATAAATCGTGTGTATACCCACCCGTAAGGAAGCGGGAGCAGGGAGGAACACATGGTTTAAATGCTTGGTTCGCCATAATAAGTGTGAGGATATTGAGCTGTACTATAACAGGACAGACAACAATAAATAAGACAGTTTCACACAGATCGCTTTGCTGAGGCAGAAATGCTGAATGCCAGTCTTACCAGATGTGTTTTATCCTTTCCTGGTCATGACGTCACCCGCCCTTGACGTTCACTCTCGCCATTGGACTAGTTGATACACGTGCATCAGACACAATCACGCTGAGGGCGTTCCCAAAGCGATCCTATCGGATGCAGCATGAAGTTCCCTTGAAAGGGAACATCTGATTTTGATGAGAAAACATTACCTAACAAGTCAGTGTTTTTATATCTGAAGTTGCCCTGTATATTTTTACAATGCAGATGTCCTAAACATTTAAATGATTATTTGTTTAAAGTCAGGAATTTACCCTGCTTATTACAAGTTACTTTCATCTTCATTATCAGCTGACAGATGAGACATTTCAGCATTTGTATTACAAATGTCACACTGATTCTTCTTCATGCTTTGTAAGACATTCACATACAACTTAATTCGTCATGTACAGTTATTCACTGTGGTTATGTAATTATGTTTTGTTGTTTAATATAGTTTTTATTTGTATAACTGTAAATGATTCAACAGAGTTCTTGTTAACATCATGTATTTCAAAGCAGTAAAGATAACACCTTGAATGTTGGTTAAATTAATAATTAGCTCAACAATATAATAACACTTAATTCAAATGCAAACTGCCTTGTAGTAAAAAACCATAGAATTTGAGCTGACCTGTGACTTTTTAACAGTTTCCAAGATATCCGTGAGTCTGAATTGGATGTTTCACAACATTCTTTGAATAGACTCGAAAATTATGTTGCCATTAGTGGAATTGCATTAAGCAATTGGTTCACATCACACTTATCTGATTGTTATCAGTTTGTAGTAGTAAACAAAGAGATGTCATATCGATCACAAGTTCAGTATGGAGTACTGCAAGGCTCAGTACTAGGACCATTGCTGTTCACCTTGTACATGTGTTACAGTCACGCCTTCCCGGACTCCAGTTCCCAGAATCCTCCTGTTCCGCACACCTGTCTGCACTTCCCTCATCAGTCGTCCCGCCATCTCCCCGGATTCCCAGCACCTGTTGTCCTCGTCAGCACTCCCTTTAAGTTGGACTCACTCCCTGCACTCCCGGTCCGTTCTTGTTGTTGTTGGTTATTGTTTGACTACTGTGTGTGACGCTAGCTCTATGATCCTGTTTGTAAATAAAGCCCATTAATTGTGGATTTCCGTACTCGCCTCATCTCTTCAGCAGCACACATAACAGAAGAACGGACCCAAAACCACTTGAAATCTCCACAAAGAAGGATGGGCTTGTTCCTTGTTTCAGAACTTGTTTCAGAGTCTCCTGTACCTCCCAAGCCATCAACAGCTTCGGATCGCCTCTGTGGGTTCCGGCAGGATGGTCGTTCGCTGGAGAGGTATGTGGAGGAATTTGTCGAGCTTGCTTATTTGGCAAATTGGCCAGATGCATGTTTGAACGCCTGTTTTCTGGCAGGGCTGGATGAGGACACAATTCGTTTTAACCCTCTGGAGTCTGAGGCTGATTTGGGGCCTGGAGAAGTTTTGACATGCCCTGACATTTGTGCTTTTTTCAGTTGTTCATAAACATATAAATGACAAAAGTGTCATTACACTGTATTCAGCACAAACTAGGCTACAATAATATATGAGGAACATGTATGTACATGTTTGTGTTTTTGAAGGAATAATGTTTATGCGTGGTTACTGAAAAAACAAAAAACTTAAGTCACTGAAATAAGGCCAAAAAAAGTATAGTAAATCTGTGTTCACAAGACTTTAGGGTATTGGAGGTTGTAGACTAGAGTTTTTGCTTCAGAATTATGTAAAAATTATGCTGCCTACTCCTTCATATAAAACAATATATTGATTTAGTTTTTGTAAGACACTTTTTGCCAAGAAACACAGTATGCGTGGTTTATATTATATATAGAATATTAGTTATATTTATTTAATATTCATTGTCATTACTATGAGCGCTGGTGTTTTCAATTCATCCTTGAAGTCGGAGGGCGCTCTCTGTGCATTTTTAGTCCACAAATTCATCTAAAAGAAGAAGAGGCTATTCCATGAATGGAGTTTCCAATTCATACTGCAGCCGGAGGGCGCTAAAGAAACAAAAACTCTAAAAATCTAAAATTCATCTATAGAAGAAAAGAAAACAGGAACTAACTGCATGTCTTCTAGGGCTCGCTAACCATGACTTTTACATCCAGATAAACACTTTTCAAGACAATAAATACACGATTGAGACGATGAATGCATGTATTGCCTCTGAATTTGCGTCTGAATAGCGCTGGCTCCGTGGGCGTGGCCGCATTAGCGGATAATGAGCTGAATCACGGACTTCTGACATGGCTCTCTTTTCATACAGATTACATAAACACAGAAGGTTTGTTTTCGATTTGACTTACATGATTTAAAACCTGACATCTTAACGTTTTTTTAGACATAAGTTTAATTTTTCTGTGATTAGTATTCACTAAGTTACAGTTCATTTTCTGAGAACTATCAGATTGGACTTCGTTCAGAGGGAGAGGAGAAATCACGCATCATCATCACCTCAGAGTGTTAAAGAACCTGCCTGTTATTTTTCCCTAGTCGATGCAATTAATCTGATTTTGTTTCTAAATTGTTCCGAGTTTGTAATTGAGGAGGTTCTTGATAGATCATACGATCCTCGTCCAGTCATCCCAGAAACACAGGCGGCCTGGCCAGTTTGCCAATCTCCATTTTCCTCCGCCTACCCCTCCAGTGGGCATTCCCCTGGTGTCCTGCCAGACCCAAAAACCCCAATGGTCACTGAAAAAAAACCTCCACTGGGCCCAGACGGCTAAGAGGAAGAAGAAGGCCGCAAAGCAGCCCCAGTCTCCTAAGTTTTCTGCCTCCGTGCAGCCCCCGTCTCCTGAGTTTTCTGCCTCTGTGCAGCCCCAGTCTCCTGAGTTTTCTGCCTCCGCACAGTCCCAGTCTCCTGAGTTTTCTGCCTGATTCGCCAGTCTGCACAGAGGGCACAACCTCAGGCCCCACTAACAATTTATGTAGGAGACCACGTACATATTGTTGGTTCGTACTAGAAGCACAGCCATCATCTCCAGGCAATTTATGTGAATTTTACAGTTCATTACAAGTTAATTATTAATTAATGCTTAACTAATGCATTATTCTGGACCCTTAAAATAAAGTGTTACCATTTATTTTTATGCAAATGTACATATGCTAGACAGACACTTTACATACTTAAGTGTGATGAATAGTTTACACTTGACATCAGGGTATGCAGAAAGATTTGTAAAAAACTTGAATATACATACACATCATTTGTAACAGGTAATAAAGTTCTACAAATGATGTGTAACACATTTACAAGTGATAGTTTACACTTAAGTGTATGCAGGAATTTTTGCAAATGATTTATTAATACTTTTGCACATCATCTCTAACTGGTGTTGGAGTTTGTACTGCAATGTAAGTGCTGACTGAGGAGGGTATAGAGAGGTGTCTTCTCTGACCAAATGGAGATTTAACTGCTGTGCACCTGCATGTGAGCTTTGGTGGCAAGTAAAACCAGTCCAAATTATACCAAGTCTGTGTTGATGTGTGAAAGGACTTAACATAACCCACTGGAAGCCCCTGACTCTAAGTCATTTATAAATGTTTATTTACTAATGGTTTACTAATGGTTTTGTTCATGATTAACCATTGTTTATTGAGATAATTGTTTTGGATTTGTTTGCCTCATTTGGACTGTTTACCCTGGTTATTGACCCTGCTGTTTTTCTATGCTGCTGATTCAATAAACACTTTGCACATGGATCCACATAAGCTCCTCGTCATTACTAATATAACAACTAATAACTTAATAACCATATACTAATGATTTGTTTGATTATTTCATTTACTAATTTTTTAACATAACTTAAAACACATTTGTAAATTGTTAGCATACCACTTATTAATCCTTTATGAATGTATATTCATGTTTTGTAAATGATTCATTTATCATTAACAAATAACTTATAAATGGCTTATAACTGATTTAACAAACATTCATAAAATGTTAGCATATCACTTATTAATCATTTATGAATCTATAGTCATGTTTTGTAATTGTTTAGTTCATCATTAACTAATAACTTAAAAATGCCTTTTAACTGAACATTATTATAAACTGTTACCATGCCAAGTCACGCACATTTTATATCTACAAAAACTGTATAATTTAAATACCATAATAACAGGTTTAATAATGGCAGAATTAGTCTTCATTTAATCTAATAATCCTCTTTTTTTTAAACTTTTTTTTCTAAAAAAGTAACTGTGATTGATTTCAAGATTTTTTTGTAAACACATGAGAAATGCTAAAAGATAAATTTATCAATGAGAGTAATAACTCACCAACTGCTGCTGATATAGATGAGATGAATAGAAGAGCAGAATATTGCATACTGAAGATATTTCAGCTTTAGTAACATGAAAAACAAACAGACAACAACAACAAAAAAATACATTAAAGACTACACAAATGAAAGAAACTCAATATTACTCCTGTATGAATCAATGCCCTGCATTTTTGGATAAAAGCTGTGTATCAGTTGGATCAACACCATACTAACCCGGATGACAAGCAATTAAATGCAGTTTAAAAGCCTCTTTCTTTTCTTCCCTTAACTCAGACTAAATTATGAAGAAAAGCACCAGTATTCTACAAGCATGTAATCAATGGTTATACATTTAACTCTTTCCCCACCAGCATTTTCTAAAAAAAAAAAAAAAAAAAAAAAAAAAAAAAAAAACTTGGCAGACAGCACCAGCATTTTCACAAAACTTCCATGACCCCCAGAATATTTTGTTGTATGAATATGTAAACATTCAATATATCAAAAGAAAGAACAGAGCTTCTGCTTTAAAGTGTTAGTTCACCCAAAAATGAAATTTCTGTCATTAATTACTTATGTCGTTACAAACCCATAAGACCTTTGTTCATCTTCGGAACACAAATTAAGATATTTTTGATAAAATCTGAGAGCTTTCTGGCCTCCGATAGACTGCAACACAATTACCACTTTCAAGGCCCAGAAAGATAGTAAAGATATCATTAAAATAGTCCATGTGACTACAGTGGTTCAACCTTGATGTTATGAAGTGACGAGAATACTTTTTGTGCATAAAAAACAAACAAAAATAATTATTTTATTCAACAATTTCTTCTCTTCCATGCAATGTGTCAGGGCTTACTGGTTTGGAACGACATGAGGGTGAGTAATTAAAGGTGCTAAAGAGGATGTTTTGTTTTATACATTTTTGCAATATTACTTGAAACTGTCTTTACTAACTGATAAAAGACTATTTATTAGGTGCACTGAAAGTAATAATATTAATATACATCATCTGTGCACGAGGTAGACCTTAAAAACATCAGGCCTCTGGCTTGTCAATCACTGCCGTGACGTTCCTTGTGAGAGACGTGCGCGGATTGGCCCTCTGGCTTGTCAATCACTGCCGTGATGTTCCTTGTGAGAGACGAGCACGGCTGCGCTCTCCAGTAACTTTCCACACTCCACAGGTGCTGCATGCAATGTTTTTGTCAGGAGACAGGCATAACAACTGCAGATTATGAGTTACCTGCGGTGAGTCCGACATAATGAATCCAAAAAACATGACACAGCGAATGCCGGTGGTAAACACTCGTGTTCCAATACTCGTGCACGAGTTTGGGGAGGCGTTCCTTTGAAATGGAGGGGGGCTGTTCTTACGCATGCGCTCATTTCAAAAACTCAGTAACAGTCTTTGGATTCTCAGTCGACGAAAAAATCATCTCGATCACCTTTAATGACAGAATTTTTATTTTTGGGTAAACTCACTAGGAGGCAAGGGAGGCAGTGCCTCCTCCTCAAAAAAAAAAAAAAAAAAAAAAACTGAAAAAAAACTGAAGAAAATAATCGATATTACAAAAAAACAGCACAAATATTACAAAATGTGACATTAAAAAGTGTAAAAGTTACTTGTTTTTATAAAGTAAGTAGGTAATGATGGCATTAATGGGAAGACTAATTAAAAAGCAAGTAAACAACTCAGCCATTTCACCGCTTTATGTCAATGTCAAATTCAAACTTGAAATGGCCTGAAAACATTATGGCTGTGGGGGTTTTTAGTGAGCAATCAGTTTGGGGAAATTAATGGTACATCTTCATGTCTGTGACCAATATGTACAAGTTTTATGACAGCTGAAAATAAGTTGACTATTAAAAGGAAAAGCTGAACATTAGTTCACAAATAATATATATTTAGGGGCCAAGCCCCAAAGGGCTTCAGCCCCTATTGTATCCATTAGTTCCCTTTCAGTCAGTCACTCTCGACGTCTTGTCGGAGAGAATGGATGAATTGGGATCTCGCTAGAGAGACCAATCTACTTCGAGTGTAACTAAAACGAGCCCGTGCACATTGGCATGCGATATTTGCATCAGCTGCGCTGTCCCACAGCACGGGTATAAATTAGCAGCAGGTGCAAGCGCATATCAGCTTTTCACTTCGGAGCTGAGCTTTCGTTCGTCCTGAGCGTTTCTACTTAAAAGAGTATTTCTATTTCGAGTTTGTCTGCAGAGAAGAAGTATCTTTCTTGTCAGTGTTGGCGACAGAGCACTGCAGCACGGCTGAGCCTCTCTCTGACATTTTTTTTTTTTAACTTTCGTTTTGCCGCGAGAGTAACAAAAGAGCTGTTCTCACAGCTGGTGAACGGTGCGCTGTGTGAGAGTGCGAAAAAAGCTGTTCTCACAGCTGGTAAGAGGGGTGGCTTCAAAGAGAGAGTGAGAGAGCACAGCAGGATTGCACTTTTTCCCTGCCTGTGTTGCAGCGGCCATCTCCCTACGTGCTTCAGCACTGAGAAAGAGAGCAAGTTCTCTAAAATAGCAACACAGGTGAGAGTTTGCATCTCTCTAAAGATGACATTCCGCCCATGAGCTTCTGTATGCGGTCGTTTCCTGGCGTCAGGTGATGGTCATGACTGCTACATCACATATATGGGAATGAAGCACGCGATGTCAGCTTTCATGGATGAGTCATGTACCCACTGCAGGAAGATGACCATCACGGAGTTGCTGTCTAGACTCTCAAAAGTATTGGAGCCCCCTCGCCTCTGCCCCAATCTAACCCTCCAAGAGGTGCTACTTCGGGCAGTAGCTTGGGTGACCTGAGCGTTACAGTGAGGTCCGGTTCTTTGGGGAACCAACCCCCTAGGCCCACTCACTCCTCTGCTTCGAAGCCAGTCTGGGCCACCTTCGAAGTCTGCACCAGCTGTATCCTTCGGCGCTCTGCCAGACAATCAGATGTCGATTGCTGCATCGAAGGGTGAGCCCTCTCTCTCTGGGGATGATGATTCGGCTGTGCTGCCCCCTTCGGGTGTGGTAGCATTACCCGAGTCAGACCCAGAGATGATGGTTATGCTTTCCCGGGCCGCCAAGAGCATAGGGCTCGAGTGGAACCTTCCACCATGTCCCGAGCCTTCTCGGTTGGACGATTGGTTTCTCTGGGCAGACCGCACTGGTCTTTTTCCGGAGGTGCATGAGGAGCTCACTTGGACAGCACCTTTTACTGCCAGAAACGGACCTAGGGTCTCCTCCACTCTCACCACCCTTGATGGCGGGGCGGTCAAGGGATACACGTGTATCCCCAGTGGAGCGGGCAGTTGCTATGCAACTTTCCCCTAACTCCACCTCACGGGGGGAACCATGTCTCCCCTCTAGGGCCTGTAAGTACTTGTCGGGTCTAACCAGCAAGGCTTACAAAGAGGCCGCCTCTGCCCTGCATATGTTTACTGCAGGTCAGGCCAAAGCGCTAAAGGACCTGCACAACGGTGTTCATGATCTGGAAGTTCTCCAGGAACTCTGTACTGCAACAGACCTCTTGATTCGAGCGACGAAGGTCACAGCGCAGCATCTGTGCAGCGTAGAGGACCCATGCATGGGCAGGGCGCCCCGCCCATACAGGCCCCTGCCAAACCAGCAAGCAAGTGTAAAGGCAAGAGGCCCTGAGACGGGCGACCCAGAGATAGATGGGACTGCTCTTCAGGAGATGGTGACAGCACCATTCCTTTCCCCGGAGGAGGTCTCAGTGGAAAATCTTTTCCTTTTCTTTTGGTGCTGATGTTGGTAAACACATTGTCAAAAAAGAGCAGTTTCCTTCCTCTCTGGGTACAAAGAGGACACGTAGAGCAGTGGACGATGCAGAACCAGACCACTCTTGTCCTCCATATGCATCCTCTGTCACCAGTGGGCAGCAGTGAGCGGCTTGAGGATGCAACCAAGCCTTCTCATGCACCCTCTGCCCACCTGCGGAACCAAGTAAGTGTTGCCATGCACACTCAGACCCCGCTGCGGGCTGCCTCCGAGAGAGCCCCCATGGCCGGGTCCCTGCATTCCACCTCACTGCTCTACCGCGGGTATGCTTGTGGTCCCTTTGTTCCCGCTTGTTTAGTCTCTGTGAGCCTGGCTACCGCTCCCCAGTCTGTCTCGCTGGCTCATTTGGACCATCAGGCTCGGCTATGCTATTCAGTTCGCCTGGCGTCCCTCCAAGTTTGGGGGCATCCAGTTCACTTCAGTCAAGGCCGCTGATGCCCATGTCTTGCGAGCAGAGATCGCTGTCTTACTGGCGAAGGACGCAATAGAGCCGTTCCCTCCAGCCGATATAAAGACAGAGTTCTACAACCCTTACTTCACTGTACCTACGAGTTTTGAACCGAGCCTTACTCAATCTACCATTCAAATTGCTGATGCAGAAGCGCATTTTCGAATGCATCCATCCCCAAAATTGGTTTGCAGTGTTCGACCTGAAGGATGCGTACTTTCATGTCTCAATTCTCCCTCAACACAGGCCGTTCCTACGCTTTGCGTTCAAGGGTCGGGCTGTCCCTGTCACCCCGTGTCTTCACAAAAGTTATGGAGGCAGCCCTTGTTCCCCTGAGAGAACGTAGCGTTCGCATCCTCAACTGGCTTGCAGCAATCGACCTGAAGGATGTGTACTTTCATGCCTCGATTCTCCTTCAACACAGGCCATTCCTATGCTTCGCGTTCGAGGGTTGGGCTGTCCCTGTCACCCCGTGTCTTCACAAAAGTCATGGAGGCAGCCCTTGTTCCCCTGAGAGAACGTAGCGTTCGCATCCTCAACTGCATTCTCGATGACTGGCTTATAATAGAACAGTCCTGTGATCAGTTATGTGAACACAGGGACCTGGTGCTCAGTCACCTCAGCCAGTTGGGTCTTCAGGGCAACTGAGAAAAGAGCAAACTCTTGCCAGTGCAGAGGATCTCTGAATTGAACGGACAGCATGCCTCACAGAGGAATGTGCCCAGTCGGTGCTGAACTGCTTGAAAATGTTCAAAGGCAGGACTGCGCTCCCACTGAAATTCTTTCAGAGGCTTTCATATGGCAGCCACAGTGGCAGTAACACTGAGCGTGGCAACGCAGCACTCACCGGGTGAAAATCACACGGTCTGTCGCCAAACTTTCAGCCGTGGTCGGACCCTTTCTGCGTGCGGGAGTACCCCTGGAACAAGTGTCCAGGCATGCTGTGGTATTCACAGATGTCTCTGCCACCATCTGGGGTGCCATGTACGAGAGGCATGCAGTCTCAGGGGTTTGGATGGGACCCCATCTGCACTGGCATATCAATCAGTTGCTAGCAGTACGTCTTGCACTGAGCCACCTAAAAAAGCGCCTACAAGGCAAAAACGTGCTGGTCCGCACGGACAAAACTGCGGCCGTTGTGTACATCAACCATCAGGGTGGTCTATGCTCCTGTCGCATGTCACAACTCGCCTGCCATCTCCTCTTCTCCGCATCTGAGGTCGCTTCGTGCCATTCACATTCCTGGTACATGCAACCGTGTGGCCGACAAGCTATCACAAGCTGGAGAATGGAGACTCCATCCCCAGGTGGTTCAGCTGATTTGTCGTCGTTTTAGAGTTGCACAGGTAGATCTGTATGCCTCTCCAGAAACCCACTGTCAGTCGTTTTATTCCTTGACCAGGGGAACACTCGGCACGGATGCACTGGCACACAGTGAGCCTACTCGCAAAGACTTTGTGCGAGGTCAGGGAGGACGAGGAGCAGGTCTTGCTAGTTGCGCCCTATTGGATCTGCTGTCTCAGAGACGAGGCACTCTGTGGCACCTCTGGAAACTCCATGTCTGGCCCCTGGATGGGACACAGAGGTTCTAGGTGACTTACCCCAAGAGGTACTTACCACCATTGCTTCAGCATGAGCACCGTCTACGAGACAAGTTTATGCTCTGAAGTGGAACCTATTCGTCAAGTGGTGTTCTTCTCGCCGAAGAAAGTGTTCGATCAGGGTTGTGCTTTCCTTCCTGCAGCATGGGACGGAGCGAAGGCTGTCTCCCTCCACCCTCAAAGTCTATGCTGCTGCAATTTCTGCTAATCACGACCCTATAGGAGGCAAGTTGGTTGGGAAGCACGACCTGGTCGCCAGGTTCCTTAGGAGGGGGCGAGACAGTTAAATCCTCCTTGACCTCCCTCCATACCCTCTTGGGACCTCATTCTGGTGCTCAGAGCAGTTCAGGTTGTCCCCTCTGAGCCTTTGCAGTCAGTTGATCCAAAGATTCTTACCGTGAAGACTTTGCTTCTGGTTGCATTGGCCTCTATCAAGAGGGTAGGGGACCTGAAGGCATTTTCGATGAATCGTGCCTAGAGTTCAAGCCGGGTTACACCCACGTGGTACTGAGACCCCAGCCTGGCTATGTGCCCACAGTTCCTACCACTCTTTTCAAACACCAGGTAGTGAACCTGCAAGCGCTCCCCCCGGAGGAGGCAGACCCAGCCCTAGCTTTGCTCTGTCCCGTCCGTGCATTACGAGTGTACGTGGACCAGATGCAATGCTTTAGATCTTCAGACCAGCTCTTTGTCTGTTACAGAGGCCAGCAGAAGGGAAGTATGGCCCACTGGATAGTGGATGCCATCGCCTTGGCTTACCAAGTACAAGGTGCTCAGGCTGTGAGCTCACTCTACTAAAAGTGTTGCATCCTTCTGGGCGCTGGCACATGGCACCTCGCTGACAGATATTTGTAGAGCTCTGGGCTGGGCTACACCTAACACGTTCTCTAGATTCTATAGCCTTCAGAGGTGGAAGTAATGAATTACAACTACTCACATTACTGTATTTAAGTAGTTTTTTCGGGGTTTTGTACTTTTTTGAGTACATTTTTAAATCTGTAATTGTACTTGTACTTAAGTACAAATTAAGCTAAGTAATCTACTTCTCTACTTGTAAAATCACATTCCGTTACTGAGTATGGCAACAATAACCTTTGACCGGCATATCAGTAGCCAATAAAGAAATCCGATCATAACCGGACCAATGAAAACCCTGATATTTTACCAGCAGCGCATTCTCATTCTCATTCTCATTCTCTCATCTGCCCGACAGCGAGTTTGACACACACCTGCCTCCTCCTGCTGTCACTCACATGTTTCAGTTACAGTCAGAGCCTGAATGTCAGCGCGAGATTGCAGGTATTGCGCATAAGTTTAATCATACCCACAGGTTTCTATGGCGTATTTTAATGACAACTGTTGAGAGCGCATTGTTGTAACACGCAGAAAACGGCACAAGCTCTCAATATACACGTGAACTGCTTCTTCTCATATTGAGTGCACGCTGTCTGTGTAGTGTGCAATCGCGAATCTCTCCATGCTCTTAAATTAAACGTTGTCAAAAGTTATCATTGAGAATAGACCTCCATGCCTGACCAGCTTTCTGACCCCAGACTGCAACATAATTGCATCTTTCAAGGCCCAGAAAGATAGTAAAGACATCGTTAAAATAGCCCATGTGACTACAGTGAACAGTTGAACACCTTAAGATTATGAAGTGAAGAGAATAATTTTTCTGTGCAAAAAACAAAAATAACTTTATTCAACAATTTCCTCTCTCCGTCTCACTCTCTGATGCTGTTCATGTGAGCACCACGACGCATGCGTGTGATGCTGACGCAGAATCTGGCCAATAATGAGCCAATGTTCTGAGGTAGAACCTAGAAGTGCTGCACTGTGTTTACTACGTCAACAGTGTCAGAGAAGAAATTGTTGAATAAAGTCATTATTTATTTTATTTTATTTTTTTCTGCACAAAAAGTATTCTTGTCGCTTCATAACATCCTCACTGTTTGAACCACTGTAGTCACGTGGACTATCTTAACAATGTCTTTACTGGACCTTGAATGTGGTAATAATGTTGCTGTCTATGGAGGGTCAGAAAGCTCTCAGATTTCATCAAAAATATCTTAATTTGTGTTCTGAAGATGAACGAAGGTCTTATGGTGTGGAACAACATGAGGGTGAGAAATTGACAGAATTTTCCTTTTTCGGTGAACTGACCATTTAAGATACACGGCATATAAAAATTCAGTGTTTTCATATTTTGAATACCTCAACTGAATTTAGGTAATTTTTTTGTTCTTATTTTATTACTGACTGTTTACTTGTCTTTTTTTGTAAATTTGCTTTTTGAAGCTTGAAAGTAATGATTGCCTTGACAAAATGGATGGACAAAAAAGTTAGATATTAAAATATCTACAGTGTACAGTATGTGGTGGTTTTCCCCATGGTATTTAAAATGATACTGAATATTGATCTTTTCAAGGTATTGTATTGAAGTTAGAAATTCCAGTATTGTGACGACTAATTCATGCACTTTGTCTATAATGGTGAAAGTGCTTTGTTTAAAGTAGCTATTTTTTTTACTTAGATCTATGACTTTGATAATTCATTAAATATCGCAGACTAAAAAGTAATGTGTAATTTTAGTACTTTGAGTAGTTTTTGAGAAGAGTAATTTGTACTTTTACTCGAGTACTTTTTTGACACCAGTACTCTTACTTGTAATTGAGTATTATTTCAGCAATGTAACAGTACTTGTACTTAAGTACAAATTTTCAGTACTCTTTCCACCACTGATAGCCTTCGTGTCGAGCTGGTCTCCTCCTGTGTTCTCATCTCAACCGTTCAGAGACATGGAGAGGCCCTGGCTAAGTGTCGGCTTGCTGCGCTAATACATGCGCTTATTCTGTCCCTATGAGGCAGACCCTGTTGAGTCCTCTGATCACCCTTCAACAGCCGGACGTGGCAGAGCATCTCGTGCCAGGCCTATATCCGACGTATCCTTGAGAACCAGTTCTAGGCTGGGTGTCCATATGTGTGCGACCCTGAGGGGATCCCATATGTGTATTGTCCACTGTAATCTCCTGAACTGAAGCCCCCTGTCTTTCCCTCTGCTGTGCGCATCCTCCCAAACTGGGTGAAAGCCACTCAGAGACGTCCGTATGCAGATTGCCCTACAGGGTTAATCAATATGTGTATACTCCACTAGACCTCTTGCAGGATGTGGCTTCCGCAGCGTTCCTTTCCTATGGAAGGTTACGTTTCCCAGTGTTATCAAAATTCATTGAAGTGGGCAGTGTTCATTTGCTGTCCATCTACAAGTGGGCCCTGCTGTCTTACACAGGGCACTGGAAGGTGGCAGCATCTGTGGTGCTTTGGTAGGGATCCCAATTTGTCGGTTCTCTTTGATGAGACATTGAGAGTGACCGACTGAAAGGGAATGTCTCAGTTACATATGTAACTGCTGGGGTGCCAGGTTGCCAACTTCGGCTCGGCTCCTCAGCAAAAACCTGATATGCACTTGCACCTTCTGCTAATTTATACCCATGGTGAGGGACGAAACATCTCTGTTTCCTCCTTCATGGAACGAGGGATACATACGTAACCAAGACGTTTTCCGCACTGTTATTTTTCTTCTTGAATGGGAGTCTATGGCTGCCCTATGAATGGAATATGAGAAAATTATGAAATTTGGCACAATCGTAGAAATGATAATGAATAGTGATTTGACCAATTTTGGAGTCTCTAGGACCAACTCTATAGCACCACCACCAGTTAAAATATTCACTTATTCATATATTACAAATATTCTAAAGGTTATAACTTTTGAACCCTTTGTTCTAGAAAAATTCAATTTAGTTCACCCGATTCCTTTCTTTATGTTGATCACATTCAACATCTTACATTAACCCTCTGGGGTCTGAGGATTTTGGGGGCCCTGGAGAAGTTTTGACATGCCCTGACATTTGTGCTTTTTTTCAGTTGTTCATAAACATTAATAGCAAAAGTGTCATTACACTGTATTCAGCATGAACTTGGCTACCATAATATGTGAGCAACATGTATGTACATGTTTGTATTTTTGAAGGAATAATGTTTATGCATGGTTATTGAAAAAAACAAAAAACTTAAGTCACTGAAATAAGGCCACAAAACTAATATTATATATTATGACTTCTGGGTATTGGAGATTGTAGACTAGAATTTTTGCTTAAAAATGATGTAAAAATGATCTTGCCTACTCGTTCATATAAAACAATATATGGATTTAAATTTTGTAAGACACTTTTTGTCAAGAAACAGTATGCGTGGAAGCGTGAATATTCATGAATAATGCTGTGATTCACACCTTCATAATGACCTGCACAATGACCCGCATAATGAGCCCTTTCAGTCAGGTAGGCTATGTGAAAAAACCCTCTGTGAACATGCTGATAACAGGATCATATCAGCTATTGTATCAACGTAAATATAATGTCTACTCTTGACATGATTTTTGTGATCTCATGCATGCACGTATTATTGCAAATGTGAAGAAAATTTTGTATAGGCCTATTATAGTATAAATTACAGTACCAGTCAAAAGATTGGACACATTACTATTATAATGTTTTTAAAAGAAGTCTCAAGTCTCTAACCAAATAATGGTTTTCTATTTTAATATACTTTAAAATATAATGTATTTCTGTGATGCAAAGCGTCTGAACATTCATTTTAAATTACCTCTACGGCATTTCATGAAGGCTATTATATTTGTTATATTATATTGCCTTAAAGGTCCCGTTTTTCGTGTTTTTTTGAAGCTTTGATTGTGTTTATAGTGTGCAATATAACATGTGTTCTTGTTTGGATTGGACTGCGGGATGAAAATAACAGCGTTTCGACGACATGGCGACAAACACACTCTACAAACGCAACTCTTGTGTATTCCTGTGGGCGGAGGTTAGTCAAAAAACTGTTTTAGTGACGTCATTAAAGAAGGAAGTAGAGGGATGTAGTCCAAACTGGCCGTTCGATGTAGGCGACTTCTGTTAAATAAAATATCTCGCTTGGTATTGAACTTTGAGCTTTAAAATTTTACAGATTTTATTTATACTCTAACAACAACATTACACACTAACTAAAGTTTGAAACATGGATCACGAAGAACGGGACCTTTAATGTTAATGTGCAGTTGACAAACTATACATCATTAAAAAGATCCAAGACTCCAGCTTCACATTTTGACCTCTGTTTTACTCTTATAGTGACCGTAATTTGTTAATAGCCTATGCGTCAGGAGTTATGAATATGAAAAACAAAGTAGTTACCTTTGACAAAACAACATCCATCAGGGCTTTTAGCTTAAAAGCATGCACATTTGGAGAAATATTGATGGATTCTCATATGTTTATGTCAATTTTCTATACAGAGGAGTAATATTTATTCAGTATTTATTGTCATCACTATGAGCGCTGGAAACTGTGTTTTGAATTCATACTTGCAGCCGGAGGGCGCTCTGTGCACATTTAGTCCACAAATGACTGAAGAACAGGCATACCATGTGACAAATTCAGGAACTAACAGAGGCTTCCAGAGATCGCTATAACCATTGCTATAACATGCAGATAGACACTTTTGAAGATAAAAAATACACGATTGCGACGATGTATACATGTATTGCCTCAGAATTTGCGTCTGAATAGCGTTCGCTCCGTGGGCGTGGCCGCATTAGCGGATAATGAGCTGACTCACGGACGTCTGACATGTCTCTCTTTTCATTCAGATTACATAAACAGAGAATTTTTGTTTTCGATTTGACTTACATGATTTAAAACCTTTGACATTTCAACGTTTCTTTAGACATAAGTCTCATTGATTTGTGATTAGTATTCACTAAGTTACAGTTCATTTTCTGAGAACTATCAGATTGGATTTTGTTCAGAGAGAGACTGCGGCTCGCGCATCATGTTTGTTTTCTTTATTTTGCAAAAAGCAAATAAATAAAAGAAGATATTTCACAGATAAAAATCTTTTGCCCAGTTCTTACGAAAATTAGCTCAGATCATCTTTGGACCGAGCCGTACAAAAATGACTGAACAGATTTTTTTTTATTCCTCTTTATTTAAAAGTGATGATGTCGCAAATTTAACGAGGTCTCCCCGAAATTGGTTCAGAGGCTGTATATCGGCCAAACGTTGATCAAACTAAAATTGTTACACTTCAGTGGAACATAAGCTACATTAGTGTTAAGTTAGCTTAGCATGCTAATCTCAGTAACATGCTAAGTTATGCTTTTGTGTGTTCATTTTCACTCTTAAAGCTCTCTCTTTAGCAAACTAGGTATTTTGTGTCAATTGAGTGGCACAACTTGTAAAGTGACATGTCCTAAACTTTTCAGGTTGTGGGTTCGAATCCTGTATGGATAACGCCCAGACTGCAATAGATATTGTGCCCTTGAATGGTGTAAGATTAGCTTGTGTTTCAGACATTGAACCTTTTTAAGAAAGTTCTTGTTTGAATACAAAACAGTGCTTTTGTGTACAAATTCAGAATCTGCTCCAATCAAACAAATGAGACAATATTACACTTGGACATTTATTTATTCAGGAAATGTATCCAATATTACATATCTGTGAGTGGCAAAAGTATGTGAAGCTCTAGGATTAGCATTTAATGTGAAGGTGAAATTAGGCACCACCTGTTCTGAGATGTTCTGAGATGTTTTCAAATGGAATAACAATCAGGTGTCAGTTTGTGCCATTTTATTTAAAGAACAGGGATCTAGCAGAGTCAGAACTTCACAACACGTGTTTGTCATCAGACTGGATCATCAGACTGGAAAAGGCTATAAATCTCTAAAGAGCTTGGACTACACAAATCCACAGCCAGAAAGATTGTGTATGGAGGAAATTACATACAAATGCATCTCTATGGGCCTGTTACGTACAGAAGGGGACGGAGACACAGGTATAGTTAATATACAATTTATTGAACAACCAGAGAACGTTGGCAGAGTGCAGGTGAGTGGAAGCAGGTTAAGTTTGACTGAAGATGATACTGGATCTGATACTTGTCTCTATCTTTCCCAGGGATCGTGGAAGCAGGCAGGCGTGGAGCAGACGAGACACGATGACACTCACAGAAGATGAGGAGACACTAAGAATCACATGGAATGCTGGATACAGGTAAGTAGAAGTTAGCAGAGTCCTTGAGGTAAGCATAACAGGTAGGTATGCGTTAACGAGACCGGACAGTGACTGAATGCTCTGAAGTGTCTTATATGCTGCTGTGGTGATGAGTGTTGATGCGTTTCAGGTGTGGCTAGTTAATACTCAGGAGAGGGAGTGTGTTGTGATTGGGTGAGTGTAGAGCCTGGCGTGTCTGTGACAGGGCCTCTGCTGGATGTAGTTTTTTTTTTTTTTTCAGAATTCTTCCTCCAACACCTAGATCAATATCCAGAAACAACTGGATTTTTCTTTTTTCTTTTCTTTCTGTTTTATGCCATCATCAACTGTCCATGTCAGAGCTCATTTGCCAGTAAATTCAGCAAATAATAGGCTAGTTTTATGTTTGAGGTCACGAATATGAGCCCATTCGTGATCTCAAACGTATTCTCAAAACTATATAATTTTCAACATCTTCAAAATCAATATTTCGATCGCTAACCGCTTCACCAGATTCATCCTGTAACAGTTACAGTCATATTTGATTGCTTTCAGTACTTGTTCTGCAGTAAATCGCTGAGCCATTTCATGTTTTTCTTATTATTTCGTTTTCTGTCTGAATGAGTCGTCACTTCAGCATTGTGTATCAGACATTGCCACCTTGTGGAATAAAGGTGAATTGCACTTATTCTGTCATCTAAGATTCAATTATTGTTGTGCAGAAAAAATATACGTACACTCATACACACCTCGGGTCGTTTGCGACCCTATACCATTTTTACAAAAAATGAATACAAAAAAAGGCATTCTTTTATAATTTTATGATTTTTTTCTTGTTATATTCTTTATAATGAATTGATTGAGGAATACCAAGAAGGTTGATGTCTAACTTTAAAAAATGAACGAGGAGGAGGGTAATGAATGACGTCCCGGGTCACTAAAGACCCGAGGTATGCATTTAAGGGTTAATAAAGTCATTACTGCTGTGCTGTTTGTAAGGTCAAAAGTTGAAGCTTTATTTCTCGTTAATTTTGCCACTGTATCAAATAAATACCTAGGGTTGTGTTGGTTTTCTTTTAAGAGAGTTGAAAAATAAGCAGATCTTGCAGTTTTTAAGGCCTTTCTGTACACAAAAATGCTTTCTTTCCACAAAATGAGAAAAAAACTCTAGTTTTGTTTTCTTCCAGCTGCACTCCATTTTTCTGGCTGCTCTCTTAAAGGGATAGTTCACCCAAAAATGAAAATTTGATGTTTATCTGCTTACCCCCAGGGCATCCAAGATGTAGGTGACTTTGTTTCTCAGTAGAACACAAATGATGATTTTTAACTCCAACCGTTGCAGTCTGCCAGCCGTATAATGCGTGTCAATGGCAACACTATCTATAAGAGTCAAAAAAAAACATGCACAGACAAATCCAAATTAAACCCTACGTCTCGTGATGACACATTGATGTCCTAAGACACGAAACGATCAGTTTGTGTGAGAAACCGAACAGTATTTGGTAACACTTTACATTAAGGTTCCCTTTGTAAAGGGTTTATAAAGGTGTTAGGTAATGAGTAATACGTCATTTACAAATGCATTATAAATCATTAATAATGCAGTTATAACTGCATGAATAAAAAGGCGACTTTAATGCAATACCTGCCAAATAGTGAGCCGTTTTTAACTCACATGTTATAAATGCTTAATAAATGTATTTATTAACATATTTAACTCAAAACCAGATTTCTGGTTTATTTTATGATGCAGCAAAAATTGACTATCATAATTAGACTGAAGGTTGTTGTATTTGTGCTTTCTTATTAATATCTCATGACTGCCACTTGTCTTACTATGTTGCTTACCAGAAGTTTTTGTCTTACCCATGATACTCTCCAAAAAGGTCATGATGCCTCTCCACAGCAGTGTATAAAAACAAAATTATTGTTTTTTAAAGACAAAATTCCAACTTTATTTTGAAAATAAAACAAAAGATAATAACCATAACTTGATTAGATATTAAAGTCTGCGTGAACCGGAAGTTGCAAACGACTCTTTTCCAGTGTTGTGACGTATTTCCAAGTGAAATACGTCCAAGTGAATATTGAATAGAGGGCAGAGTTTTACTTTAGTGCTCCTCCTTTCCATCTCTCGCACTCCTCCTCTCCATATCTCACTCATAGCAGACGAACGGTTGCAGAAGAGTGGTTTACACGTTTTCAACCCAAGCTGTCAAACTGACGTTATCAGAGAAGGAACGCCATTCCAGACCAGAAGTAACTTTTCAGATTTTGATTAAAGATTACTGCGGCAAACAAGTTTTTTCTGTGTTTTAACTTGCATGGATTCATTGTTCACCACAAGACCAGTAATATGACCAGTAATAATATTAATGTAAAGTGAAAACCTGTGAACCATTTATTAATGAGTTATGAACATTAACAACCTATGAAAGGGAACATTAATGTAAAGTGGAAACCCGTGAACCGTTTATGAATGAGTTATGAACATTAACAACCTATGAAAAGGAACCTTAATGTAAAGTGAAAACCTGTTAACCATTTATTAATGAGTTATGAACATTAACAACCTATGAAAAGGAACCTTAATGTAAAGTGGAAACCTGTTAACCATTTATTAATGAGTTATGACCATTAACAACCTATGAAAAGGAACCTTAATGTAAAGTGGAAACCTGTTAACCATTTATTAATGAGTTATGAACATTAACAACCTATGAAAAGGAACCTTAATGTAAAGTGAAAACCTGTTAACCATTTATTAATGTAAAGTGAAAACCTGTGAACCATTTATTAATGAGTTATGAACATTAACAACCTATGAAAAGGAACCTTAATGTAAAGTGAAAACCTGTTAACCATTTATTAATGAGTTATGAACATTAACAACCTATGAAAAGGAACCTTAATGTAAAGTGGAAACCTGTGAACCATTTATTAATGAGTTATGAACATGAATAACCTATGAAAGTGAACCTTAATGTAAAGTGAAAACCTGTTAACCATTTATTAATGAGTTATGAACATTAACAACCTATGAAAAGGACCCTTAATGTAAAGTGGAACTCATTTAATGAGTTATAAACATTAATTACCTATTAAAGTGAACCTTAATGTAGTGTGAACACACGTTAATCATGTATTTATTAATTATTAATGTACACAGAAGATAATATCTTTTTCAGATGAAATATTTTATTTTTGATGAATGTCTCAGTAAACACAACTTTAAACTTGAAAAAAATAAAAAGTCTTTTACAGCACAAAGTTACAGAGCATGACTTCTCATGAAAAGTGGCTTATGCAGGTAAACTTAAATTAAAACATTCAGAGAAACAATCAAGTATTCAGAAAAGATAATAAACATCACACCTATAAGCCAAACATATTTGATACAAGCTGAATAAAGGCACCTAAATATGTATTTTTTTTTAATTAACAGTTGTGTAAATCATTAAATCAATGACCTAATGCACCATTACAGAACATTAGCAGCATATTAATATGCATTTAATAGATATTTCTGATATGATAAAGGCCACTGTAACTTGAGTACGTTATTTGGCTTTGGTCATCCGTACAGTACATGCGCGGGTGCGCCGGAGCGGTTATTTGTTTAAAGGTCCCCTTGAACATGTTTTTAAAAGATGTAATATAAGTCTAAGGTGTCTCCTGAATGTGTCTGTGAAGTTTCAGCTCAAAATACCCCATAGTTTTTTTTTTATTAATTTTTTATCTGCCTATTTTGGGGCATCATTAACAATGCACTGATTTTCACTGACGCCGCCCCTTTAAGAGCGAGCGTGTTCCCTGCCACATGAGTTGTTGACTATATTACAGCACATTTACAAAGTTCACACAACTAATATAACCCTCAAATGGATCTTTACAAGATGTTCGTCATGCATGCTGCATGCATGCTTCGAATTATGTGAGTAAAGTATATATTTGGATGTCAACGTTTTATTTTGAGTGAGTTTGAGGCTGTGTTCCGTGGCTAACGGCTAATGCTACACTGTTGGAGAGATTTATAAAGAATGAAGTTGTGTTTATGAATTATACAGACTGCAAGTGTTTAAAAATGAAAATAGCGACGCTCTTGTCTCCGTGAATACAGTAATAAACGGTGTAACTTTAATCAACAGTAGCCTACATTAGCAACATGCTAACGAAACATCATGATATTTTTAGTTATATTTGTAAATTGACTTTCTAAATATCATGGATCATGTCAGTTATTATTGCTCCATCTGTCATTTTTCGCTGTTGTTCTTGCTTACCTAGTCTGATGATTCATCTGTGCAGATCCAGACGTTACTGGCTGTCCTTGTGTAATGCATTTGAACACTGGCATTATGCAAATATTGGGGTGGAGCCCCCGACTGTTACGTAACAGTCGGTGTTATGTTGAAATCCGAGTGTTTTCAGGAAGTCTTTTAAACAAATGAGATTTATAAAAGAAGGAGGAAACAATGGAGTTTGAGACTCACTGTATGTCTTTTCCATGTACTGAACTCTTGTTATTTAACTATGCCGAGGTAAATTCAATTTTTGAATCAAGGGCACCTTTAAGATAACTACAAACTAACACAGCGATTACTAATATAATATAAACACTAGAAAAACAAAGTCTGCGATTTCACCTCAGTTAGCTTACCCATCAAATCAGTAAACACAAATTCACTTCAACGCATGTTGGAACAATACTGTGTAACTTCTTCTCAAAAGTGGCAAGGCTTTATTGAATGCTCACTAGCGCCAACTCCTGTCACACGCCAGAATCAACACGCATAGTGATGAGAACCCGAAAGAGAATAATAAAGTATATAGCCTACTACTACTGCGTATTATAATAATAATAATAATAATAATAATAATTATAAATAGAAGAAGAATGCATTGCTCATTATACATTATTGTCACATTTGGTGTAAAGAGCAGTCAGGGAGCAGGATTCAGATGAAGCATTTTTTTTTTATTATGAAGAAAGTTATAGAAAACTAGACATGACAATAATATATTAGGCTATACTAATATATACTCTTTATATATACTCTTTATATACTTATATACTCTGTATACTTATATACTCTTTCAGGGTTACATCACTAAGCATGCGTGTTCTGGCGTGTGACAGGAGTTGGCGCTAGTGAGCATCCAATAAAGCCTTGCCACTATCATGAGAAGAAGTCATGCAGTTACCAGGGCATGCTCTAAAGTAAAATTTGTGTTTAAAGTTACTGATTTGATGGGTAAGCTAACTGAAGTGACATTGCAGACTATGTTTTTCAAGTGTTTATATTATAATCGCTGTGTTAGTTTGTATATTATATGTTTATTCGCGGTGTTAGCTTTTTATATTAAATAAATAACTGCTCTGGCACTCCCACAAAGTTACAGTATCCTTTATCATGATATCAAGAATAATTATTAATTGCTTATTAATATTTCAACAATAAAATATGTCACCAGGAAAAAAACAAAAGAGATCTGCGTCTGCTTTAATAAACACGATGCACACTACATTAAGGTTCCTTTTCATAGGTTGTTAATGTTCATAACTCATTAATAAATGGTTCACAGGTTTTCACTTTACATTAAGGTTCCTTTTCATAGGTTGTTAATGTTCATAACTCATTAATAAATGGTTCGCAGGTTTTCACTTTACATTAAGGTTCCTTTTCATAGGTTGTTAATGTTCATAACTCATTAATAAATGGTTCATAGGTTTTCACTTTACATTATTATTATTACTGGTCATATTACTGGTCTTGTGGTGAACAATGAATCCATGCAAGTTAAAACACAGAAAAAACTTGTTTGCCGCAGTAATCTTTAATCAAAATCTGAAAAGTTACTTCTGGTCTGGAATGGCGTTCCTTCTCTGATAACGTCAGTTCGACGGCTTGGGTTGAAAACGTGTAAACCACTCTTCTGCAACCGTTCGTCTGCTATGAGTGAGATATGGAGAGGAGGAGTGCGAGAGATGGAAAGGAGGAGCACTAAAGTAAAACTCTGCCCTCTATTCAATATTCTGTTTCACTTGGAAATACGTCACAACACTGGAGAAGAGTCGTTTGCAACTTCCGGTTCACGCAGACTTTAATATCTAATCAAGTTATGGTTATTATCTTTTGTTTTATTTTCAAAATAAAGTTGGAATTTTGTCTTTAAAAAACAATAATTTTGTTTTTATACACTGCTGTGGAGAGGCATCATGACCTTTTTGGAGAGTATCATGGGTAAGACAAAAACTTCTGGTAAGCAACATAGTAAGACAAGTGGCAGTCATGAGATATTAATAAGAAAGCACAAATACAACAACCTTCAGTCTAATTATGATAGTCAATTTTTGCTGCATCATAAAATAAACCAGAAATCTGGTTTTGAGTTAAATATGTTAATAAATACATTTATTAAGCATTTATAACATGTGAGTTAAAAACGGCTCACTATTTGGCAGGTATTGCATTAAAGTCGCCTTTTTATTCATGCAGTTATAACTGCATTATTAATGATTTATAATGCATTTGTAAATGACTTATTACTCATTAACAAACACCTTTATAAACCCTTTACCTTAATGTAAAGTGTTACCGTATTTATATGATTTTTTACCTCTAAAACACCACTATGTCCAACTGCGTTCAGCATCCAGTTAGTAAGGTCAGAAAACACGTTCTGATGACGGAAGTGATCTCTCGCGCTTATACTTCAATGAGTGCGAGACATCACTTCCATTGTCAGAGCACGTCCAGACCTCACTAGCCAGATGTGCAGGGCAGTTGGACATAGTGGTGTTTTAGAGGTAAAAAATTATATAAATACTATTCGGTTTCTTGCACAAACCGATCGTTTCGTGTCTTAGGACATCAATGTGTCATCACGAGCTGCAGGGTTTAATTTGGATTTCTCTGTGCATGTTTTTTTGACTCTTATAGATAGTGTCACATTTGTGTTCTACCGAAGAAACAAAGTCACCTAGATCTTGGATGCCCTGGGGGTAAGCAGATAAACATCAAATTTTCATTTTTGGGTGAACTATCCCTTTAAAGGGCCCAAGAGTTCTCGTTGTACCACAGTGTCGGACTATTTTCCTTAATCTTCTTTAATGCCACTCCCAATACGTCTTTTTCATTATCTACATGGATATTAAAATCACCAACAATTAGGACTTTATCTGCGGCCAGTACTAACTCTGATAGAAAATCTGCAAATTCTTTGATAAAGTCTGTATGGTGACCTGGTGGCCTGTATACAGTAGCCAGCACAAATGTCAAATGGGATTTATCACATACACTACATAACGTTACATAAAGCACCATCACTTCAAAGGAATTATATTTAAAAAAAAATATCTTAGTAATACTGAAGATATTACTATAAATTACAGCAACACCCCTTTGCCTTTCAGACTAGGCTCGTGTTTATAACAGTAATCTTGAGGGGTGGACTCATTTAAAGTAATGTAATCATCTGGTTTTAGCCAGGTTTCTGTCAAACACTGTACATCTAGTTTATAATCTGTGAGCATATCATTTACAGTAAGTGCTTTTGAAGAAAAGGATCTAATATTCAGCAAACCAAGCTTTATCATTTGTTCATCTGTATTATATCTGTATTTTTATTTTTTGAACATCAATTAAATTTTTACCCATAAATGGGTTTGGGAGTTTTTTTGTATTTACTAAATCGGGGAACAGACACAATCTCTGTGTGATGATATCTAGATGAAATAGTCTCTATGTGTTGGGATTTATCTGACTTCTGTGACGTAAGACAGCTAGCAGATGGTCGGTTTAGCCAGTCTGTCTGCTTCCTGACTGGGTCCCAGTTTGTCATGTTTCAGCCCTAATACTATATGCCATATTACCAGAGAGAAGAGCGGCACCATCCCAGGAGGGATGGATACCATCTCTTTTCAACAGGTCAGGTCTGCCCCAAAAACATTTCCAATTGTCTATGAACCCTTTATTATTCTGTGGACAGCCAGCCATTGAGTGAGGACAGTCTGCTAAGTATCTCATCACTCCCGTGAACAGGAGGGCCAGAGCAAGTGTCTAGCATCATACTTGCGAGTTCACACACCTCTTTAATATTAATTTTAGTGATCTCTGACTGATGATGTCAGGTGCTCTGGCTCCCAGAAAACATGTGACTATGGTGGCTGGTGTCTCTATTTTCACATTCCATGTAATAGAATTGCCAATAACTAGGGCACTTTCAACAGGATTCTCAGTGGGTGCGTCACTGAGTGGGGAGAACCTGTTTGAAGTTCTAAGCAGAACAAAACAGTGGTGTTTTGCCCCACGACTATGCCGTCTCACAGTCACCCAGTTGCCCTGCTGCATGGGCTCTACAACCGAACAATGTACGAGTTTACTAAGCTAGTCTCATCCAAAACAGTATCTAGAGCCCTTGCATTCTTACTATCCTCGATCAAAGATTGGATGCATTGACTATTTCCCTGCATTTATGACATGTGAATCCCTCATTGCTGACAGAGAAAGCTACGCTAAACATGTGACAGGCAGTGCAAGTAGCAATAACAGGGGAAGATGACATGACTCACCAGGTTTGTTGACTGAAAAGATGACGAGTTAACAGGCTAGCGAAATGCTAACACATTGTGATAGCAATTTAGTTTAAAAGAAAAAAGTTAGCGACGTCAAATTAATGTGACAATATCAGATGGTGATGAGTAAGTTATATTTCATAATATATAAACAACAAGGAATGATAGTAAATAGAGATTCAAAACTGAGCTATACGGAGCTACAGACGCAAAATACTCAGCAGCTCTCTGTCTGTAACAGCGGACAAAGGTTTGCTACATTTTGATAGGATCTTGGTGGACTAACACAAACAAACTGTCCAACACCGTCAGATAAAGATGTAATGACAACATTCAGACACCTCTTAGAGGGCAAGAAGAAGACGTCTTGTACCAAGCCTGTGTTCCTAGCTCTAAAACACTTTCTCCCAGACCTGAGAGGTTACCATGTGTTGCATATATAAATCATCAGGGTGGTCTGCGGTCTCGCCGACTATATTACTTGGCCCGTCAGATCCTCCTGTGGTCTCAAGGGAAGCTGCTCTCGCTGAGGGCAGCTTACATCCCGGGACATCAAAATGTGGGAGCAGATGCCCTGTCGAGGCAGGGGCCAAGGCCCGGGGAGTGGAGACTCCACCCAGAAGTAGTGGATCTCCTATGGAAAAATTTTGGTCGAGCGGAAGTCGACCTGTTTGCTTCGGGAGAGTCAACCCAGTGTCCGCTCTGGTACTCCCTAACACATCCAGCACCTTTGGGTCTGGATGCTATGGTACAGACGTGGCCGTGGCGGTGCCGATCGCCCTGCTCCCGGGAGTTCTGGAAAAAGTACGCCGAGAAGGGGCCAGTGTAATACTGGTAGCCCCATTCTGGCCAACCAGGATATGGTTCTCAGACCTAGTGTCATTACTCAACGGCTCCCCCATGGAGCTTCCTCTCAGACAGGACCTCCTGTCTCAAGCGGGCGGCATGATTATACATCCCCGCCCAGAACGACTGAAACTATGGGCTTGGCCTCTGAGGGGGCCAGACTCGTAGATGCTGGTCTCCCAACCGAGGTTGTGGAGACCATTCTTAATTCCAGAGCTCCCGCCACGAGGAAATTGTATGCTTATAAATGGAATTTTGTTTTCTACCTGGTGTAGACACAATAATACGGACCCTGTCCTTTCTTCTATTAGCTTTGTGCTAAAATTCCTCCAGGAAAAATTCTCTGAGGGCCTATCTCACTCAACCTTAAAGGTTTATGTTGCAGCAATTTCAGCATATCATGCTCCTCTTGAGGGGAATATCTCGGTAGGTCGAGACCCCCTCGTCACACGCTTCCTCCGTGGCACACTGAGGTTGCGCACAAGGGTTCCGACCTGGGACTTGGCGGTGGTCTTACAGGGGTTGGCCGAGGCTCCCTTTGAACCACTAGAGGAGGTTCCCGAGAGGTTCCTCACTCTCAAAACGATTCTTTTATTGGCTATCACTTCTCTGAAGCGGATAGGAGACTTATAAGCACTTTCTGTTGCTCCTTCTTTTCTTGAATTTGCTCCAGGAATGGTGGAAGCATTCTTGTATCCTAGACCGGGTTATGTCCCGAAGGTCCCTACCAATGTCCCAGGCCCCATTGTGCTTCAGTCCTTCTATCCTCCTCCATTTGAATCTGCGGATCAGGAAAAATTTAATCTGTTGTGCCCAGTAAGGGCTTTGGATGCTTATGTCCACAGAGCTGCCCTGTGGCGTAATTCAGATCAATTGTTTGTCTGTTATGGGTCTCCTAAAAAAGGGCGCCCAGCATCAAAACAAAGAATGAGCAAGTGGGTGGTCGAGGCCATCTCACTTGCATATGAAGCGGCCGGACAGCCCTCTCCTTTGAATGTTCGTGCCCATTCGACTAGGGGTATGGCGGCATCAAAAGCTTTGATGTCAGGAGTCTCCATAAATGATATATGTGATGCAGCTGGATGGTCATGCCAGCACACATTTGTTAAATATTATAACCTTGATATCGGCTCCACTCCGGGGTCTTCTGTCCTGTCAAGATAACTTTGACAAGTGTTTTAAGCTACGGCTCAGTTGGGATTGCGTTCCCAATGCGTTACCACGCAGCGTCGACAGTTCCCACGAAAGAGAACGTCTCAGGTTACAGATGTAACCCTGGTTCCCTGAGTAGGGAACGAGACGCTGCGTCTCTTGCCGTACCCCTGCACACTTGCGAGTGCTTGCTTCAGACTTACTTAGAAGCTGGCGTGCTCTGCATCCGAGTGTGCTTTATAGTTTCCTGGTCCGTGACGTCACCCGTCTCTGACGTCTCGCTTCGCGATTGGCTAGATACATGAGTGCTTCAGTGACGACATCACGCAGAAGGTTCCCAATGCGTTACCACGCAGCGTCTCGTTCCCTACTCAGGGAACCAGGGTTACATCTGTAACCTGAGACGTTTTCTGTTAAGAGTGGACATTATATTAACGTTAATACAATAGCTGACATGATCCTGTTATCAGCATGCTCACAGATGGTTTTTTCGTTTATCTCACAGATTTGAGAATCATAGTGACCCAGATATTTGCTCACATTGGACTGCATGCACATGATACTGCGATCACTTGTTGTTGTTTTTTTCTTTTTCTCTCCAGTGCAGAAACACCAAATGCCAGGTATGTGATGTTCACTTATATCTTTGAACAGGATTTATTTCCAGGTATAACTGTGCAGTCAAATTGTGTCTTTGACTCTCATTTATACAGTTAACTATATTCATTATGGACAGGGTCTTAATCTCCTCAGGTGTGAATCACAGCATTATTCATGAATATTCACATCTCTTCACATAGGGCTTGCTAAACAAAAAGTGTCTTAGAAATTTCAAATCAATACATTGTTTTATGTGTCTGAGTAGCAAAAACTCTAGACTAAAATATACAGTTCCCAAAAGTATTGTGTGAAAAAATGTTTAATGTGTTTTGAGGCCTTATTTCAGTGACTTATTTTTTTTTATTTTTTCAAAAACCATGCATATACATAATTCTCTCAAAAATACAAACATGTACATACTTGTTGCTCACATATTATTGTAACCTAGTTTGTGTTGAATACAGTGTAATGAGACTTTTTCAGTAATATGTTTATAAGCAACTGAAAAAAAGTTAATCCCTTAAAACATCTAACTGACTGTGTTTACATTAATTTCACGTCAAATGCATTTTGAGATGCAAGTAGGCTACATTTAAACACTTAAACTGAGTCACACACAGCCACTGGGTGAGCACCCTTCACAAAGCACATAAGGAAATTGAAAGCAGCCTTCTGTCAGTAAGTTTCATATTTATAAAATATAAGCCCATAGCACTCCAACCAACATAAACGATGATTTGTAGAGCATTTGTAAGGAAAATAGGCCTACCAGCAGGCGAGAACGCAAGCTGCAAGCACGTTTCTCTCACAGCACATATCCTGTGCAATGATGAACCATGCAAATGTCCGCGCATGTAATTCGCTTTAGCTTTTCCGAACTGTATGAAAGATTATTTTATAGGTGTGTGTACGAGAGGAAATGGAAACAAGCAGAATATGGTTGTTTCTGACAGTGCGTGTCCATTGGCGCGGAGCGAGCTTATTCAGTTAATTCCTATGGAAGTTGAGCCTCTTCAGGCTCGCGAGAGTAAAGCTCAACATCCATATGAATGAACTGAAAACGCTCGCTCTGTTATGCGCCGGTGGACACGTATGGGATTAATATCCTGCCATGATTCAAAACTGAAAATAAAGTTCTGAAAGGTTGAAACTAAGTGTTCGAAAACTCAAAATCTTACAAAAAAAAGTTTTGCAAGTTCGAAAAATAAGATTTGCAAGCTTGCAAAATGTAAAAAAATAAAAATATCTCTGCAAACATTATGTTGTTTTTGAGATTTCCTTCTTCAGAACTGCAACATTTTTTTTACGATGTTGCGCAAAGAATTTTTCAGAGTTTCAAATTTGTCAGTGTTCTCCCACTGTATAGTTTGTTTTCCAGGTTTGAAACCTTGTAAATGGTGATCTGAAAACTGGTGTGCGAATGTGTGAAAAAAAGTTTTGAAACTCTGAAAACAGAGTTTTGCAGGCTTGCAATGTGATAAAAAATTTAAAAAAAATCTCTGCAAACATAATTTTGTTTTTGAGTTTTCCTTCTTCAGAAGTGCAACACTTTTTTTTTTACGGTGTTGTGCAATCATTTTTTCAGAGTTTCGAATTTGTCACTGTTCTCCCAGTGTATAGTTTGTTTTCCAGATTTGAAACCTTGTAAATAGTAATCTGAAAACTGGTGTGCGAATAGGTGAAAAAAAGTTTTGAAACTCTGAAAACTGAGGTTCGAAAGGGCGAAACTTACTACATTACATTACATTTGCACTCCTATTGCAGACTATTTTTTCAGAGCCGAGTTTACAACACCCACTTTGCGGAGATACGCCCACACAGTTGCGAGCTTGCGACTCACGTGATTTGTTTGCGTTGTCACGCAGCTCTGCTCTGAAACTCAGACTGAGCGAAAATGAAGCTTCGCAACCTCGCAACTTAAAAAAAAAAAAAAAAAAGCCTGGAGGGAGGGCCTTCTGCTCTTGGCCAATGCTTTGCTGTCTGCTGACGTACAGTCTATATGCGCCTGTTACTCGACCTGCCACGGATAAACGCGCCTGTCACTCGACCTGCCACGGCTATACGCGCCTGCCCCGCGACCTGCCACAGATATACGCGCCTGACAGTCGACCTGTCACGGATAAATGCGCCTGACAGTCGACCTGTCACGGATAAACGCGCCCGCCCCGCGACCTGCCATAGATATACGCGCGTGTCACTCGACCTGCCACGTCTATACGCGCCTGCCCCGCGACCTGTATGCGGTCACGCCATCTATGCTTAAAATGTATTGCGCGTCTACATGAGGTTGCGTGGTAGGTGTTTAATGTCGCTAAAAATATTTTTAAAATTCATAAAAAATAAATAAAATGAAACTGTTTACTGTAAATGTCACCCGATTCTTGTTATACATGTTCCCATTTAAGTAGGCCTACCACTGTGGTGACTATTATTTTGTTTTATTCTTTTTACAATTAGGCCTATATGTCAAAGTCAGACTACCTCGCTATACAGACATATTTTAAAAATTCATAAAAATATTAAATCAATTTGTTTTCTGCAAACTCCACCTGATTCTTGTTCTACATCTCCCCAAATACCACTGTGGTGATTTTCATGTTCTTTTACTGTTTTATTCTTTAATTACATGCCAAAGTCATGACCAATTACCTTTCTATTCCACCTATCTATTTGCAGACCTTGTTTAGCGTTCATTCGCTCGGACCGTAATGAGCTCTTGTAGCGGATATGAATATCCAACTATTGTGAAAACACTAATTAATAGATCGGTAACAAGATCAACAGTTTAATACATTAAATTGTCAAGCACATATAATAAATAAGACCAGCTAGGGTGCGATTTGTGAAGAAAACAGAGGGAGGATGTTTTTTTTTTTTTTTTTTTTTTTTTTTTTTTTTTTGATAACCACAGTGGAGCTATATACTATTTTTGGCAGCTGTTACAGAAACATTTTTACAAAAAATCATCTGATTTAACCTTGAGATTTGAAGTATTAGATAGCTTAAATATTTGCACCACTATCTACAATGACACTAATAATTCTTAATTTCTGATAGAAATGCAAAATCAATCGGTAGTTATTAATAGAATAACGAGACACAACCCTTTACATTCAATCGAGTTTGGTCCCATTTATTTGTGATCACAGTGCATACACATACAAACTTTTAGTCCAAAAGTGCATACATTTGTAGAAATACACGTTTACCTCAGATTTCATTAGATAGAATAAGCCGGGCCGTACGCAGAGTTTCATAATTACCGAGGTCAGAAAATGTAGTTTGTTAGGGGGGTATGGGGGAATGCTCCCCCGAGAAAATTTAGATTTCCTTGGTGTACATATGTGCATTTTTAAGACCAAGACCATGTAAACAAATACATGCATGCACAGTTTTGAGGCAGCTTTAATCGCATGTTTAGTAATTTCATGACTTAACTTACAACAGAGCAACGACGGTCATTGTTCGTAGTTTCTTTTGCGCTTTATTTAAGCTATAATAAAGTAATTATGCAGCGCGCGCCGGCGCATTTACGCATGCAATTCTTGAGTGCGCGCCACGAGCACAGTATAACGGCTGATTGGACAATCATGTTAATTTTTCTGAGGTTTACCGACATAGCCTGACAAGATCTCATTTGGCCGCAGTACACTGTTGTTCAACTGAAGCTCACTCGTTGTCACCTGCACCTTTTCCGCGCTCGTTAGACTTGCTCCTGGCGCTGAGGCGAAGTCTGAATGCGCTTCTGGGAGTTTTCCCGTTTGTTGTGGTGGTAAAAAGATAGTTTTATATAAACGCAGCGTTTTACTTGGCGATGTTTTAAAAAAAAAAGATTTTTATTTTTGGTATTTTATATGCTCTGTTGGTTGTTTGTGGAGTAGCATCACCCGGGGGGATGTTTTTAAAAATAATTCAGCAGTGGCAGGGATACATAGACCAGAAGGGGGGAATCCCCCCCAGAATCAGGTGGAGTTTGCAGAAAACAATTTGATTTTGTTACGAACCCCACTTTCAAAGCTCGTTAGGGAAGGGGGCAACAAGTAACATAAAAAGGACACGCGAGTCAAAAAGGCAATTTAAATGTTTATTAATACTGCACTCACGTGTCGCAGGCAACTGGTGAAGCACAGAAGAATCAACTCACTGACACAAATACCATTAAAAAGTAAACAAACAAACACACAGATCAACAAGACATGAAAAGAAATACAAGGAAAATAAAACACAATACACAACTTATCAGCGACGGCTGGACATCAGGACGCACACGAAGCTCATTTGAACACACCCGATGACGACCGCAAGAGCTTCCCCTCAAGTGTGCGCCACGCTCATTGAGCACAGTGGCAGTGACCGCTTGGCGACTAGAGTTCTGATGGAAACAGCACAAGATCGACACACTCAGCACTACGCACCCACATCTACACTCTCCCGTCTTAAACACATTTTTATGAGTTTTTAAAATATGTCTGTATAGCAACGTAAACCATATTTGTCATAACTTTTGCATATAATTATTAAAGTATAAAACGGTAAAAACATGAAAATCACCACAGTGGCACTTGGGGAGATGTAGAACAAGAATCAGGTGGAGTTTGCAGAAAAAAACTGATTTAATATTTTTATGAATTTTTAAAATATGTTTGTAGGCGGTAAATAGTCTATGGCTTTGACATATAATTATAAAAATTATAAAAATAATAAAACAGTAAAACAACATGATAGTCACCACAGTAGTAGGCCTACTTAATTGGGAACATGTATAACAAGAATCGGGTGAAATTTACAGTAAACAGTTTCATTTTATTTACTTTTTATGCATTTTAAAAATATTTTTAGCGACATTAAACACCTACCACGCAACCTCATGTAGACGCGCAATACATTTTAAGCATAGATGGCGTGACCGCATACAGGTCGCGGGGCAGGCGCGTATATCTGTGGCAGGTCGCGGGGCAGGCGCGTTTATCCGTGACAGGTCGACTGTCAGGCGCATTTATCCGTGACAGGTCGACTGAGAGGCGCGTATCTGTGGCAGGTCGCGGGGCAGGCGCATATATCTGTGACAGGTCGACTGACAGGCGCGTTTATCCGTGGCAGGTCGCGGGGCAGGCGGGTATAGCCGTGGCAGGTCGAGTGACAGGCGCATTTATCTGTGACAGGTCGAGTGGCAGCAGTGGCAGGTCGAGTGACTGGCGTGTTTATCAGGCGCATATAGACTGTACGTCAGCAGACAGCAAAGCATTGGCCAAGAGCAGAAGGCCCTCCCTCCAGGCTTTTTTTTAAGTTGCGAGGTTGTGAAGCTTCATTTTCGCTCAGTCTGAGTTTCAGAGTTTCAGAGCAGAGCTGCGTGACAACCAAGCGGCAACCTCCCCCTTTCTCTCGTGAAGCCAATACGGAAGTAAACTGCGATTCATCGACTGGCCGCTAGGGTTAAATTGGCTCAATGTTAAATTGGCCAAGTTTATAGCAGAAAAAAACATGTTTACAAGTTGGTTCAAATTGTGGTTTTGGTCTATACTGCTAATTTTGCCCTTCATGACAACTCTGAGGGGGGTGATTTTTTTTTATAACTGATCCGTTTAAATTATATTAAGCCTTAAAGTTCTGCATAATTAAGGGCGTGGTCACTTGAGTGACAGTTAGATTGCGCTGCTGTCTGTGAGCTGTCACTTTACCTCAGCTGCCGCTGAATTTGGCATCTCAGCCGTTTTTTTTCTCGATTATTTTATACAATTATAAAATATGGCTTGCTGCATAATATTCGAGACTGATATGTGTCTGTGTAGATGTGCATGCATGCGGAAGAAACAGAACACACGTTGTTGGATTGTGGCATTAGCTGAAAGTTTTGGTTGTGAGATTTACTACAATGACAATGGCGGGAGGATATCAAAATCCGACAGCACTGCTTGGATATTATAACTAAAACTGCTGCACTATTTTGAAAAAAATATACTTTGGACACAGGCTCTTTTGTTTGTTAGATACGATCGTATACAGTTTTACAACATAAAGGCTGTTCAGATTGCATCCTTTCTTGAAGAACGATGACAGAGAGCAGATCATTCAGAAGAAATGTGACATGTTTTTTTGTTTTGCAATGGACACTCATATTTTACCCAAGTGCGACAGATTGGATTCATCTCGCGATCTCTATTTCATTATAAAGGTATGAAGTCCCATTTGATTTTCCATGTTGTTATTTGCACACCCAACACTACTGGTGTTGGAGGATCTATATCTTAAAAAAACACCGTAGATTGACAGTAAACCTTTAGAACGTTCTGATGATAAAACTTATCTTCATTAATATTTTATCTAAGATAGATAGATAGATCCTTCGCCTGCTAACATGGTCACGTCAAGCTAGACGGGCGTGGTTTCAGCAACCAGTCATATCAGCTCAAACCACCTCCCCGCTTCTTTGCCCATTTTCAGTTATCCGGGAGTGACGTGCGGTGACGCGCAGCTAAGATGGCCGCGGCCTAATTTACGCGTCAAAACTGCTGTTCAGAACTCTATGGGTGACGTCACGGACGCTACGTCCATATTTTTTTACAGTCTATAGGTGTGTTCGACATCGGCTGCGGCTGGATGTAACCGATCGGCGAGATTAGCCGCGTGCAGGCGGGGAGGAGCTGAAAACGGAGACGTGAAGTCGGACACATTCTGCTTCCCATAGTGACGCTCGCGCTGCGTTTGCATCGGTTTGCATACTTTATCACAGCTGAAGTGAAATAAATGCAATATTTGACTAATACACTGATGTTTGAGACCTTTTCATTCAAAACTTTATGTACTGCTTACAGCATCTGTTTTTACAAGAATAAAGTTCAACATAAGCATATGTTATTTAAATAACAATGTAGTGGGGTCTTTGTTTTTTATCCGTTTTATTTTGATAAACATGACACAATACAACATCGCGACTACATGAAAAGAGCTTTAATTGTTATAAAAACACAGATTTTTGAGCATTAGTGGAGCTGAAGGCGTGACAATAAACACGAAACACACGTGATCGTTGTCATGCGGTGAATCCGGCCAATCATGAAACAGCTGTGTCGTCATCAGCGCTCGTGCAGCTCCTCTTGAGAAACTGCGCTGGCTGACTCAGGCGGCTGATCTCGAATCGCTCTCGCGGTACTTTAAAGCCATACGTCACAGTCACATGACTTCAGCGCTGTCTCAAGTCAGACAACATTTCTTACCGGCATGCACTGCTTCAAGTCAGCCGCCGATCGGTCTTTGCGGCGCTGCATCAAGTCGAACAAGCCTTTTGGTGACAACGCTGCCACAAATCACGTGAGTCGCAAGCTCGCAACTGTGTGGGCGTATCTCCGCAAAGTGGGTGTTGTAAACTCGGCTCTGAAAAAATAGTCTGCAATAGGAGTGCAAATGTAATGTAATGTAGTAAGTTTCGGCCTTTCGAACCTCAGTTTTCAGAGTTTCAAAACTTTTTTTCACCTATTCGCACACCAGTTTTCAGATCACTATTTACAAGGTTTCAAATCTGGAAAACAAACTATACACTGGGAGAACAGTGACAAATTCGAAACTCTGAAAAAATGATTGCACAACACCGTAAAAAAAGTGTTGCAGTTCTGAAGACGGAAATTTCAAAAACAACATAATGTTTGCAGAGATATTTTTATTTTTTTACATTTTGCAAGCTTGCAAATCTTATTTTTCGATCTTGCAAAACTTTTTTTTGTAAGATTTTGACTTTTCGAACACTTAGTTTCAACCTTTCAGAACTTTATTTTCAGTTTTGAATCATGGCAGGATATTAATCCCATAAAATGCTGCTACTTGAATGATTAGCAATTTACTCCTATCTCAAGTGCAAGACAGTATAACATGGCGCTTGGTTTTAGAACTTGTAAATTTGCTAGTTTAGAAATTAAAGGCTGACAAACTTAATAATGCACTGAGATAAGAAGTAAGAGTGTTCACAATCTAGCTGTTGAGATTTAGACAAACTCTGAAAGCGTGCTGCAAACTGCTGTAGTGAATGGTAACCAGCCATTTAAACTTGAAATTGGAATTTGCTTATGTTTTTGGTTATTCAATGGGGCTTACAGCAATTCTAAGTACTTTAGTGCAGCTGTAGCAGCAGTATGCATAGCAATTCAGATTGCATTTTAGTGAACAGCAGCAGCACACTTTGCAAAATTATAATGTTTGCAAATAATGTTAGCAGTGACAGCAGCAGCCTAAGTAGACAATGTAGTTGCTGAAATTTCAGTGACAGCATGGATGGTACATGAACTCTTCTGCCGGCCCGTGGGCGGGCCGAAAACGACGTCATAATATTTTCACTTAATTTTTCAAAATTTCTGGAGATACTATCAACCCATATATGGTACCATTTGAAAGCTTAGAATCTAATCTTTACAAAGAATATAATGACTTCTGTGTTTATGTTACACAAAGTAGTAGCTAATATAAAGCTTAAATATACAATCATGCCAAAAACGCCCCTCCCTCTTGACTACGATGAAAAAATATAAATGTGAATATGAATTTTACACATATTTCATAAAACAGACAAGTCATATATCACAAGAAAGCTCTCATTCTCAGGAATTCGGCTATATAGTTTATTTTAATGTTTTAACAACATCATTTGAACGATGTTCAAAAGGATCGTGTAATAAATATGATAAATGTGGAAAAAACAAACACAAACGTCACATTTCTACCCCGATCAATGCTTCTCTAAGATAAAATCAGCCACAAACTCTATATTATATTTTACCTTATGATGTTTTCTTTCAAATGAGCCTAGTTTCACTTTTCTGTGAGCTTATATTGGTAAATAATCCACTGTTATGTTGCGGTTGTCAGAAACACAAAATGGGCACGAATGAAGAAACACGCGATCTCCACACCATCATCAAAACAGCCTGGCTTCCTTCAGTGATGACAATGATGTACATATCAGGCATGTGTTCAAAGCTAAGGATCATATTTGTCCAGGGACATGTCAATCAAGCTTCTAGTCCACTCAGATGGCAAGATATTCAACAAATCAATGGCCACTTACACACTGCAGCTAAATTCGGTTGTCAGTTCACCTTTTAGTGCTTAATCGCGTTCTGTACACACACAGTTCAGTAAAATACGGGAGTGACAACCGCATTCTACAAGCGTATTAACTCCCGAAAAATACAGGTAGTGACAACCGCATTTACAGAAATTCTATGCAGTGTGTACGGAACCGAACTGAACAATCACAAAAAGCACAAGCCTATCCAAATGCTTTATGCTTAAAATCACGATTCACCAGCACAGATGGTCCTCAGCCTGTTTAGAAGATGATAGATAAAAAATATTTTTTTCTGGTACAAGCTGTCACCCAGTGGAATCAAAGAAAACAATCAGCAGGTTCCTAGAGCAAACAGAACCTGATTTACAGATTTTCAAAAACAGGATTTTGAAAAAAAAAAAAAAAAACGCCTATTTTTTAAGTGCTTATTACAGTATTTTAAATGCATACAATGTTATTTCTGAAGTATTACAGTCTGATTTTGTTATTTTGAGGGGTTTTCTTTACAATGACACCAATATTTTACATTTCTCTCACTGTATGAGTGAAGGGTGAACATTTAAACTTTGGTATGTCAAATTCAGGCAGAAATCTAAAAAATGCCTCAGAGTCGAAGAGGTTAAGTGAAATTGATTACATTGAAATCGATTTGATTACGTTTTGCTTATTCAACAAGATTTACAGCAATTCTAAGAAGGCTAATTTGTGCATCAGCAGTAGGCTATGCTTAGCAAATTCAATACTTTAAAAATCAGTTCAATCTTATGGCGCTTTTTTCCACTGCATGGTACGGCTCGGTACGGCTCACTTAAATAGTACCACCTCGGTTGAGGTTACAAGCGTGCCGTAGCAATACTAAATGTGACATGTAAACTCTGCAGATCACTGATTGGTCAGAGAGAATCGTCACTACCAGTGTCAGTGGATTTGGAACACGAGACGCTAAACCCGCTAGATTTAAATAGTAACAGCCACCGCATTATCATTTGTTCGCACGCCTTTTTTTAAAAGACCATTGCATGCAACTTTAAAAAAATAAATGCCGTATCGTGGTCAGTAGACGAGGTGCAGAGACTCGTTAGTAGCCGAGGAGCAGATCCACGGCAGTAAAGGTGGCACAACTATATCAGTCTAATCCCACCCACTTTGAAGCGGTATTAAACTGCAGTGGAAAAGCAAACAGAATGTAAAGTGAGCCGAGCCGAGTCATACCACGCAGTGGAAAAGCGTTTTCTGTAGACTTTTATATAGTAATCCTAAATTTAAAGCCAGGGGCCTCTGGTTATCTAAAGGCACCCCTGGCAATGACATACAGAAATCGTACATTAGGTACATGTGAGTCCATTATTTTTAATGAGCAAACAAACCATGTATCACTAACATTATTGTAACGAAGGCGAGACTCAGGCAGGGATCCAAATGCAAGCTTTATTAAAAGTTGAGCGTGGTCGTACAGGCAGAGTTCAACAGGAGCAAACAGGGATAACATGGGCTAGGCAGAATCATAGTCAAGGAACAGGCAGTGGTTCGAGGCAGGCAGATATCATTCACAAGGTCAGGCAACAATAAACAATCCAAAGGGCAGGTAGCGGAGAGTCATACACGGGAAACCAGACAGGACCAGGAACCGGAACAGAAGGCAGACAATAAACACAGGGAACGCTCGGAAATGCCACACAGGGAAAACAAGTCCTAGCCCCGAGGTGGTGTGTGTGTATTATAGTCCATGTAATGTGCTGCAGCTGGGTGTGAGTGATACTGATTGAGTGAGTGAGTGCAGGTGATTGTCCGGGAGGATTGTGGGAAATGGAGTCCTGAACTGACAGAGTTCATGACAATTATATTTTTCACAAGCACGTTTCAGTATGAAAAAAATATACTATACGGGGTAAATATACACGATTAAAGGGCTAAATCATTTTTGGCAAATTTGGCAATACTGCACACACATTCAAATGCATTTTCACTATCTAAAAAGTAGTGAAAAGGTCTTAGTGTTTCAAAAAAACATTAAAAAGCTTTATTAACGTTCCATTTCAGCTTTTGCTACTATATTTCATGTGAAAATGTCAAAAACTCAAACACAAATTCAGATGCAGTTTCACTGCCTGGAAAATAGTGAAACCATGTCTTAGTGTTTCAAAAAAACATTAAAACAATATTTAACAGTTTCTTTCTTGGAATTCCAAATCAATGATTGTAGCAATGATTGTGAAAAGCAACAAGACTCTTCTTTTTCAGTGTAGCCCACACTTCACATGTAACTCGATCTTGACCTGTTTAGTCATCATTTTTGGAGCATCATTGATTGTCAGTGAAGTGAGGCCAATAGCCAGTGGCCTCTTTCCTGACCTCTGGTTGAAGTATGGATCACATCTTGCATAAGATAATGTATCCAAATAAATGACTTCCACAATCTATTACTTATATTGTTCATCTCTCCCACCACTACCACTGCTTCCAGGGCTGTCCCAAGCATGGGGTGGGACCCAGTGTGAGGTAGCAGAAGTGGAGCCCCCTGCAGTACGTTCGCGATCACATTCCGGAGGGGGATCCCCCTCAGTCCATTCACTGTGGGGGCCCTCACAAGCACGGGGCCCGGTGCGATTGTACCGGTTGCACCACCCTAAGGATGGCCCTGACTGCATCTATTCTCCTTGATCTTCCTCTTCTTCCTTTCTTACTACTTTATTACTACCTTATTTTCTGATGCACTACTGTCACTATCATCAGAACTTTCTGGATAAGGTAGCTTTTGCTCTCTCTTCTATAAAACTTACTAACATAAACCTAAAACACAGGAAAAAAGTCTATTATTCTGCCTGCCAGTAATGAACAATAGTGCAGCTATACAGAAAAAAAATCTATCCCCTAATAGGACTTTGTCATTTATGCATAACACACATATTGTTGGGTATTTGAGTTATTGATTTTACAAAATGTGCATTAAAAATGGCCAAAAACTTTAGGTCCTTGTTGCCAAAAATGTCAAGCACATGGCACATAGATGAACATTTTTTTTGGCTGAAGGGGATGTCATATGATAATACTAAAATGTAATTTTTTTCTGGTTGAATATTATTGTATTTTAAATGCAATTTTCTCTGTGTCATTTATAAATGACGAAAGACCATAGAGGGCTAAATTGTTACCAATTATTTATATGACTGTAGTGGCTGAGACTCTCTCTCTCTCATACACACACACACAAAATCCCTGCGTGCAAACCTAAATGATGCCTTCGGAGGGTTAACCCTTAAATGCATACCTCGGGTCTTTAGTGACCCGGGACGTCATTCACTACCCTCCTCCTCATTCATTTTTTAAAGTTAGACATCAACCTTCTTGGTATTCCTCAATCAATTTATTATAAAGAATATAACAAGAAAAAAATCATAAAATTATAAAAGAATGCCTATTTTTGTATTCATTATTTGTAAAAATTGTATATGGTCGCTAACGACCCGAGGTGTGTATGAGTGTAAGTATATTTTTTCTGATTTGGACCTTGGTGACTTAAGTTCTCATGTTACTCTATGTGTAAAAAAACTAGGTGTTTTGTTTGATTCAGGACTTAGTTTTGATAAACAAATTAATTCTGTTGTTAAATCATGTTTATTACATTTACGACGCCTTGCAAAATTTGAATCTTTTCTCTCTTTGAAGAACTCTAAAATAGTTATTCATGTGATCATTACATCTTGATTATTGAAATTCATTTTATTGTGGAGTTAACCATTCATCCATTGAGTGAATCAAATGTTTCAGAATGCTGTGGCTAGGCTGTTGACTGGTAGTCGAAAATGTAATCAGATTACCCCCATTTTAACTTTTTTACACTGGCTAAAGGTTAAATTAAGAATAGAATTTAAAATTTTAGTTTTTGGGTTTAAATCATGAAATGGTCTAACACCAGGTTACCTTTCTGACATGCTATGTTCTCACAACCCATCTAGGTCACTTAGGTCCGGGGACTTTGGATTGCTTTCTGTCTGTAGGTCTAGGCTAAAACATAGAGGGGACAGAGCTTTTGTGATTGCAGGCCCTAAAACTTTGGAATAGCCTACCAGTATCGATCAGAATGGTGTCATCTCTCTCTATTTTTAAATCAAAGCTTAAAAGTCACTTATTTACTGTGGCTTTTAATATTTAATGAATTATTTAGTTTTATGTATGTTATTTTATAGATTGTAATCTGTTTGTTTTACACTATATTGGCAAAAATTTTGGGACACCTGCCTTTACATGCACATGAACTTTAATGACATCCCATTCTTAATATGGAGTTGACCATTCTTCTAGAAGCGCATATTTGAGGTCAGGCACTGATGTTGGACGAGAAGGCCTGGCTCGCAGTCTCCACTCTAATTCATCCCAAAGGTGTTCTATCGGGTTGAGGTCAGGCCAGTCAAGTTCCTCCACACCAAACTCGCTCATCCATGTCTTTATGGACCTTGCTTTGTGCACTGGAGCGCAGTCTTGTTGGCACAGGAAGGGGACATCCCCAAACTGTTCTCACAAAGTTGGGAGCGTGAAATTGTCCAAAATGTCTTGGTATGCTGAAGCATTAAGTGTTCCTTTCACTGGAACTAAGGGGCCAAGCCCAACCCCTGAAAAACAACCCCACACCATAATCCCCCCTCCACCAAATTTTACACTTGGCACAATGCAGTCAGACAAGTACCGTTCTCCTGGCAACTGCCAAACACAGACTCGTCCATCAGATTGCCAGACAGAGAAGCGTGATTTGTCACTCCAGAGAACACGTCTCCACTGCTCTAGAGTCCAGTGGCGGCGTGCTTTTACTTTACACCACTGCATCCGACGCTTTGCATTGCAGGCTTGCAGGCTTGGATGCAGCTGCTCGGCCATGGAAACACATTCCATGAAGCTCTCTAATCTGAAGGCCACACGAAATTTGGAGGTCTGTAGCTATTGACTCTGCAGAAAGTTGGCAACTTATATTGCCTCTAGGGCTGTCACGATATTAGATTTTTCACACCACGGTTATTGTGGCCAAAAATATCATGATATCGATATATCGCGATATTTATAGAATCCTTGGGGGGGGGGGGCTTTTTAAGACCTGAAGAAATAAAAATTAATACTAGCATAATAGCTTATACATTATGGCTGTTACCAATCAAATGAAATCATTATCAACAAAATCCATCTTTGCAATACAGAGGTGACACAGAATGAGAAGTGGCATTAATATATTTACACAGCATTTACAAATTGTCTACATAAATTTAATTCAATATTTAAATATTTAAATAAATTTTTCTAATTTTAACTTTTTAATTAAAATGTCCCTTAAAGGTTCTCTAAGCGATCCTGGGCGGAGTAACTTCCTGTTGATGTTCGAAGTGTTGTCAAACAAAACAGAGGCTATCTAGACCCTCCTTCTCCTCCTCCTCCTCCTCCCCTCCGTTTTTCCTGAAACAGTCATGAACGCACATATAAATCATTCTTGTCGGTTATTGGCTGGAGCATGTTTATTATGATTCGTGGTCCAGGCTGCACCAGTTTGTTTTTATTGCCGTTTTCGGAGCTTGTGGCGACTACAGAGACAGGGTTTTTTTACAGTGTGTTCAGGGGACAGGCAGCTAGCGGATAGTGAGGAGATGTTTGCTGTATGTGACAAAAAATGTTTTGGCCTAAAAACGCGTGACATCACTTAGAGCACCTTTAAATATGAAACTAAACTAAACCGCCAGTAGGTGGCAGCAAGTCACTGTCTTAATGTGTGAGTGAGTCAACCGATTTGTTCAAATGACTGATTCATTCAGGAACGAAGCTCGGATTCATTCGTTCTAAACGCGGATTCAGTCAGTATAATAAAAACATTTCTGTTGCACTGGGACTCTGTTCAGCTGTTCGCCGTTGGCGAAATAAAGGGGAAAAAAACAATATTAACAATACTGTGTCTAAAATGTAACTCACATTGTTCATTTAACAATAAGTTGAAGGAACATTGCATTTGTGCTGATTTGGGGAAACGGCACTTTTGCTCGTGTGATATTGTAAAACAACTACATCTTATAATATGATATAATGACAAAAACTCGTCGGGGCAAAAAATGCCCATGATCTTGAATTTTGAGGGCATATATCTGCATGGATAGCTACATCACACTGAATAAGACGAGTAAAGAAAACGCGGTACTTAAAATAATCACCCTTTATTTAAATATATGAACACAGAAAATCGCTGTTAACAGGTAAATATAACATTTCCCATTCCATGACTAGTAAAATAATCACAACTTACTCTCTGTAAAATGGCGTAATCTGCAGGGTGACACAGAGGTGGGTAAAAAGGTTGGTGGTGTTGCCACCCTTCGCGCTGACTGTAGCTAGGGCTGTGTTCCAGTTCGTTTTTTAAATGCCCTTCCCTTGCTAACTTCCCTCAGTCTGGACAAAGCTCAGGAAAGCTAGACAGTATGGGAAAATTGCTTTGTGTCTTTCCACTTCCTGTCTTTGTTTTTAAGTAGTTCTTTCCTGATGGACACACAAGCATCAGAAAATGATTTACTTACAAAGTAAACTTTCATAGCAACATAACAATTCCATTATCGTATGATGAACATAAAATATTCATCATTAGAGCTACCAAGTTTAGAACCACAATAACACCATAGAAAAAACACTCCATGCTTCATGTAATTTTACAATTCACAACCATGAAAAACATCTTCTTGTAGTCATTGCCATTATACTGCCACTGCAATTATACTGTGTATAATGGTGTCAATATGATGTATAACATGAATGCTGGTTTACAAGGAAATTGTGACCAAATGAAGTTATCTTCACTGGCAATTAGGGTTGCCCCCTAATAGTCAGCTAATCATTAGTCGACTAGAAGAAGATTAATCAATCAAAATTTTATTAGTCGGTTAGTCGCAGAAAAAAAAAAAAAAAAACTTGTGAAGTCATGCAGTCCGTGAGGGACATATCATTAATGGCGGGTCCTTGTGGTAATTACAACATGTTCTCCAACCAATACGCCTATATAGGTCGTTTGTCACTTCCCTGAAATACGACCCATAGGAGCGTTTACTAAAGTTGCACCCCTATCGACAACAGGACACTTTCATTTTAATGCATTGTTCCCTTTTATCTGCGTCAGATTTAGGGTTTCGCATAGCTCAACTGGTAGAGCATTGCAATATATAACAGTTTGCAATCATGTGAGCATGCGATCGTGGGTTCGATCCCAGAGAAAGCATGTGCTCATAAAGTGTATATATGCACTATAAATCACTAAGGGTAGGTTTAGGGGTGGGGTGGGTGTAGTCGTTCATAAAAAAATTATTTTTGCAAAATGGAAATAGGACAAATGGTGTAAAAAGTCCACACATTGCATTTAAATGAACACACATTTTGATTGGTAAAGACGGTCATACGTCATTTCATGACGACAGACGTAACACGACACTGTCATTATTTTTATGCCAGCTAGAGGGCGCATGACTTTAAAACGTAAATATAGGTCGTAATGAGGTGCTTAAAAACGACCTATAGGGTTGTTGGTTTTTTTTTGGAGGACAGTCTCAGTAATTACAGTATGCTGGCCAGAAAACCCAGACATTCGCCTATCATCCATCGACCTCAAATATGGCTTATCATTTGAAACATGCAAGTAATAGCAACTTTACATGGCTGCTCACTCTAACGTTAACCTAGATAAATGTGCGCTGTTATTAGTCGCATATCCAAGTTTGTGTGGAGTGTGAAAGCTTCAGTATAGCACGCTTACTGCAAGACATGGAGGTGCCGGCATGATCACTTGCATTTTTTCTGATAACAGCAGAAACAACTTAAAATAATTTTTTTTTTTAAAGTTTTTTATGTCATTTTTGGTCATACAGATAAGAGTTCATAATACAAGATTTGAAACTGGAAAGGTGATGATACGCGGGGCAACTTTTTGAGCAATGTTGCTTGGGCACTTTCCCATTTGAGAATAAGCAACAAATTTCTATCTGGATACTTTAGATCGGTCGTGGGCAATTTTTTGAGATCCTCCAATCAGAATGCTAGCAGCCAATCACGTGACCTGCTTGGAGCTTTCAGAAAAAATTCAAACAAGATGGCGGCCTCTCAGCGGCAGTGGAGCGAAGAAAAGGAGTGTGTATGGCGTTATTTTAATGACAAATGTCGAGAGCACATTATTCATAGTTTTCAGTCACATGACTGTCGCAGAGCCCTGGAGGGCAAAACAGCCATGTAACTGAAGCACAAGCCTGTCAATTTTCCATCTTAAAAATTTGTGAACAAGATGCAAGTTTGGGGCACTTGTGATCCATATACAGCACCTGCAGTGATTTCAATCACTAAAAACAGCAGGAAGATTTTTTTTTATATAAAGCTAACATGAAAAACACGAGGGTGGGTTATACCAGTAAGGATTAAATTAAGCAAAGTTTAACACTAATCAAGGATTTGTTGATCTGGGGCCGTATTCACAAAACATCTTAAGGCTAAAAGTAGCTCCTAAATTGCCGATTTAGGAGAAACTCTTAAAAATAATGGGCGTGTCAGTCCTAATTTTAGGAGTCCTACATTTTTGCTCTAAGAGTATTTCACAAAGCATTTTAGCACTAAAACTAGCTCCTAAATCTGTGAAACGTTAGGAGTAGTCAAGAGGACTCCTAAGTCACTAAGACCAAATCACAATCAGTCCTAATCCACACAAAGACACTGAAAACCATTGAGGGAATAGAGGATAGAGCCTTAGGTGCTGAACATTTTCTTCATAAATGCAATAAAATGCAATGCAATAAAAAAAATGTAATTTATAGATTTGAATCAATGCCAAAAATTAATCTTTAACAAATAAATAAATAAATAAATATTGTCTGATTACCTGTGGCAGTGGTTTACATGGGTTCACACTTACAAATAATTGAATAGAGTAAAAAAAAAAAAAAAATATATATATATATATATATATATATATATATATATATATATATAATATATATATATAATCTCATCTGTGTATTTATTCCTCTTCTCGTGCTGATTAGAAAGACCGTTTGAATGTGTTTCTCCCAAACTTTGTTTATAAAACATAATTTGTCGGTTGAATTCTGCATTCTCTTGAGATGCAGACATCCAAGAGGTGGACAATTAACTGGATAGTTTAATTAGTGACACTTAGCCTACATTTTAAAACCTTTATGGCAAAAATATGTCAACATTTTATTTTGACTGTGGGAACATTTTTATTAAAAAAAAACATTTATTTGAATAGGGCAACATTTGTATTTTTAAACCTTTATTTTAATATGGAAACATGACACCTCATTCTACAATATTTCTATGATTAAATCACTGACTCCTCCCCCATCAGCCAATCACTGTGTGTTTAGTCCATAGCAACGAGGTCAACCCCGCCCTTACTCTTAGCTTAAGACTTCAGTCTATTCCTTAGTAAAAGTTTGTCTCAGCAGCTTTGTGAATAGGTTTTAAGAGAAAACTCTTAGCTAAGAACTTTTAGGAGAACTCTTAGTGGTAAGATAAAATGTTTTGTGAATACGGCCCCTGGGTTTTATGTTAAATCGAGTTGTGTTGCACCACTTAATTTTAAACACAGATTAACTATGCAGAAATACCGTTAGAATGAAAGGGCTGATCAAGCAGCATAGGCTTTTCATCCTTAGTGCAACCCACCCTTAAAGTGCCTTAATGTACTAAAACAGTGATATTAAAAGATCAAATTCAGTTTAACCCTTTTTGATGATGCGTACTATACACAGACGATAAGATGAGCCCAGAATATTAATGCAACGCGTTTTCTTCATAATGGTTTTCGATGGAAAAAACACTTAACGAGAAACCTTGTGTTGCATTAATATTCTGTGTTCATTTGTTTGCCTGTACAAAGTATGCATAATCAATAAGGTATATATATATATATACAGTACAGTCCAAAAGTTTGGAACCACTAAGATTTTTAATGTTTTTAAAAGAAGTTTCGTCTGCTCACCAAGGCTACATTTATTTAATTAAAAATACAGTAAAAACAGTAATATTGTGAAATATTATTACAATTTAAAATAACTGTTTTCTATTTGAATATATTTCACAAAATAATTTATTCCTGTGATGGCAAAGCTGAATTTTCAGCATAATTTCTCCAGTCTTCAGTGTCACATGATCCTTCAGAAATCATTCTAATATGCTGATCTGCTGCTCAAGAAACATTTAATGTGTACAATTGTACAAAATATTTGTGTACAATATTTTTTTTCAGGATTATTTGATGAATAGAAAGTTCAAAAGAACAGTGTTTATCTGAAATCTAATCTTTTGTAACATTATAAATGTCTTTACTGCCACTTTTGATTGATTTAACGCATCCTTGTTGAATAAAAGTATTCATTTCTTTAATTTCTTTTCAAAAAAATAAAAATAAAAATTCTTACTGACCCCAAACTTTTGAACAGTAGTGTATAATGCTACAGAAGCTTTGTATTTCAGATAAATGCTGTTCTTTTGAACTTTCTATTCATCAAGGAATCCTGAAAAAAAAGTACACAACTGTTTTCAACATTGAAAATAATCATAAATGTTTATTGAGCAGCAAATCAGCATATTAGCATGATTTCTGAAGGATCATGTGACACTGAAGACTGGAGTAACGATGCTGAAAATTCAGCTTTGCATCACAGGAATAAATTACTTTGTCAAATATATTTAAATAGTACACAGTTATTTTAAATTGTAATAATATTTCACAATATTACTGTTTTTTACTGTATTTTTAATTAAATAAATGTAGCCTTGGTGAGCAGACGAAACTTCTTTTAAAAACATAAAAAATCTTCCCACTGAGCAAGCGACGTCTGTGGACATCCAAAACAGGTTGATATCCCGTCCGCCCGTCCAGGCCATGATCTGAACGTCCATTTACAGCCAGAATTAGTCGATTAATGACACTGAGAAATTATGTCCAATCTGGCCACAATCTAAACGTCCACTGACAGCCAGAATACGTTGAGAATAGACGTTCATACTGACTATAATCTGGACGTCCATTGACATCTAGAATTAGTCGATGAATGACGTGAATAAAGATGTCCAATCTGGCCACAATATAAACGTCCACCGACAGCCAGAATACGTTGAGAATAGACGTTCATACTGACTATAATCTGGACGTCCATTGACATCTAGAATTAGTCGATGAATGACGTGAATAAAGATGTCCAATCTGGCCACAATATAAACGTCCACTGACAGCCAGAATACGTTGAGAATAGACGTTCATACCGGCTATAATCTAAACGTCCATTGACATCTAGAATTAGTCGATGAATGACGTGAATAAAGTTGTCCAATCTGGCCACAATATAAACGTCCACTGACAGCCAGAATACGTTGAGAATAGACGTTCATACCGGCTATTATCTAAACGTCCATTGACATCTAGAATTAGTCGATGAATGACGTGAATAAAGATGTCCAATCTGGCCACAATATAATCGTCCACTGACAGCCAGAATACGTTGAGAATAGACGTTCATACTGACTATAATCTGGACGTCCATTGACATCTAGAATTAGTCGATGAATGACGTGAATAAAGATGTCCAATCTGGCCACAATATAAACGTCCACTGACAGCCAGAATACGTTGAGAATAGACGTTTATACCGGCTATTATCTGGACGTCCGATGACGTCCACAATTAGTTGATGAATGACGTGAATAAAGATGTCCAATCTGGCCACAATATAAACGTCCACTGACAGCCAGAATACGTTGAGAATAGACGTTCATACCGGCTATTATCTAAACGTCCATTGACATCTAGAATTAGTCGATGAATGACGTGAATAAAGATGTCCAATCTGGCCACAATATAATCGTCCACTGACAGCCAGAATACGTTGAGAATAGACGTTCATACTGACTATAATCTGGACGTCCATTGACATCTAGAATTAGTCGATGAATGACGTGAATAAAGATGTCCAATCTGGCCACAATATAAACGTCCACTGACAGCCAGAATACGTTGAGAATAGACGTTTATACCGGCTATTATCTGGACGTCCGATGACGTCCACAATTAGTTGATGAATGACGTGAATAAAGATGTCCAATCTGGCCACAATATAAACGTCCACTGACAGCCAGAATACGTTGAGAATAGACGTTCATACCGGCTATTATCTAAACGTCCATTGACATCTAGAATTAGTCGATGAATGACGTGAATAAAGATGTCCAATCTGGCCACAATATAAACTTCCACTGACAGCCAGAATACGTTGAGAATAGACGTTCATACCGGCTATAATCTAAACGTCCATTGACATCTAGAATTAGTCGATGAATGACGTGAATAAAGTTGTCCAATCTGGCCACAATATGAACGTCCACTGTCCACGTCCAGAATTAGTCTATAAATTACATAAAATATGTTAAAGGCCACAATCAATACATCAACCGACATCCCCCTACAAATCAAGAAAAATCATTCACGATGGCTATACAACCAGAAATGACCCAGACAGCAACATAGTGTGGCCCAGATCCAGCTCACATCTGGTACATGTGGATTACATGCAGACCAGATGTGGGCCGGATCTGGGCTGACACTATGTTGCTGTTGGGGGACAGTAAAAAAAAAAGAGAAGAAAAGAAAAAAAGAAAATGGCAGTGGTGAAGAGACAGCATGGCTAAAGGCATATGTTTCTGCGTCAAATCGATGACATATTCCCGCAGACCCTGCGAACCCCTTCAAGCCCCGCCGTATCGATGTGTGCACCTCCAAAAATGTGTAACTTCGCGTTAAAGTGACGCAGGCTGACCTGCATTGGTGTTAAGCAGCATGAGTAGCGTCACTTTGCAAATAAACTCAGATAACGTTATTCGTTTATATGTCAGTAACATTTGAAATTAGCACTTTGCCAGCAAGCAGTAGCCAGTTTTCTGGCAGACACCTTGCAAATCAGACTGTCACAACTTCGTAGGAGTGACGCTGCGTGGAGTTGACGTGTCCATGTACTGCATCTTGGCTATTTTTGTGTCAGTATCACAAGTGTATTGCATTCAACATTCTCTACATAATTTAATTACTTTGGTCACCTTGGTCTTTTAAACTTTCGCTTTAGGCAGTCAGCTGGGGAAAGCATGAGGATTTTTATGAGCTCTGAATAGAGGATGCAGGCATTGGCACAAATATAGACGACATAGTTCCTCAAACAAGGAGAGGAATAAACCAAATAACTGTCAATAAATAGATTTTGGCTATGTGAAACTGCAAGGCTCATCTTTTATAGAACTGCATCTCCTCAGATACGGACTCACTACCTGGTTTGGTAATTTATCAATTAAACTTAAATCACAGATTCTGAACCTGATAAAAAGGGCAGGCAAAATAATGGGTGTGCTTCCTCTTTGCTCTCTACTGGACATTTTTTGAAAAGACAGCACTAAAACTGGGTCGAAAGATTGCTAATGACTCTACCCACTTTCTCTTTGATCAGTGTGAGGTTATGCCCTCAGGCAGAGGGTACAGTTCCAAACTGTAGGCTGAAGAGATACAAACATTCTCTGATTCCTTTGTCAATTGCACTTCTGAACCATAATAATTCAATATGACTGTTTAAATGAGCAGGCTATAGGGAGAGGGGCAATACTTTTTAGCACATTTTTAGTTTTTTTTTGCAATATATTTGAATCATAATTAATGTGATTAACTTGACTTGTGTACTGTTGTGGATGTATTTGCTGTTTTGCGATTGGAATGTGAATGTTGATGTGTTGATGTTGTTGATGAATTGAATGACAATGGTGGTCCATGATTGTCCAAGACAAATTTCTTCACCTGGGCCCGGTTTTTCAAAAGTAATCCACTAGGATTTTGGATAACGGATTGGATCAAATCTTGAAAATGTGTTTTTCAAAAGAAAAAACGGATTACATAATCGGATTAGATCACGTAATCCAATCTTGGTTTTGATCTGGATCAAACCTTTAGTTTGGGTTTTTCAGAACTTTTTTGTAGGATTTGGATCACTTTGATCCAAAAAATCTGGATTAAACTGATCCCAACCAGTGCTCAAACAGGATAAGAAATCACATTGTAGAACTATAGATAAAGAGCAACAAGTAGAATAGCCAGTGTGGGGTCAATATAAGTTTATTTTTATTTGAAATGAAAACACACACATTTATAAAAAACTAAAAACAAGAAAAACCCCACCCCATCCTCTTCCAGCAGTCCGCTCATCTGAGACCTACAACACAAACACTGTACATTGAGGATATTTATAACAAGTATCAAGTATAGATGTATTGAATTAAAAAAAAAAAGACAATGTCAAATACTCCACAATAATTTCAGACTTCCTCATCTGATGTGGAGAGACCAGCTTGTCTGAGCGTAGCCTTTAGGAGGTGGATCTCAAGTCTGGCCTTGGTTTGCTGCAGTTTGGTCAGAGTCAGTTGTTCCTCTGCCAGAATGAGCAAACAGGACGTGCAACAAGGGACGCAATAGTTAGACACTATTTCTGATTTGGATTTGTTTTGGATTTCAAAAATCAGTGATTGCCATTCTTTGCATTTTTTTGGTTATTCTGTAATCATTGCATGCATCACTAATAAATATTCTAAAAACAAAAATATTTTCGATTGTGATGTATATATATATCAATTAGTGACAGAATAAAATTTATTGTTTTTGCTCAATTTTGACAGCTGTTTGGGGGATTATTTTATGAGGCCAAACTCTTTCTACTTTGCTGTAGGCCAATACTGAAAGGCTGAATACGTTAAAGCCTACCTAATCACTGTAGCATGACGGATGAACAAATAAAATTAAAACCTTATGAATAAATAGGATATCTTGTAAGATACTGCATGATCCAAATATAGTATTATTTGATACATTTTTAAAGTTTTCATTACATTTTGGCCATGAAATCCACGCTGAATCCACCCTTCTGATGGGATCAGTTTAATCCAGATTTTTTGGATCAAAGTGATCCAAATCCTACAAAAAAGTTCTGAAAAACCCAAACTAAAGGTTTGATCCGGATCAAAACCAAGATTGGATTATGTGATCCGATTATGTAATCCATTTTTTCTTTTGAAAAACACATTTTCAAGATTTGATCCAATCCGTTATCCATATATACTTTTGAAAAACCGGGCCCTGGTGATAATAAAAAATCGGGACTGTGTTAAGTAGACATTGTTTTGAATAAATTTAAAAACTTTTATAACATGGTACTGAGTTTTTTTATTGATCAAACATGCTCGGAATACAAGTTTCTTCAGTTCTGTGGCGGACGGATATGTGACTGCAGTCCGCACCTGGAACTTAGGCTGTTTCGCGCTTTCCTGCCTCGTGTTGTACTTGCCGTCCCCACCAAGGAGTTTGTAAGTATTTTTGTAATATTGGTAAACTAATAGTGAGTGATTCCCGAAATTTTATTATAAAGTATTTTTCGTTAGTCCCAGTTGGTCCATCTAAGTCATCATTCAAATGTTTTTTCCTCCAAGTCTACATGCTTGCTAGTGTAACAGGTATACAAAGTATACAACTACATATTGTTATAATTCACACAAATTCAAACATATAATTCTTTTATGTTTTTATGATACCTGATCTAAAGGTGCGCTTCTCCTTTAAGTGTTGCATGGTCACAGTATGACCTAATTTCCTGTCCTAACTCCTCCTCTTCCCTTTTGAAACGTGATTCAAAGGAAGAGGTAGGTTTCTTTTGTCATCCTGTTAATTTTATGTAATCCTTATTTTAATTATATCTTTTATATTGGTATTTCCACCCAAACTTATGTATAAAGTACTATTCTATCTATCCTTGGGATTATTTTCGTCATGTTACGTTCATTGAGGTATATTTCTGTCTTTTATGTGAGACCAGCACATGGTAATGGAGGTGCACCATTTGTTTTATAGAGTGTTATAAGGGCCACTCAATCTGAGGCTGCTTATTTGTCTCTGATAAACAGTAAAAATGAATCGGCTGTCCCGTGTCTGTTTCTGCATCCACACAACGTAACACAACGCAGACCAAGTTTTAATACCCGCTGTCGCTGGCCGCACATAACGCTGGGCATAAGCGAGCCACACGGGTTACACTAGCAAAGGAAAATGTTAACGTTAGCTATGAAGGACGGAAATGAGGCACATGTGTAAATACCAACAGCAGTATCCTAGACCTAAAATAAAGCTAAAGCAAGCTAAAAAAAAAAAAAATAACACAAATAAAGCTGGATGCGCAAAGAAGGTGAGATGAGTGTCCGACTTAAGATAATACCTTAGCGTCAAAAGCAATGGGTTGTGGCGCTCATTTTACGGCCACAGTAAAAAAAAAAAAAAAAAGAAAGAAATTAATTATTTAAACTTTATATGGTTAGAAACGTAAGAAGTTACACTTTTATTTGATACCAGGGGCGTAAATCGCGGGGGGGCAGGGGGGTATCTCCCCCCCCCCCCCAAAAAAAAAATAAAAAAAAATAATTAATAATCACGCTAAGTATTGTAATTAAATTATATAAACTTATAATAACGATGTAAGTAAAGCAATGCAAACGCAAACGGGCGTTTTAAGTTTAGAAACATTTTGAGTCACCCCTCTCTTGCCTCACAGTGGTTTGTCCACCGCGCACGTCACACTTGTCTGTGTGTGTGTAGATTCTGTAGAAGTCCGGCGGCGCCGGCGGGAGAGAACAGATGAGTTCCAGCAAAGACTATAGAATAAACTAGATAAAAAAGTTTGAGGACAAACTTTAAGTTGGCTTGAAAAAGCCGGTCCAGAAAGTTTGTAGTAGTTTTAAAAGTGTGAAGTTTGAGAGTTTTCAGTTTAAAAGTTTAAGTTTTAGTTTAGTAGTTAGATTTAACATTAGGCTAATCACTATTAGCATGTAGCTATTCACTGCTAGCATGTGTAGCATGTTGGAAGTCCAGATTGCTAGCATGAGTCAAAAGAGCCAACTGCCATGTCTCTACAATGTTCTTATGCAGAGACATAGATCTTGCAAAACGGTTGCTAGGGTACTCTGTTCGGTTGCTAGGGAGTGGCTTGGCAGCTACCAGTGATGATACTCCAAAGGCTGCTTGACAATATAAACCAATCCCCATGTCTGTACGATGTTCTGATGCAGAGATATAGATTTTGCAAAACGGTTGCTAGGGTACTCTGTTTGGTTGCTAGGGAGTGGCTAGGTAGCTACCAGTGATGATACTCCAAAGGCTGCTTGACAATGTAAACCAACCCCCATGTCTGTACGATGTTCTGATGCAGAAATATAGATTTTGCAAAACGGTTGCTAGGGTACTCTGTTTGGTTGCTAGGGAGTGGCTTTGTAGCTACCAATGATGATACTCCAAAGGCTGCTTGACAATATAAACCAACCCCCATGTCTGTACGATGTTCTGATGCAGAGATATAGATTTTCCAAAACGGTTGCTAGGGTACTCCGTTTCGTTGCTAGGGAGTGGCTTGGAAGCTTCCAATGATGATACTCCAAAGGCTGCTTGACAATATAAACCAACCCCCATGTCTGTACGATGTTCTGATGCAGAGATATAGAATTTGCAAAACGGTTGCTAGGGTACTCTGTTTGGTTGCTAGGGAGTGGCTTGGCAGCTACCAGTGATGATACTCCAAAGGCTGCTTGACAATATAAACCAACCCCCATGTCTGTACGCTGTTCTGATGCAGAGATATAGAATTTGCAAAACGGTTGCTAGGGTACTCTGTTTGGTTGCTAGGGAGTGGCTTTGCAGCTACCAGTGATGATAGATAGATAGATAGATAGATAGATAGATAGATAGATGAGTTTGAATGAGATAGATAGATAGATAGATAGATAAGTTTGAATGAGATAGATAGATAGATGAGTTTGAATGAGTTAGATAGATAGATAGATGAGTTTGAATGAGTTAGATAGATGATAGATAGATAGATAGATAGATAGATAGATAGATAGATAGATAGATAGATAGATAGATTTAGTTTGAATGAGTTAGATAGATAGATAGATAGATAGATAGATAGATAGAGTTTAATGAGTTTCAATGGATTAGAAATAGTACATAGAATGGCAGTTGAGTCTAATTGAGTTTTTGAGTCTAATGGGCTTCCATAGTTTGAATTTGAATTTTGACAGTTGGAATTTGAAAGTCTTGGCTCATTTGAACATTCCATCAATGAAAGTCAATGGGATTTTTCCGAGCTTTAATAGTCATTTTTAGGAAAACCGTAAGTCGGATCAGTTAGAAAAGATATAGCACACTAAGTCAGAACAGTTTGAAGGTCTAGTCCGAGTTTGGAGTTTGTGGAGTTAAAGCTCTAGGAGGAGTTAGTCTTGGAAATTCAAGTAAGAAGAAGAATAATAATAATAATAACTAGATAAAAAAGTTTGAGGACAAACTTTAAGTTGGCTTGAAAAAGCATAGCCAGAAAGTTTGAGAAGTTTTAAAAGTTTGAAGTTTGAAAGTTTAAGTTTTATTAGATAGATAGATAGTCACAGATGGATACTATGGAGTTTTTATAGAGTTATTAGCATGTTCTTAGCCCACTTTAGCACTTAGCTAATCACTATTAGCATGTAGCTATTCACTGCTAGCATGTTGGAAGTCCAGATTGCTAGCATGAGTCAAAAAGCCAACCCCCATGTCTCTACGATGTACTGATGCAGAGATATAGATTTTGCAAAACGGTTGCTAGGGTACTCTGTTTGGTTGCTAGGGAGTGGCTTGGCAGCTACCAGTGATGATACTCCAAAGGCTGCTTGACAATATAAACCAACCCCCATGTCTGTACGATGTTCTGATGCAGAGATATAGATTTTGCAAAACGGTTGCTAGGGTACTCTGTTTGGTTGCTAGGGAGTGGCTTGCCAGCTACCAATGATGATACTCCAAAGGCTGCTTGACAATATAAACCAACCCCCATGTCTGGACGATGTTCTGATGCAGAGATACAGATTTTGCAAAACGGTTACTAGGGTACTGTTTGGTTGCTAGGGAGTGACTTGCCAGCTACCAATGATGATACTCCAAAGGCTGCTTGACAATATAAACCAACCCCCATGTCTGTACGATGTTCTGATGCAGAGATATAGATTTTGCAAAATGGTTGCTAGGGTACTCTGTTTGGTTGCTACGGTGTTGCTATGCGGTTGCTAGGGTACTCGGGGTGGTTGCTAAGGTGTTGCTATGCGGTTGCTATGGTACTTGGGGTGGTTGCTAAGTTGTTGCTATGCGGTTGCTAGGGTACTCGGGGTGGTTGCTAGGGTGTTGCTATGCGGTTGCTAGGGTACTCGGGTGGTTGTTAAGGTGTTGCTATGCGGTTGCTAGGGTACTCGGGGTGGTTGCTAGGGTGTTGCTATGCGGTTGCTATGGTACTCGGGGTGGATGCTAAGGTGTTGCTATGCGGTTGCTAGGGTACTCGGGGTGGTTGCTAGGGTGTTGCTATGCGGTTGCTAGGGTACTCGGGGTGGTTGCTATGGTGTTGCTATGCGGTTGCTATAGTACTCGGGGTGGATGCTAAGGTGTTGCTATGCGGTTGCTAGGGTACTCGGGGTGGTTGCTAGGGTGTTGCTATGCGGTTGCTAGGGTACTCGGGGTGGTTGCTAGGGTGTTGCTATGCGGTTGCTAGGGTACTCGGGGTGGTTGCTAGGGTGTTGCTATGCGGTTGCTAGGGTACTCGGGGTGGTTGCCATGGTGTTGCTATGCGGTTGCTATTGTATCCAGGCTGGTTGCTAGGATGATGCCAGGGTGATTTGTGTGGTTGCTATGCAGTTGCCATGGTGTTCTGGGTGGTTGCTAGGTTGTTTTGGGTGGTTGCTAGGTTGTTTTGGGTGGTTGCTATGAGAGTTGATCATAGATAGATAGATAGAGTTTATGAATTTGAATGAGTTGATAGATAGATGATAGATAGAGAGATAGATGAGAAGTGATAGATGAGAAGAGAGATAGATGAGAAGTGATAGATGAGAAGATAGATAGATTGATAGATGAGAAGTGATAGATAGATAGAGAAATAGCTAGATTTAGTTTGATAGATAGATAGATAGATTAGAAAGAGAAATAGATAGATTTAGTTTGATATAGATTAGAAAAAGAAATAGATAGATAGATTTAGTTTGATAGATAGATAGATTAGAAAGAGAAATAGATAGATAGATTTAGTTTGATAGATAGATAGATAGATAGATTTAGTTTGATAGATAGATAGATTTAGTTTGATAGATAGATAGATAGATAGATAAGACATATTAGATAGAATGGAAGTTTGAATGAGTCTCAATGGATTAGAAATAGTACATAGAATGGCAGCTAATGGAGTCTGATGAGCCTCTCCAACTGTCAAAATTTGAATTTTGACAGTTGGAGTTTGAATAGTCTTGGCTCATTTGAACATTCCGTCAATGAAAGTCAATGGGATTTTTCCAAGTTTTGATCAGCTTTTTTAGGAAAACCGTAAGTCTGATCAGTCTGAAAAGATATAGCACACTAAGTCAGAATAGTCTGAAGGTCTGGTCCGAGTTTGGTGGTTGTAGCTTGAACAGTCTAGGAGGAGATGCATTTAGAAATTTAGTCTAAGAATAATAACTAGATAAAAAAGTTTGAGGACAAACTTTAAGTTGGCTTGAAAAAGCATAGCCAGAAAGTTTGAAGAAGTTTTAAAAGTTTGAAGTTTGAAAGTTTAAGTTTTATTAGATAGATAGATAGATAGATAGATTGGTAGTTGTCACAGATGGATAATATGGAGTTTTTATAGAGTTATTAGCATGTTCTTAGCCCACTTTAGCACTTAGCTAATCACTATTAGCATGTAGCTATTCACTGCTAGCATGTTGGAAGTCCAGATTGCTAGCATGAGTCAAAAAGCCAACCGCCATGTCTCTACGATGTAAAGATGCAGAGATATAGATTTTGCAAAACGGTTGCTAGGGTACTCTGTTTGGTTGCTAGGGACTGGCTTGGCAACTACCAATGATGATACTCTAAAGGCTACTTGACAATATAAACCAACCCCCATGTCTGTACGATGTTCTGATACAGAGATATAGATCTTGAAAAACGGTTGCTAGGGTACTGTTTGGTTGCTAGGGAATGGCTTGGCAGCTGCCAATGATGATACTCCAAAGGCTACTTGACAATATAAACCAACCCCCATGTCTGTATGATGTTCTGATTTGGATATAGATAGATAGATAGATAGATAGATAGATTTAGTTTGATAGATAGATAGATTAGAAAGAGAAATAACTAGATTTAGTTTGATTGATAGATAGATAGATTAGAAAGAGAAATAGATTTAGTTTGACAGATAGATAGATTTAGTTTGATAGATAGATAGATAGATAGATTAGAAAGAGAAATAGCTAGATTTAGTTTGATAGATAGATAGATAGATAGATAGATTAGAAAGAGAAATAGCTAGATTTAGTTTGATAGATAGATAGATTTAGTTTGATAGATAGATAGATAGATTAGAAAGAGAAATAGCTAGATTTAGTTTGATAGATAGATAGATTAGAAAGAGAAATAGCTAGATTTAGTTTGATAGATAGATAGATAGATTAGAAAGAGAAATAGCTAGATTTAGTTTGATAGATAGATAGATAGATATATAGATAGAGATTTAGTTTGATAGATAGATAGATAGATAGATAAGACATATTAGATAGAATGGAAGTTTGAATGAGTCTCAATGGATTAAAAATAGTACATAGAATGGCAGCTAATGGAGTCTGATGAGCCTCTCCAACTGTCAAAATTTGAATTTTGACAGTTGGAGTTTGAATAGTCTTGGCTCATTTGAACATTCCGTCAATGAAAGTCAATGGGATTTTTCCAAGTTTTAATCAGCTTTTTTAGGAAAACCGTAAGTCTGATCAGTCTGAAAAGATATAGCACACTAAGTCAGAACAGTTTGAAGGTCTAGTCCGAGTTTGGTGGTTGTAGCTTGAACAGTCTAGGAGGAGATGCATTTAGAAATTTAGTCTAAGAAGAATAATAATAATAAGCTTAAGTACAATATCAGTAAGTTGGCTTTTTCAAGCCAACTTAATAATAACTAGATAAAAAAGTTTGAGGACAAACTTTAAGTTGGCTTGAAAAAGCCGGTCCAGAAAGTTTGAAGTAGTTTTAAAAGTGTGAAGTTTGAGAGTTTTCAGTTTAAAAGTTTAAGTTTTAGTTTAGTAGTTAGATTTAACATTAGGCTAATCACTATTAGCATGTAGCTATTCACTGCTAGCATGTGTAGCATGTTGGAAGTCCAGATTGCTAGCATGAGTCAAAAGAGCCAACTGCCATGTCTCTACGATGTTCTTATGCAGAGATATAGATCTTGCAAAACGGTTGCTAGGGTACTCTGTTCGGTTGCTAGGGAGTGGCTTGGCAGCTACCAGTGATGATACTCCAAAGGCTGCTTGACAATATAAACCAACCCCCATGTCTGTACGATGTTCTGATGCAGAGATATAGAATTTGCAAAACGGTTGCTAGGGTACTCTATTTGGTTGCTAGGGAGTGGCTTTGCAGCTACCAATGATGATACTCCAAAGGCTGCTTGACAATATAAACCAACCCCCATGTCTGTACGATGTTCTGATGCAGAGATATAGATTTTGCAAAACGGTTGCTAGGGTACTCTGTTTGGTTGCTAGGGAGTGGCTTGGCAGCTACCAGTGATGATACTCCAAAAGGCTGCTTGACAATATAAACCAACCCCCATGTCTGTACGATGTTCTGATGCAGAGATATAGATTTTGCAAAACGGTTGCTAGGGTACTCTGTTTGGTTGCTAGGGAGTGGCTTGGCAGCTACCAATGATGATACTCCAAAGGCTGCTTGACAATATAAACCAACCCCCATGTCTGTACGATGTTCTGATGCAGAGATATAGATTTTGCAAAACGGTTGCTAGGGTACTCTGTTTGGTTGCTAGGGAGTGGCTTGGCAGCTACCAATGATGATACTCCAAAGGCTGCTTGACAATATAAACCAACCCCCATGTCTGTACGATGTTCTGATGCAGAGATATAGATTTTGCAATACGGTTGCTAGGGTACTCTGTTTGGTTGCTAGGGAGTGGCTTGGCAGCTACCAATGATGATACTCCAAAGGCTGCTTGACAATATAAACCAACCCCCATGTCTGTACGATGTTCTGATGCAGAGATATAGATTTTGCAAAATGGTTGCTAGGGTACTCTGTTTGGTTGCTAGGGAGTGGCTTGGCAGCTACCAGTGATGATAGATAGATAGATAGATAAATAGATGAGTTTGAATGAGATAGATAGATAGATAGATAGATAGATAGATAGATAAGTTTGAATTAGATAGATAGATAGATAGATGAGTTTGAATGAGTTAGATAGATAGATAGATAGATAGATGAGTTTGAATGAGTTAGATAGATAGATAGATAGATAGATAGATAGATAGATTTAGTTTGAATGAGTTAGATAGATAGATAGATAGATAGATAGAGTTTAATGAGTTTCAATGAGTTTCAATGGATTAGAAATAGTACATAGAATGGCAGTTGAGTCTAATTGAGTTTTTGAGTCTAATGGGCTTCCATAGTTTGAATTTGAATTTTGACAGTTGGAATTTGAAAGTCTTGGCTCATATGAACATTCCGTCAATGAAAGTCAATGGGATTTTTCCGAGCTTTAATAGTCATTTTTAGGAAAACCGTAAGCCGGATCAGTTAGAAAAGATATAGCACACTAAGTCAGAACAGTTTGAAGGTCTAGTCCGAGTTTGGAGTTTGTGGAGTTAAAGCTCTAGGAGGAGTTAGTCTTGGAAATTCAAGTAAGAAGAAGAATAATAATAATAATAAGTTTAAATAGGATTACAGTAAGTTGGCTTTTTCAAGCCAACTTAATAATAAGCTTAAGTAGTAGATCAGTAAGTTGGCTTTTTCAAGCCAACTTAATAAGTTTAAATAGGATTACAGTAAGTTGGCTTTTTCAAGCCAACTTAAAAAGGGAAAGGGACCTTGGTTCCTGTAAATCGGCAAGGCTATTTTATTCAAAAACATAGGATGAAGTGATTATTTTCTCTTTAATGCTGACGGTGCTGAGTAATTAGTCATAACAACAACAACAAAAAAAGATGATAACTGGTGATTTTTTTCTGTGAGTCCGCTATTTTAGCGATTATAATGTTACCTAGCTTGTTTGGTAGCTTGTTTACCATAGCTTGTTGGATACTAAGTCATCCACACCAACAACAATTAACATTGTGATAAGAATATGTGAACTGTAATAAGGCTAATAGATTTACTGTTGTGTTGGGTTATGTTCAGTGTATATTCATGGTATTTTGGTGACTTGGTTGTAAACAACTTTAAAAATATAATATATAAGATTTTGAAGAAGAATATTTTGGCCAGTTTAGTCAGTTTTTCATTGAACCAAAGAGAAACTGTGAGCATATTGGCAGTCCCCATGCTACACTAATAATAGTAGGTCTTCTGTGTAACACAACATATATTTTTTATAAGTAAAATTTTGGCTGTATTATTAGCGCCCCCTTCAAAAATTGCATTTAAGAAATTTTATTTTTATTGTCCCCTCCTGTCAGATGAAATTTATGCCCCTGATTAGCTGTCTGAACACCAGAGACAAACGGTTTTATCACCCGTTAAAGACAAAAAAAAGTAATCGAATTTTAGTTTAAAGTGTCAGACTCATGTTAGCTGATTGTATAGCGTCCACGCTGACATGGTTCAAAGACCAAGATACTTGGTTCAAAGACCAGAATCAGGCTATGTTGTCGTATAAAATTAAATGAAGTAACTGAAATGTGACCCATGCTAATTAATTCCTCCCCTCCCCTCCTTTCTCTCGTCTCTCTTTTATCTTTTATTAGAATCCCTCATTCATCAGAGCAGCTACCAAGAGAAGTGAGTATTTGTCCTCTGCCTCCTTTGTCTCAATGTTATTTCAACACAAAGTCTCCAAAGTACTTACATACATATGCAACTGATCTCAGCTGGTATTCTGTCTATAATGGAGTGGAATGGAAATTTCTAAGTGACCCCAGACTTTTGACTGGGACCTTGAATTTCACCTTGGGGATCAATATAGTATCTATCATGTGATTGCAATAGACATACAATATATTAAAATAAAAATAAATATGAATTGATTTTTTGAATTCTATGAATCGATTTTGAATCTGTAGTTGAGTTGTAGTTGAATCAATTCTTTTTCACACACCCCGTGTGTGTGTGTGTATATATATATATAATATATATATGTTTGTATATGGTAGACACACATACATGTATACATAGCTGCTTTAACAAAACAACACAAAACCAAAGATATCTGCCCTTTATCGGCAGATAGTGCTAATTGATGATCAACAATCAGTATCTGCATATAAAAACAGGACAAGGCACATCTCTAGTGTGTGTGCACGCAAAATAATTAATATAACTGGATTTTGTTATGAGACTTTCAACTTTTTTATGGTTACAGATGGCTTATTTAAGAATGTGGAGAAAACGTAAAGCAGATATCAATGAACTTCTCCTGTCTGAAAACGACAATGCAGTGACAATCAACAACGCAGTCATGACAAATGACAGAAAGGAAACAACCAATGATGATGGTGGAAGCAATACTGATGACCACAGCACCATTGTGACCACTGATGGTTCAGACTTTGACACAGACATTGGAATGTGTGACTCAGATGTGGAGATTTTGAATCCCGAACCAGAGGCCCAAGTTAGAAACCTAGGCAATGACTTGCGAGAGTGGAGTACAAGACACCAAATTACTAATAGGTCCCTAAATGAATTATTGCAAATGCTAAGGGATCATGGACATGTACTCCCCAAAGATTCCCGCACATTACTAGCCACCCCTCAAGTCATTGACAGCCATTCAAAATGCAATGGACAGTATATATACAATGGCTTGGAGGGCGGCATTTCCTGTATACTGTGTCAAAATGATGCTTTCAGGCAACAACACAGTACGGTCAGTTTAGATGTCAACATTGATGGACTACCAATCTTTAAAAGTAGCAAAATCCAGTTCTGGCCAATACTGGTGAAATTTAACAATTTCAATCCATTTATTGTGGCATTATACTGTGGGGAAAGCAAGCCTGAGCCCCTTGATGATTATCTCCATGACTTTTTGGAGGAGTTCAATAATCTCCAACAGAATGGCCTGGTGATTCGTGGCAAAAAGTTTGCAGTAAATATTCATACCTTTGTTTGTGATGCACCGGCAAGAGCATATTTAAAATGCATTAAAGGTCATACTGCATATGACAGTTGTGAGAGGTGCCAAGTGAAAGGCCAGTATGTCGAAAGAAGAGTCGTCTTCAATCAGTTGACATCCACCTTGCGCACAGATGAAGCATTTAGTCAGATAGAGTATTCCCGCCATCAAAATGGGTCTAGCCCTTTAATAGCTGCTGGGATTCCCTGTGTCAGTGCCTTTGTGTTAGACTATATGCATACGATTTGCTTGGGTGTTGTTAGGCGGCTGCTGGTGTATCTGACTAGAGGCCCAAAACTGTGTAGGCTCTCTGTGAGACAGAAAATTGAAATATCACAAAAACTGAACATGCTACGAGGCCATATGCCCAGCGAGTTTGCGCGACAGCCCCGTGGCCTTCAGGAGTTGGACAGGTGGAAAGCCACAGAGTTCCGTCAGTTTCTTCTTTACACGGGACCCATAGTACTCAAAAATACTGTCTCTTCACAGCTGTATGATCATTTTGTGACATTGACCGTGGCAGTATCCATCATGCTGGACTCGGATGACGTGACAAGAGCTGCCTATTTGGATTTTTCTTCTGAACTGATGAGGCACTTTGTGTCTAGCTGCCCTGCACTCTATGGAAAAACATTTGCTGTGTACAATGTGCATGCCCTGTTACACATCCATGAAGATGTCTCTCGTTTCAAATGCTCTTTAAATGACATATGTTGCTTTCCATATGAGAATTATTTGCAGCAGATCAAAAGATTGGTCAGGACTGGCCAAAATCCATTAGCGCAGGTGTCCAAACGACTGGTCGAAATTGAACATGCCCAGGGGAATTCCAGTGCACAGTCTAAGGCGAAGCCCAAAATGTACATTTCAACAAAAATGAGAGACAGCTGCTTCCTTTTGAAAGATGAGAGGTTTGCTTTTGTTCAAGAGAGGAGGGGAGATGGGACGGTTGTTTGCGATGTGATAAAACAGAGACACACTGTCAATCTGTTTGACAAACCATGTCTGTCAAAGCTCTTGAACATTGGTTACATAGGGCATAGCCGTAGATTCAAAAGAAAAGAACTCAAGGAAGAAGACCTCAGTCGAAAAGTAGCCTGTCTACCTTACAACAATGGCTCTGTCATGATTCCTCTGCGGCATGGCATTGAACATTCATGTTGAAGATTGGCAAGTCAAAAAGTATGTTGGAAATATACTGGTGTGTGTGTTTAAAAACTTTCATTTTTTAATATATTAATTTTTGTTGCAGGTTATGCTTTTTGTCAGAGCCGTTTGGAATGAAAATGGGAAGGAAATGGAGGGGACCATCCCTGATGCCTGGGTTAATGTAGCTGAGAAAACCCTTCGGTGGCCAAAGACAAGGGCAAAATATTGTTTTGAAAACCATGTGGCCCCTAAGGATGACTGGGATATGTTCCCATTGTTGAAAGTGAAATTTACCGCAGGTAACCTCTCATATTTTGATACCATGGTAAAACAAATTTGAGAAGTTATGTGGACAAGACATTGATATAAGCTTTGATGACATGCATGCTGTCTTTGCAGAAAGTCTCCATGAGTGTGAGGAATATGATCAAACCAGCCATGCTGAACAATGTGAAGATGAAGACGAAGAGGTTATAGTGCGAAAGAGGATGAAAAAAACTAAAACTTTTGAAGATTATGTTGAAGGTATGCCCCTATCATTGGCTGAATAGTGAAAACATGCATACTCGCGTTACAATTGGAACGTGTTTTATTATTCAAAGGATCTGACCTGTCTGAGGCGACTGCTGAGGGGGAGGATAAAGAAGAGAGGAAAGGAGGTACAGAAATGTTTCTTGTGGCATTAATTGAATGTATTGAAATGTTGCCTGTGCTCAGTACAAAATCAAGTAAACTGTATATTAATTTTTTTTATACCCCTTATTTACTGATCAGATGCCAGTCCCGAAATTCCAGTCTTTCCCACCCCACCAATCAAAATGTCAAAGAATGGTGAGTTGTTGCTAAGGTGACATGCACATTTTAACCAGATTTAAATTTTAAGTTAAGTATTTGTAATTTTATTAAACTTTGTCTGTCTTTGTTGTCATTGGGTTGCATCAGATCAAATCATGGCGAGTAGAGCTGTCAATCTTCCAATTTAATACCATTCAAATTTCATTTTTTTTATATATTCGAATATTTAATGCTCAAATGCAGCCATTACTTTTTATTACTGTACTATTATGCATTGTCAATCTTGTACTGAAACATTATCTAACAAGTGTATTGAAGCGGCTATAAAGGCTAGCGGTGATCGGTTAGCACAATTACAGCATGTTCGAAAGCACAGCCGAAACGATTTCATAACATAACAATAGCTTTAGCCGCAATGCCAATGGCTGCTGTGGAAAAAATTCAGTGATTGCTAAATAAGAGACAAACCTTTTCCAGTTGTCTTTATAAAGATTTATTTTCTTGCAAGAAACAGTCAAACAATGAGTGGCTGCAGACTGTGGCCACCAACCATAACAATCCTTTGGTTTTTATACCTCCCTCTTACTCAAGGCTAATGCCACTCTTCTCCTGTAATCACTACTGTGATCACACAATATTAGTAAAATATCTAATTGAAATGACTTTGACTGATATTGCGATTGTGATATGATCATTATTATATGATTATATGAACATTATCATATCATTATTTTCACTGTAAAATATTTAAAAAAAGATTGAAGTGGGTTTTTTTTTTTTTTTTTTTTGCGAGAAGTCTCTATTTGTAGGCCGGGATGTCTCTGCAGCACCACAATACTTTATTTTAGAATGGTATGACATTTTGCATTTAACAAAAATTGCACCCCCACTGCAATTTGGATATTGCGCTAGTTCATATTGCGATTTTGATAAAATTGTGATTAATTGCACAGCCCTACCTACTACTGATCATGACTGACTGACGTTTCCGATTTGGTTTGTTTAGGTTCACCCAGGTCTGTGGGCCAGGAAAAGTCAACTATTCGTGAGTATATCCTTTCATTGCTGAATATTGCAGGCAGGTCACTAGGACTATTGTTCATGACTGACTTATGTTTGTGACTGATGTTTCTGCTCTCCATTGCTTAGGTACACCCAAGTCTGTGGATCGTAACAGGTCAAGTAGTGGTGAGTTTAACTTCTCATTTTTAAAATATCAAATCAGCATGCAGATCAGTAGCACTATTGATCATGACTGACTGATGTTTTTGTCTGACGTTTCTGCTCTCCATTGCTTAGGTACACCCAAGTCTGTGGGTCGTAACAGGCCAAGTAGTGGTGAGTTTAAGTTTTCAGTTTTAGATTATCAAATCAGCATGCAGATCAGTAGCACTATTGATCATGACTGACTGAGGTTTGTGACTGATGTTTCTGCTCTCCATTGCTTAGGTACACCCAAGTCTGTGGATCGTAACAGGTCAAGTAGTGGTGAGTGTAACTTTTCATTTTTAGATAATCAAATCAGCATGCAGGTAACGAACACTATTGATCATGACTGACTGATGTTTTTGACGTTTCTGCTCTCCATTGCTTAGGTACACCCAAGTCTGTGGGTCGCAACAGGCCAAGTAGTGGTGAGTTTAGGTTTTCATTTTTAGATTATCAGCATGAAGGTCAGTAACACTTTTGATCATTGTTGACTGATGTTGCTGCTCTGCTTTGTTTAGGTTCACCCAGGTCTGTGGGCCAGGACAAGTCAACTAGTCGTGAGTATATCCTTTCAATTGCTGAATATTGCAGGCAGGTCACTAGGACTGTTGTTCATGACTGACTTATGTTTGTGACTGATTTTCTGCTCTCCATTGCTTAGGTACATCCAGGACTGTGGACCGCGACAGTTCTACTAGTGGTGAGTTTAACTTCTCATTTTTAAAATATCAAATCAGCATGCAGATCAGTAGCACTATTGATCATGAAAAACTGATGTTTCAGTATTGGGTTGCACAGGTTCGTCAAGGTCCAGATCCAGGTCCAGGTCCGTGGGCCGGGACAGTTCAAGTAGTTGTAAGTATAGCCAGTCGCAGTTGGCTTGTCTTATTGCATATCAAATCAGCATAGGTCATTAGGGCTGTGACGGTAGGCGTGACAACCGCGCCACCGCGGTCGTGGAGTGTCACCGGCGGTAGTGTGACATCATATATAATATATATTTATATATCTCAGAGATCGCGTTAACCGAAAATGTTCCGTCTTTGATGGAATTTTTTTTAGCAGTGAAAGAAAAAAAATCTGCAGCCCGTCCGTCATTTTGACAGATTATGTAGCTTGTAACTGTAATTCCCACCCCTGTCCAGTAGGCGGTGAGTGCGCTCCAGTGTGGCTCAGAGAGCGAGTTCAGTCTCCAGAATAAAATGAAAACGATGCGTTGTTTGATTACACACAGACGAGCACCCTAGTTTAAGTCAATTTTAAAGTAATAAATTACTTATGCTTACTTACATAATTAAGTTTTGTTATTTTTCTTGCTGACTATGAGTTTATGGTCAACGAATGGCTTTTCTGAGGTATATTGTTACGTGACATTATTTGCAATACTGATTGAACTGATGTGATACAGATTTCGGTAAGCTACTTTATCTTTCAACATATTTTTTTTATTTTCATTCATGTTTATTTCGTTCTGTACAGTAGTAAAGAGGAAAGGATAATCACATTCACTCACAATCCGCGACGTGTTCAAGATGGAAACTGAAAGTGACGCAGTCTTTGATCAACTTTCTTTTCATAATATAAATAAACGCATAGCCTATGCCTATTTGCTTATCCTGTAAGTTCGTGAATAAAAATGAAAATGTGGACGAAATCAGAAGCTATTAAATGTCTTATTAAAATATAAAAATTAAAATGACGAGTAATTATTGATTATGATGGATTTTTTTTACGATCCTGCCCATCAAAATGACGGCGAAACGCAAGTCTAAAGCAACCTCTGATGTTATAATATATATATATATATATATATATATATATATATATAGCCTATATATAAAACCAAACCCCGCCCCCTTCGGACCCCACCACCGCAACACCGGCAGTTGTCGGTGATTTACCACCGCGGTGGTAAAAATTTGCCACCGTCACAGCCCTATAGGTCATTAGCACTATTGATGATGGCTAAATCTGGGCTGCTCAGGTTCCTCCAGGTCTGTGAGCCGGGACAGTTCAAGTAGTCGTGAGTATTGCCAGTTACATTTGGCTTCTCTTATTGAATGTCAAATTAGCATGAAGAATACTATTGTTACTGGACTGACTAATGTTGGTGGTTTGGGTTTATCAGGTGTACCCAGGTCCCAGGCTGTGGAGAGCAGGTCCATGGATGGTGAATGCCATTGGTTGTATCACTCAATGAGGCACATTGTACATATGTTCAAAATATATTGATCGCTTCACACACTTTTTTTTTTTCTTTCCTGCTTAGGTCTTTCACATGCAAGGTCCATTTCCAATAGGGATGTGCCAACCACATTCCCGCTGTCAGAAGCGAGTAAGTACAATAATATTTTCATGTGACACCCAGACTAATAACTTGTGTATTATAACATTGCATTCCCTTTGTAACTGTTTGGTAAATCAGACTTTGGCATTTATGACATTTAGTTTAGAACAATCTCTTAATATTTTTTTTTTTTTTTAATGAAAAACGGTTAAGGTTTCCCTTTTGAATAAAATGTTAATAAAACTAGCTAATTGAATAATTATAAATTTTTCTGGGATTACAAGAGAGCAAGTCATGTCACCTTTATTTATATAGCACTTTTTACAGTGCAGATTGTTACAAAGCTGCTTCACAGTGTTAAACCAGAAAATAATGCAACAGAATTTGATTAGGCTGTACAGCTGCTCTGGAGAAAACAGTGATGTCATCAGCTCAGTTCAATTATCATATAGTGACAATGCGGACAGATCAGTAATATAGTTGAAATTTCAGTGCCCCCGACTGAGCAAGCCAAGCATTCTTTTACTGAAAGGCTGAAATGCTTGCTTTTATCAGAGAACCATGATTATAGTGAGTAATAATTTTTTTCTTAATTTCTCATTATTGCCAGAGTTCCAGAAAATCGTTCTTACAAAGCTGGTGACTCTCACTGATGAAGTCAGAAAAATGCAGAGGAGCGTACCTCAATCTGGAATTGAAATAAAGAAGATGGGCACCTTGGAAGAGTTCCAGAGGGAGGAGGCTTCTCTTCTGGAACCACACAAATTTGAAACCTTGGTAAGATGTTTTCAACCTCTAATGCCAAATGGGGTTATGCGGAACGCTGAGTGTTTGTACCGGAAAACAGGTCTAATCATTTCCGCTTTTCACTTCACTACACATCTGTAGCGGTAGGGTACACATCTGATCTCTTAGGTAACTGATAAGTTTTGCTTATTATAATAAAACTCTTATTTCTGATCAAACTTTAGTCTATATCTTTTAATTAAAATGTTGGATTGTTAAAATATCTGGAATGGCAACATCCGAGCAACAGTTTTTGTTGTGTGCCGAGCTGCGAGTATTTTTAAAACACTAAGAAACAACGTGAAACTTTGCTCCAATTATCTCCAGGGGCTCTACACATGAACTCCAGCATTGAGAACATTGTGTATAGTTTACTAAAAGGTTTTAAACAACTCCCTTAAGCAATTAGAATAATCATGTATTTTATTAACACTGTATTGATAGTGACAAATTAATATAACTGATTTTACAATATATATATATATATATATATATATATATATATATATATATAATTTTTTTTTTTTTTTTTTTTTTTTTTTTTTTTTTTCATTTTGGTTTGTTTTGAGGAATAAGGTGATCTTTTGGGCAAATCTGCATTTTTATATTTTACCTACTGATACAATTTGTTGGAAAATGTGATATTAAACAAAGCTTGCAATTTTCTCAAGACTAGACCAGATGCATATAATTGTTAAAATTGACAGTTTTTCAGGGCAGCAAACAACTGGACCCCACTGGTTGAACTTTTTTCTATCCATACAATGTTATCACCTTTTTACTCTTAATATTTTTTCATGTTTTTTTTTTTTTTTTTTTTTTTTTTTTTTAATCATAGGTTTGTCAGCTGGCAAGAGTGGGGGGGAGAGATGTTAAGGACTGCACGCACAAAGTGATGGACAGGTATTTATTTACACATTTACTTAACAGACATAGGTCTTTAGACATTTGACCAGAACAATTGATCATATTAGTTCAGCTCTACTTTGGTTTTCTTATGTCCCCAATTTTTCATTTGGTGGTTGACAGAATTTAGTTGATGGTTTAAGTATAAGGAGCAGGACTACGCTTGGCGATATGGATAAAAAATCATATCTTGGTGTTCTTTGGCTCAATGGTGATATACAGTTTTATCTTTTTTTTTTTTATGAAAATGGATAAATATGTAGTTTTAAGTCAAAGCCACGTGTGAGATGTCATACGCACTAGGTCCCGACTGATACGGATTTTTTGAGCCGATGCTGATTTAAAGAGACTCAGAAATGCTGATTACCGATTAATCGTCCAATGTTTACATTTTTTATTTATAAAGAAGTGTGTAAATGTTGTTCATATGCAGGATGCACAATTAATGCATAAAAGGGTACTCTGTACTCTGTTTGTAAACCATAATAATAGCCATCTATCTTGTACAGGTTGACAACAAGGCGCTGGCCTTTAGGTTTACATTCCCCTTGCTATTTTCTTGATATCAAGTCAACCCCAAAACACTTTAAAACAAAACTTATTTATTTCAAAATACAAGTAAATACTACATAAGCAATAGATCAAAACACCATTCTTGTACATTGGTAATTGTGAAAAAGCTAGTCGCCTCATATGGTGTAGAGATTAATGAGAAAGTTGTTAGCAAAGTGTGCTAAATTGTCAAAGAGTCCTAACTTTAATTCTTACAGACATCTAGAAATCTACTAGGCACAGTTGCACGCATTTATAGGACTGAAGAAGGAAACGTAATGTTTGTTTACTGTATAACTTACCATCAACCAAACCTAAATCATCTGCATAGCAAGTTAGCAACAGAGCATCACCCGTATTCTCACTGGCGCGGTGAGAGCACTATCTGGCAGATCTCTCTCAGATCAGTCGTTTTCAGGCTATTTGATGAAGGTAAAAATAGTATGGCTGTGCATAATGCAGGGTTTTTTGTGTCATTGATTTTGAATTCCTGCAGGAAAAAGTTGAGGCAATTCAACTTATTGGAGAAATGCAATCTGCGGTCACCATGCATGGACAATCATGTTACGTGTGTGTGTGTGTGTGTGTGTGTGTGTGTGAGTGTGTGTGTGTAATAATTGCATATTATTTTTGTCTTGGATTGGATTAGGCTCTTCACCAATCAACTTATGACCAAATTCAATATGAAGGGGAAGGGTAAAAAAGGAAAATTACGGTTTGAGGACAAAACAGTGTTTTCAGCAATAAAAGGTTAGCTTCATATTATGGTCATTTAAAAAAAAAAATTGTATATATGTGTGTATATGTATGTGTGTGGAATGCTTAATATCAGGCTTGATGTAGTTTTACTTGATTTGTGATTTAATAACCATTTCATTTAATTGATTCGAGTACTTGATTTTCAACTATGTACACTCTGCTGCAAGCTAAACCACAACAGTGGCATTTGTATCCATTTATTTTACATGTGGATTTTTTTTGCTTTGATTGTAGCTGCTGTCATGAAATGGGATGCCGCTGCAACAGAGGCCCAGATAAAATCATCTGCAGCTGATCACCTGAAACATGCCCCTGGGAGACTCGGGGGTGGTGGCTATTAATCTTTAAGAGCCACATTTTGTTAATTGTTTTACTGTTTTAACAACATTTTATATATTTTGTAATTGTGTTAATTTCTGTTCTGGCTTTTAAGATTTGTGTTATTGTGTTCTAGCTGTGAAGTTTTGTTCACCAGAAAAAATTAGTAATAAAGTAGTTTGAGAATTTTAATAGTTGATTTCTTGGAGTGGTCAGTTTACAGGAAAATGGTAAGCAGTTTATTGCCATTATATTGATAAAATGCAGTTTATACAGTACACAGTTATTCAATTAAATATTCAATATTATCAGTATTCTTTAAAATCTTATTTAGGTCTATCGTCTGACGTTTCATGACACGACAACCATTAACAATGATTAACTGGGTTTTTCTCTGTGAGAACTGCCACTGTTTTGAAGTAAACATTTTTTACAGTTGGATCCATGCAAATATGCACAGTTGGGAATTCAGTGGGTCTTTAACAGTCTACTACAGAACATTAATTAACATTTCTACTACAGAAAACGCATCTAATACAACTTTTAGTCTGGCTACCTTTAGATGTCTAACAATCAGGTCTTTAGCATGTCTTTAATTGACGTCTATACAATGTCCTGAAAAGATGTATAATAAACGGTCAATCTGGCTCCTGTGAGGACGTCTTCTGGAGGTCTAACAATTATGTCTGTAACACGTCTTTAATTGACGTCTAAACAATGTCCAGAAAAGACGTAAAAAAAAACTCATTCTGGCTCCTGTGAGGACGTCTTCTGGAGGTCTAACAATTACGTCTGTAACACGTCTTTAATTGACGTCTAAACAATGTCCAGAAAAGACGTAAAAAAAACTTTCATTCTGGCTCCTGTGAGGACGTCTTCTGGAGGTCTAACAATTACGTCTGTAACACGTCTTTAATTGACGTCTAAACAATGTCCAGAAAAGACGTAAAAAAAAACTTTCATTCTGGCTCCTGTGAGGACGTCTTCTGGAGGTCTAACAATTACGTCTGTAACACGTCTTTAATTGACGTCTAAACAATGTCCAGAAAAGACGTAAAAAAAACTTTCGTTCTGGCTCCTGTGAGGACGTCTTCTGGAGGTCTAACAATTACGTCTGTAACACGTCTTTAATTGACGTCTAAACAATGTCCAGAAAAGACGTAAAAAAAACTTTCATTCTGGCTCCTGTGAGGACGTCTTCTGGAGGTCTAACAATTACGTCTGTAACACGTCTTTAATTGACGTCTAAACAATGTCCAGAAAAGACGTAAAAAAAACTTTCGTTCTGGCTCCTGTGAGGACGTCTTCTGGAGGTCTAACAATTACGTCTGTAACACGTCTTTAATTGACGTCTAAACAATGTCCAGAAAAGACGTAAAAAAAACTTTCATTCTGGCTCCTCTGAGGACGTCTTCTGGAGGTCTAACAATTATGTCTTTTAGACGTGTTCTAGACGACTTTTTGCTCGCTGGGTTAGTGGTTCCAAACTTTTGGACTGTACTGTATGTATATATATATATATTTGGTCTTTAACACTGTCTTACTACATTAGATCTTACAACAAACCTGGTAAAAATGACTGGTGGTCAAAAAAAAGCTTTGTTTTGCTTGCCAGGGGGGCGTTCCCCTCAGGGCGTGACGTTACGTGAAAACTATCAATTGTGACGCGAGAGCACATCCATGTAATGCGCGAGTGCGAATCTCTCCGCTCGCGCATGATTTCTTTTGCTCTCGCACAAATCTGGACGCGCGCTCTCAAATATACAGTGTTTTCTTATGAACTGCCTCTCCTCTCGCTCAGATATTGCTGTTTTCTGTGCGCTCGCGAATCTCTCTGTGCTTTCACACTAAAAATTAATTCACCCTCTGGATTAAATGCTGTCAAAAGTTATCAATCAGCAGGGATGGGCAGTATTTATGAAAGATATATTTCAAATACGTATTTCAAATACAAAATAGTTTTTTGTAACTTGTATTTGATAGGGTTGATGAAAATGGCTTCGTATTTTATATCAAAATACTTTAGTATTTTGTATTTTTGTATTTTTAAAATACTGTAAAATACTTTGTAAGAAGTTTTCATGATGACATCATAAAATTGCGGCCTCTGATTGGTGCTTACTCAATAGTTTGCAGAGACTTGTTGAGATCAGAACAGAAAATTGGTCCATATGGAAGAAGGTGGTCAAGAAACGTGCAGGCTGCCAGCTTTCCATCAATTTTTTGCATAAATTGCTATAATTTTTAACAGTTCATGTTAAGTTTTGGTGTCCGTTTTGGTAGCCTAGGCTAAATAGTATACCAATTTACATAATGTTCTTGAAAACAATTATACTGAGCAGCAGCCCCTCCTATATTTATGATTAACAATCAAATGATTAATTAGTTAGAAACTAGTTGCTATGAATACAGGAGCCATCAGTTGTCCTCTTATAAATGACTTGTTTGTCATTGAGTCAGTGTTGCTGATGCAAAGTAGGCCCTTCGTTACCAAACACCAAGTAACTAAATTAGGATACAAATTAAAACAACAGAGGTTGCAACCAAAGTGTTGTACAGAAAAATTAAAACAAAATTAAAACACACACAAAAAAAGAATAAACACACTGGATCAAAAACCTTGAGGACAATCGAAAAATTCACACCCTCAATTAAAACAAAGAATACAAATAAGTTTTTAAAGAGGACTTAAAAATAGAAACAGAAGGGGAAGATCTAATATTGAGAGAAAGACTGTTCCAGAGTCAAGTGAATATAATGAATATTGCTAAACATAAGCTTCCATAGCCACCGTGTAAGCCCGATCACGTTTAGTTTTGAGTGAGGAACAGAAAGAAGAAATTGATTGGATGGGCATAAAGATCTTGGGGCATTGTACGTGAAAAGAAAATCACTGATATAATGAGGAGCAAGTCCATGTAAAGCTTAAAGCTTAAAATCAATCCAGGATTTAACCGGTAGCCAATGGAGGGAGGCAAGCACAGGAGTAATGTGTTGATGCTTTTTAGTGCCAGTCAAAAGCTTGGCCGCCGCATTTTGGACCATTTGCAGTTGATTGACAGTTGAATTAGGCAAACCCAGGTATAGAGAGTTACAGTAGTCCAACTTTGAAGTAACAGTTTCAAGGTCTTTCTTAGAAAGCATCACCTTAATTTTAGCAATAGATCTTAGCTGAAAGAAACGTCTCGGTTACGTATGTAACCCTCGTTCCCTGAAGGAGGGAATGGAGACGTACGTCAGTAGTGACCGACGAATTGGGTTATCGCTTAGAGAGCCCTATCAGCTTCGTGTGAACTAAAACAAGCCAATGGAATTGGCGTGCGATATTTGCATAATGCGCACCGCCCCCGACAGGTGTATATAAATAGGAAGTAGATGCAATCGCACTCTGTTTTTCGCTGAGGAGACAACTGGTGTCCGCACATCAGCGAGGGTACAGAAACTGTGGCGACGGGATGTACGTCTCCGTTCCCTCCTTCAGGGAACGAGGGTTACATACGTAACCGAGACGTTCCCTTTCAGTCGGTCACGTTCGACGTACGTCAGTAGTGACCGATGAATTGGGATCCCAACTAAAGCGCCACAGTTACGAAACCCCTTCCAGTGCTCAACGTGAGCTCTATCCGCCCATAGCACCGGAGGAATGGAGAAGGGGGCGAGCTCACACCGAGGAGTTTACTGTTGTTTTACCTAATACCCACTAAGTAAACTAGACTACACTGGGAAAGCGAACCCGTAGGGGACGCTGCGGAGGCCACTACCTACCCAAGGGGGAGGAGTTTACGTGGAGAATACACATATGGACTGGCCCGGGGGGCAGTACGCATATGGAGTCCCTGGGATGGCTCCACCTGGGTAGGGGGAGACTCATCTCACAGGTGACAGCAGAGCTGGCTCTGCTAAGGGAAAGACACGGACTCGCCGTAGGGAGTTTTAAACCGTGGATAATTACACATATGGGACCGCTCACGTAGAGGAGTCACGACATATGGGCCCCAGCCAACAGACAGCGTCAGCGACGGATGTAGGCCTGGCATCAGACACTCCGCAATGTCCGAGCCGAAGGGGGAGGCGGAGGAACTCGACAGGGTTCGCCAAGCGGGGAACACGACTGGAGTCAAAATATGCACGCATCCGGCCCAGGGGGCGGGAATGGCATTGCAAGCCGACACTTAGAGCGGGTTCAACGCGTCTACCGGCTGGTGGAAGCGAGTACACGGGAAGATACCGGCTCTACATGAAGGCTATAGAATCTAGCGAACGTGTTAGGTGTCACCCAGCCAGCAGCTCTACAGATATCTGTCAGCGAGGCGCCATGAGCCAACGCCCAGGAAGAGGCCACCCCTCTAGTGGAGTGGGCTCTCAACCCGAGCGGGCAAGGCACGCCCTGGGATTCGTACGCCAAGGCGATGGCATCCACTATCCAGTGGGCCATCCTCTGCTTGGAGACAGCCTTTCCCTTCTGCTGGCCTCCGTAACAGACAAAGAGCTGATCTGAGGTCCTGAAGCTTCGCGTTCTGTCCACGTACACACGCAGAGCGCGGACGGGACAGAGCAAAGCTAGGGCTGGGTCTGCCTCCTCCGAAGGCAGCGCTTGCAGATTCACTACCTGGTCTCTGAAGGGAGTGGTAGGAACCTTGGGCACATATCCAGGCCGGGGTCTCAGGATGACGTGAGAATCACCGGGCCCGAACTCTAGGCATGCTTCGTCGACCGAAAATGCATGCAGGTCCCCTACCCTCTTAAGGGAAGCCAATGCGACCAGAAGGACAGTTTTCAGAGACATTACTTTCAGGTCGACTGATCGCAAGGGCTCAAAGGGATGACCCCGGAGAGCTGATACCCCTTTTCCACCGAGGCAGTTTGAGTGCTGGTTCGGAGCCAGAGCCTAGTTTCAAATCAGTTCTTTGTTTTTCGACACACAAAGCACCAGCTCCGAACCAGGAAAAGTGGTTCGTAAGTAGCACCAAAACATTGCTGGGCTAGAAGTAAGAACCGCTTGCGTCAGGGGCTGGGGGCGGGGTTACCGTGACCAACAAGAAACTTGTGACCGCCATTTTTGAAATAGCAGCTAATCGAGCTAATGCAGCTAGATTTTAATCTCCGTCTATATACAAATTACGGCGAGCCGTGTTTGTTTGACGATGTAGTTTCGCAAAGCCATGAGCATCAACAGTAGTAAAACATCCGCGATTGTTGATAGAAGGCTTGTTTGAGATGCATCGGAGCAGCGCGGACCGATTCGGCGGGTGCCGCGGATCCGCGGGAGCGTTTATAGAGCATACGACTCCTTGTGCTTTTGGATCGTTCTCGCGGAGCTTTGATGTCATCCGCCGATCGCTCTGCGGGAAGCCGATGCATCTCAAACGAGCCTGGTGTGATTGTATTTGGCGCTGCGGCGCTAGCTTTGCTGTGAAATATGAGACATATACAGTGACGTAAGACCTGGCTCTGTGGTGGCTCTCTAGCCTGTGGAAAGGCAAACCGGTTCTTAGAGGGCTCGTCAGTTGAACCAACTCCGAACTGGCACTAGCACTAGCTCCGAACTAGCACCCGGTTCGTGCTGGTGGAAAGGGGGTATGTGAGAACCAGGGTCAGATCCCAAGAGGGTACGGAGGAAGGGCGAGGAGGATTCAGTCTCCTCGCCCCCCTCAGGAACCTGACGATTCCTGAGGGGGACTCCTGAGGGTTTCCCCAGGGACTTACCCTCAACTGCGTGGTGATGTGCAGCGATAGCAGCAACATACACCTTCAGGGTGGAGGGAGACAGCCTTCGCTCCAACCCTTCTTGCGGGAAGGAAAGCACGGATCTGACCGAGCATAATCGGGGGTCCTCTCGGCGAGAGGCGCACCATTCGACGAACAGGTTCCACTTCAGCGCGTAGAGGCTCCTAGTGGAAGGAGCTCTAGCGGAAGTGATGGTGTCTACGACCGCTTGCGGGAGATCACTCAGAACCTCCGCATCCCGTCCAGGGACCACACGTGGAGGTTCCACAGGTCGGGACGCGGGTGCCATAGGGTGCCCCGTCTCTGAGTCAGGAGGTCCTTCCTCAGAGGAATCGGCCAGGGAGGGGCTGTCGCGAGGAGCATGAGGTCCGAGAACCAGGTCCGAGTGGGCCAGTACGGCGCCACTAACAGAACCTGCTCCCCGTCCTCCCTGACCTTGCACAGGAGTTGTGCGAGAAGGCTCACTGGGGGAAACGCATATTTGCGCAGACCCTGGGGCCAGCTGTGTGCCAGGGCATCCGTGCCGAGCGTGCCGCCGGTCAGGGAATAGAACCACTGGCAGTGGGCAGTTTCTGGGGAGGCAAACAGGTCTACCTGGGCCTCGCCGAAATGCTGCCAAATCAGCTGAACCGCCTGGGGGTGGAGCCGCCACTCGCCCGCAAGTGGAGGCTGCCGTGAGAGCTCGTCGGCTGCACGGTTGAGCACACCTGGGACATGAGTGGCCCGAAGGGACCTCAGATGCTTCTGACTCCACAACAAGAGATGGCGGGCGAGTTGCGACATGCGACGGGAGCGTAGACCACCTTGACGGTTGATGTACGCAACGGCCGCAGTACTGTCCGAGCGGACCAGTACGTGCTTGTCTGACAGCAGCTCCTTGAAGAGGGCCAGAGCAAGACGTACTGCAAGCAACTCAAGGCAATTGATATGCCAATGCAGCTGAGGCCCCGTCCAAAGGCCCGATACTGCATGCCCGTTGTACGTGGCCCCCCATCCCGTGGCAGAGGCATCTGTGGAGACCACAGCATGCCTGGACACTTGTTCGAGGGGTACTCCGGCCCGCAGGAACGAAGGGTCCGACCACCGGACAAGGGTGCGACGGCAGGTCGGTGTCACGAGGACACGGAGCGTGCCGCGCTACCACGCCCATCTCGGGACCCGGCCGTGGAGCCGGTGTTGAAGCGGCCTCATATGGAGCAATCCGAGCGGCGTGACCGCGGCTGCAGATGCCATATGCCCCAGGAGCCTCTGAAAATCTTTCAGTGGGGCCGCTGTCCTGCGCTTGAGCGAGCTCAGGCAGGTCGATTGCTGCAAACCAATCCCGGGGACGGACGCATTCGAAAATGCGCTTCTGCATGAGCATCTTGAACGGCATCCTGTGAAGATACCGGTTCAAAACGCGTAGATCCAGGATTGGCCGTAGCCCACCGCCCTTCTTCGGTACAATGAAGTAGGGGCTGTAGAACCCTGACTTCATATCGGCTGGAGGGACCGGCTCGATTGCATCCTTCGCCAGTAGGACAGCTATCTCCGCCCGGAGAACAGGTGCACTGTCCAACGACACTTGAGTGAAGTGGACACCCCTGAAAACCGGGGGATGCCGGGCGAACTGAATCGCATAGCCGAGTCTGATAGTGCGAATGAGCCAGCGGGACGGGCTGGGAAGCGTGGTCCACGCCTCCAGACTCCGAGCCAGCGGGACCAAAGGCACCACAGACGCACCGGGGGTGGGGCAGCGAGGCAGAGTACGGGGACCCGACTCAGACGGCATGGAAGCGGCCCGGAGTGTGGTCAGACTCTGCGAGGCAGCAGTGCGTATGGGAGACGGCGCACGGGACGCGGCCTGCACCATCACACTGCCACCTGCTGGCGGAATGGGAGGGGGCTGCGAGCGGCAAGGCGGGGCCTGGCACACTGGCAGACGCGCCCTCTTGTGACCTGGAGTTTGAGGAAACTGCTCTTTTTGTGATAAAGTGGGTAACGCTGGACTCCGGGGAGCCAGCAACGGTAGACGGACAGACAACACAAATTCCCCCCGGCCCTCCTCCGGGGGTGGGAGAGAAGATGGAACTCTCTCCCGAAGAGCAGGAACCTTCCCCTCCAGGTCGCCCGTCTCAGGGCCGAGATTTCTTCGAGTGTTTGCCACCTGGCTTGGCAGAGACGGGCTGGGCACCACGTCCGCGACCGGCACCCTGCTGTTTGGCTGGTGTAGACTGCTGCTTTGCCGACTTAGCAGGGGCGGAGGACGATGCAGACGGGTGCCCTTGGCGACGAGCAGGCTGAGGCTGAGCCACAGGCGGCTGGGTGGAGGCAGCAGCGGACCGCCGTGGCATAACGTGTTTGATGGCCTCAGCCTGCTTCTGTGCAGCGGAGAACTGTTGGGCAAAGCTCTCCACTGCGTCACCGAAAAGGCCGACCAGAGACACGGGGGAATCCAGGAACCGATGTTTGTCGGTTTCCCGCATGTCTGCCAAGGTCAGCCAGAGGTGGCGTTGCTGGACTACCAGAGTAGACATCGCGTGACCAACAGAGCGTGCTGTCACCTTCGTTGCCCGGAGGGCAAGGTCAGTGGCAGCGCGCAGCTCCCCAAGCAGTTGTTGGTCAGGCCCTTCCTGGGGCATCTCCGACAGCGCCTTTGCCTGGTAAACCTGCAAAAGGGCCATCGCGTGCAGGGCGGAGGCAGCCTGCCCACAGGCTCTGTAAGCCTTCTCAGTCAGACCGGCTGAGAACTTACAGGCCCGGGATGGGAGGCGCGGCTCACCACGCCAGCCAGTGGCCGTTGGACACAACTGCATCGCAACAGACCGCTCGACTGGCGGGATCCTCGCGTATCCCCTGGCTTCCCCGCCGTCCAGGGAGGTGAAGGCGGACGAGGGACCGGGCCTTGCACGAACACTATACGGTGCTTGCCAAGACCTGGTCACCTCATCGTGCACTTCCGGGAAGAAGGGCATTGGGGCGGGACGCTGGATCTGACCAGCGCGACCCCCCCCCCCCCAAGTACCAATCATCCAACCGAGATGGGCCGGGGCAGGGTGGAGGATTCCACTCGAGCCCGACACACAAGGCGGCCCGGGAAAGCACAGCCGTCAACTCGGGATCCGACTCGGGCAACGCTACCGTCCCGGAGGGCGGCAGCGCAGCCGGATCTTCCTCCCCCGAGGACTCTGGCTCACCTTCCGATGCAGAGATCGACATCTGCTCCGCTGCAGGCGCACCAAAGGTAACGGCTGGACTGTCCGTAGAGGGCCCAGCGGAAACCAACGGCGGCACGATGGGTTGCGGTGCTGGTGAGGGGGCAGGGGCCCGCGGAGCGGTGCTCGGCGGGGAAGCCCTGACCGTGATCCTCAAGTCACCCTTCCTATACGCCGCCGAACTGTCATTCCGACCGGGGCCGGAAAAAACGGTCGAACGGGGCATAGGGGAGGGGACCCCCACTTCCTGAGACTTCAGGAAGGAGAGTCTAGACCTCAGCACCGCGATAGTCATATTCCCGCAATGGGAACATGAACCATCCACAAAAGCTGCTTCTGCGTGCTGAACGCCCAAACACGAGATGCAGCGATTGTGCCCATCAGCAGGGACCAGGGAACGACCGCACCCAGTAACGAACAGACGAAATGACATACTGTCAGGGTTCGTCTGTAAAGCTCTTTTAGAAGGGGAACAGTCAGCTCACTCGTGCTGAAGCACACAGGGAGTGACGCGATGTGTGCAAGTACACCACTCCCTGACACACACCGGGGAAACCGGCCCAAATCGCAACACACTCTAATCTTTTAGTTGTGGAGATTTGAGGGTTGCTGTTAAAACAGCAGTTGAGAGCTTTAACACTCAGGTCGGCGGTCACGCCGGCGTGATCACCGCGTTTTTTTTCTAACCAGTGTGAAAGAGACTCAAAATACTCTGTCAATGTTGCACATACAATTAAGAGTTATACACCATTTTAATCCGTGGAATATCTTCTTTTATTTGTGTACACTCAGAGTAACAACAAAATGTTGTGCTTTTTGTAAAATAAAGAAAACTAACAAGATGCGTGATCTCTCGTCTCCCTCTGAACGAAGTCCAATCTGATAGTTCTCAGAAAATTAACTGTAACTTAGTGAATACTAATGACAAAAAAATTATACTTATGTCTAAAAAAACGTTGAAATGTCAGGTTTTAAATCGTGTAAGTCAAATCGAAAACAAACCTTCTGTGTTTATGTAATCTGTATGAAAAGAGAGCCATGTCAGAAATCAGTGATTCAGCTCATTATCCGCTAATGTGGCCACGCCCACGGAGCCAGCGCTATTCAGACGCAAATTCTGAGTCAATGCATGCATTCATCGTCTCAATCGTGTATTTATTGTCTTGAAAAGTGTTTTGAATAGCCATAGTTAGCGATCTCTGGCCTCTGTTAGTTCAGTTATTTCCTGGATTGCCTATTCTTCTTTAGTGCTCAGGCATTTGTGGACTAAAAGTGCACAGAGCGCCCTCCGGCTGCAAAGTATGAATTCAAAACACAGTATCCAGCACTCATAGTAATGACTATAAATCCTGAATAAATGTACTCCTCTGTATAGAAAATTGACAAACATATGAGAATCCATCAGTATTTCTCCAAATGTGCATGCTTTTAAGCTAAAAGCCTATATGAAATGCCATAGAGGTAACATAATTGTTCAGACACTTTGCATCACAGAAATACATTATATTTTAAAGAATATAATGTAATACCATTATTTTAAGTTGTAGTAATATTTCACAGTATTGCTATTTTTTCTGTATGTTTGATTTACACCATGATGAGATTTGAGACATGATCAGCAGAGGGTTTTTTCACAGCCTACCTGACTGAAAGAGCTCATTATTTATGCAGCTCATTAGAGCTCTTATGGAATTCTTTTGTCTTCTCAGGTGAGAATCACCCATTATACATGAGGATTCCCGCCTCCACGCATACTGTGTTTCTTGACCAAAGATGTTTTAGAAAATTTAAATCTCTCTATTGTTTTATATGAACAAGCAGGCAGCATAATTTTTACCTCATTTTGAAGCAAAAACTCTAGTCTACAACCTCAAATACCCAGAAGTCTTGTGAACAAAGATTTAATATATATTTTTTGGCCTTATTTCAGTGACTTAAGGTTTTTGTTTTTTCAATAACCACGCATAAACGTTATTCCTTCAAAAACACAAACATGTACATACATGTTCCTCACATATTATTGTAGCCTAGTTTGTGCTGAATACAGTGTAATGACACTTTTTCCATTAATCTGTTTATGAACAACTGAAAAAAGCACAAATGTCAGGGCATGTCAAAACTTCTCCAAGGCCCCAAAAATCCTCAGACCCCTGAGGGTTAAGCTCAGGCTCCCCGGAAGCTCGCGACCTCGCTGAAGTGCCTTGACTGCCAACACAAAACAGCGCTGTTGATCCTCTTCTGAGGCAGTTTTAGTTTCACTTTTGAAGAAAAAAGTCTTTTTCTGAAGCAGGACATCAGTGTATGGCTCCGAAGCGAAAGACAGAGTGCGATTGCATCTGCTTCCTATTTATATACACCTGTCGGGGGCGGTGCGCATTATGCAAATATCGCACGCCAATTCCATTGGCTTGTTTTAGTTCACACGAAGCTGATAGGGCTCTCTAAGCGATATACCGATTCGTCGGTCACTACTGACATACGTCGAACGTGACCGACTGAAAGGGAGCTGCTTTTTAAAACAGTGCTAATCTGCTTATCAAAACTCAGATTGGAATAAAAAAATGACACCAAGATTTTTGACACAGTCGTGAACATTAACAGAAAGAGAACCAAGCTGACTGACAATGTCAAGTGTCTTAAATGTGTGTTAAGTTAAGAAAACGTTAAGAAACGTAACATTTAAATGATCATTTTTCCTTGAACATGTTAAACATATCTAATCATTTTTGTAATACATTTTAATTTTAATTTTGCAATTTATAAAATATTAAAATATTTTTAAATGATATGTTAAAACTAGTGTAGGAAATAGCAAATGTACATTATATTATTGAATTTGAATAATCATTTTGCACCAAACGTTGCACATTTGGTATGGAAAATGTAAACTTAAATACAGAAATGCATTTCCATTTTGCATATTGAATTGCCATTTTGCATATTACATTTCAAACTGAATATTGCTACCCAAATGCTTCCATATTTAACTAGGTTAGGTGACATTTATCTAGGAACCTCAAAGCAGTTATATTTTGTGCAACGCCATATTGATAATCAAGTTGATGTCATTTGTAGAGTAGGTATGGCCCAAACAATTACTTAAACCCAGGTGCCTCCAGCTCCTTAAGTCCTGCCCTGATAGTATCAAACAATTTTTCCATGAATTTTGTGTTCATAAATAAGGATTTGTAAATGTGTATGTCTATATAGTTCCCTTTCAAGGGAACTTGTGCTGCGTAGTCGCTATGGGAATGCCTCTGCATGATTGCGTCATGAAGCACTTATGAAATCAGACCAGTGGGGAGACAGAACATCATAGGCGGGTGACGTCACTGACCAGGAACTATAAAGCCTACCCGAAAATCACTCTCATTCAGCTTCTGTGCCTTCAGCAAGCGCTACATGTGAAATCGTTTGTCCTATTTATTGTTGTCTGTCTACCAACATTATATTATGGCGAGCAAACAGCATTTCAGTAAGTGTGTTTTTCCATGCATTTTGGGCATAGATGCACACCAGATGTGTTGTTTGTTTGGAAGTGCAGCATGCCCAGGCAGCTTTTGAGGAAGCTGCTTGTGAGCATTGTGATTTTCTTCATGAGGCTGCACTCCCGTTGAGCCCTCTTTGAGGAGGGTGGCTCGGCTCGCATTCCTCGCAGCTTGGGTTCCGCTTCTGCCGAGGCATACCGGCGCCTGATGTCGTGGGGTTCGCAAAATTAATCTAACAGAGGGTTTTTGAGTCGGGCACTGCTTTATCTCAGCCCTCACCTGATTTAATATCTCTTTTGGAGTTAGGAAGCATGCGCTGCGGTTTCTTCCACTCCAGTTGAGATAGCTGCACTGATGACATCCAGTTCTCAGGAGTTGGATGTTATTAGTGTGGAAACAAGTTAAGCTGAAGACTCGCCACTTCAGTTTTCTTGTTAGTGAGCAGTTCGTGGAGGTGTTCACTCGTGCTTGATTTTAATATCAAAATCAACCGAGAAACAAGAGCTGCAAGTCAAAGACAAATTAGATGAAATTTTTCCATCTAGGTAAGCTCAACCTCCATATTGCGGCTTACCGTTTTTCCCGACTTCCACACTGAGGTGTCGGGGTCGTGGAATAAGCCTTTCTCATACCATATATTTTACATCAGGTGATGTGTGGGTATGAGAAAGCATGGTTATGGTGGCTGCTGGGCGGACAGCCAAGGCTGGTTACGAACTTCTCACACAGACAACACCAGACAGAGCGTTGCTACCCGTACTTCCCCTCCAAGGAGCTGGGAGGCGGGGCAACGCTCGCAGACGAAGTCCTCGATAAGGCAAGACGGATCTGAGGACCGTCATTTCTGCTAAGAGCTTCGCCGGAACTGAAGCCAGACAGCGTTCACCTCTTCCTGTCTGCCTTTCGGTGCCCCCACAGGGCATTGTGCTGGTCGCACAAAACACACCAGGGCCCAACCTCGAGTAGTTTTTTTCCCTCCAAAGCCAGACGGCGCTTACCTCTTTATATGGTACCCGTCTGCCTTTGGTGCCCTCAGGGGGGCGCTCTGCCAACCCCGCTGCAACGCCGGGGCGCAGTAATTCCCTGCGAGTCACTCGAGGGTGGCTCGCGCTCTCTGTGGCAGCCAAGCCAGTTGTTCCCTGCCGGTGCGCCGAATTCAGGGCATTGTGCTGGCTGCACAAAACACACCAGGGCCCAGCCTCGAGAGGCTGGTTCCCTGAGTAGTTTTTTCTCTCCAAACAGTCAGATGGTGCTCACCTCATTATATGGTGCCCATCTGCCCTTTTGGTGCCCTCAGGGGGCGCTCTGCCAACCCTGCCACAACGCCGGGGCACAGTAGTTCCCTGTGAGTCACCCAAGGGTGGCTCGCGCTCTTCGTGGCAGCCAAGTCAGTTGTTCCCTGCCGGTGCGCTGATTCAGGGCATTGTGCTGGCTGCCCAAAACACATCAGGAGCCAGTCTCGAGAGGCTGGTTCCCTAAAAAAAAAAAAAAAAAAAAGCCTGATGTCCCCTCCGGAGTCAAATGGTGTTCACCTCTCTTAACTGTGCCCGTCTGTCTTCGGTGCCCTCAGGGGGTGCTCTGCCAATCCCGCCGCAATGCCGGGACGCACTGGTTCACCGCGTGTCACCCGAGGGTGGCGCGAGCCCTCTAGTGCAGCCAAGCCAGTTGTTCCCTGCCGGGGTTCCGCTTCAGGGCACTGTGCTGGCTGCCTATATTTTACCAGAGGCCAGCCTCGAGAGGCTGGTACCCTCAGTAGATTTCCTGACAGAGTGAAGTCTGTCATTTATATCTACAATGGGTCCTGCACAGTGGTGGTCCCAAGCAGGCTCTGGTGATGGCACAAGAGGTAGTGACTCTTCTGCGAAAGGAGGCTATAGAAAGGATCCTCCTCCCGGCAGGGAGTCAGGGGTTTTTACAGCCGTTATCTCATTGTGCCAAGGAAAGATGTGGGAGTTGTGTCCGATTTTAGATCTGCATCAGCTATAGACACAAGTTAGCAATGCTGACAATAATATATATTGTGTCACAAATCAGGTCCGAGGACTGGTTTGTTATGATAGATCTAAAAGACGCATACTCTCATGTATCAATCCTTCCGCAACACAGGAAGTTCCTAAGGTTTGCTTTCGGGGACGAAGCATTCCAATATCGGGTTCTTCTTTTCGGCCTAGCACTGTCACCCCGCACCTTCACCAAATGTGTAGACGCGGCTCTGACGCCCTTCCGTATGCAGGGCATCTGCATTCTAAACTACACAGAAGTTTGGTTGATTCTGACTCAGTCAGAGCAGATGGCGGTTCAACATTGAGATGTTCAACCCCTGTCGGCATCTCCATCATGCCTCAAATTTGCGTAGGTCCTCACTAATACTGTGAGACCTATTGTACTGCAGGCCTTCTGTCCTCCTACATTATGACGTTGGACCAAGAAAAGCTTATCTGCTGTGCCCAGTTTGAGCACTGGATGCTTATTACCACAGAGCTATGCTATGTGGACTAAGTTTAAGCAAATCTTTGTATGTTTGGGTCGCCTAAAAAGTGTAGCCTGCATCCAAGCAGAGAACGAGCAAGTGGGTGGTCGAGGCCATCTCACTGGCTTATGAGTCGGCTGGTCAGCCTTCACCTTTGGCTGTTAGCCCATTCTACGAGGAATATGGCAAAATGTCGGTGATGTGGCAGGCTGGTCCTCACCGCTCACATTCTTGGGGTTTAAGAACTAGACCTCAGCTCCACTTCAGGGGCGCAGGTGTTACTGTGAGTTGTGCGCCTCAGCTTCACACGAACGGTCACTTGCTCATATGGCGACGTTGATATTGTCGTTCCCATAGCGACTATGCAGCGCGAGTTCCCTTGAAAGGGAACGTCTCGGTTATGTATATAACCTTAGTTCCCTGAATAGGGAAAGAGACGCTACGTCGCCTTGCCATATTCCCGGCATACCCGTAAGTGCCTTGCTTCAGGATACAGAGCTAAATGAGAGTGTTTTCGGGTAGGCTTTATAGTTCCTGGTCAGTGACGTCACCCGCCTATGACGTTCCGTCACCCCATTGATCTGATTTCATAAGTGCTTCATGACGCAATCACGCAGAGGCGTTCCCATAGTGACTACGCAGCATCTTGTTCCCTATTCAGGGAACTAAGGTTATATACATAACCGAGACGTTGTTCATACATGCATTTTGTACTTTTAAGATGTTGTCAATACATCAATGTTGTCTATGCAAATGTAAGTAAAAGTACATGTAGTAGAACCAGGCTTTATGTAAAATACATTTAAATACTCATGACATGAGGTCATCTTGATGCAACAGAACTTTATTTCTGACAGAAGTACATTTACCCTGACACTAACTATTTTTGGTTTTAATAAAACCCTAGGTTACACTTTATTTTAAGGAGTCCGTGTTAGAGTGTAATTATACATTTAAGTACTGAGTAATAATAATTAACTATATGTAGGATTAGAGTTAGGATGGTTAAGGGTTAATTGCATGTAATTATGCATAATATAAAGTTATTACTACAGTTAATATGTGTAATATGTGTAACAATGACACTGTGTAACACTCTAAATTTTATCACATATACAAATGAAGGGGACCCATATATCCAAGAGCAGAGAAGTATATTTTCCAAGATTTAAAGAGTATATACCCCTAAACAGCAACAATATCACCAAAACATTCCATTCAAAGACAAGAAAACTCACATCTTGTTAAAGCATTTCATCCCAACCATATGTGTTGAGTTCAATCAGAAATAAAGTCCATATGTCACAAATTCCATGTAGGCAGGTAAGAAGTGAATATCTTACCACATTCCGACAGATCACAGGAAATCCACAAAAGTTCAATATGCAGTGTCCCAAACCATTACCAAACATCAGTCCAAATAACCAAAGATGTAGAAAAAGATCACATAGTCCAGATGAAGTGTCCTTGTTTGATGAATGAGGCTGAAAGACAACCCTCTGAACAAATATGCAAACAAAAATCAAAACATGCAATTAAACACAAAAACAAAGAGTTACAGAATATATACAAAACTTACACTGAGCTGTAGAACCAAAGAGGTTCCTCATAATAGGGTCTCCTGCATCACCACGTTGAGCAAACACTCAAAGCCATGCCATTACCTCTCTAAACAGTCTTACTCGTCTCTCTTAAAAGGATAGCCTTTCCTTCAGAAACCCCCTAGATCCCCCTTGAGGTGGGGAGAAGCATTACACCATAAAACATGAAACAGCTTTTCAGAACTGTTACAACTGTAAAATAAAGTGTTACCAAATCCTATTGTCCAAATTATCATGTGTATTTAGTTTGTACAAATGCTTACACTTCTATACTAAAAAAAAATGTATTAGCACATTTTAAATGGTTTAGCAGCTGATAGGAACATAAAGGTTAGCTTAAGAACATTTTAGCTGCCTACTCATCTTCATGGCAACAGCAGGAACTTCCAGGATCACATCATGTGTGGTGAGTAGTGTAATGAGCTCCTACTGTTGTGATTCCCCTCTGTAATTCCACCTTAAATCTCATGCACTCATCAGCCACAATTTATAGAACAATCCCACAACCATAGTGAGAAAAGATTCTCTTCAGTATAATTACATGCCAGAAGTATTGCAAATAGTACATGCAAATATTTCCTTTGCTTAGTTGGGGACACTTGATGTCCAACAATGTTTTTGATCTGCCTACATTGACACCATTGAATACAAACTAAACTGAGCTGGACAATGACAATGTTTTCTCCAGAGCTGCTGTATATATAAATGAACTTAATTAATAACTAATTATTTTTTACAACGGAATGAATCAATACTGAACTTACTTATGCTGGACTATGACACTATTTTCTTCTAGAGCTATTTTACAGCCAAAATTATGTTCCCTCTATCACTTTAAAGTCCCCCTGTAGTCAATTATTTTATCCCTTAAAACTCATCTTTGATCACCAAAATTACATATTTAAAAAAGAATTTAAGTGAAAAAAAATTCTTCATGCCTTAAAATAGCTTGTACACCCTTGTCTCATTTAATATACACGGATCAATGAATATGAAAATTATGCCCCGCCTCCACTCGCTCAGCCGTTTTCCTCTGAACATGCACTATATGGATGTTTGACAAATTCGTTGCTTTTAGTTTTCAGATTTAAAAAAAACATTCAGATGAAATCCTGCAGGCGCCTGTTCCTTCTCCGTACATGAAACAAATGCACATCCTTGAATGAGGCGGACTTCCAGCGTATTTACTTGAACTTATCAGGTAACGTATCAGATTAGGCTAAAATTTATAATGGACTGAATAGCTCTCTCAGAACTTGACGTGCGATTCCACACTGACTGAATAAGCACACGAATCACGGTCACATGCACACCCTCAGAGCAATATTGTTTTTAGCTATGTTTTAATAGTAGGCTATTAAAATATTTCGAAGGACAAAAACATGAACTTTATTGGCTTTACCTCAAGTCAGCCATCACTTTACTTTGGCGCGAGCCCCTATGCGCTCGCACACTTGGCACAGCCCTTGCGACGGTTCTGTCATTAATTAAAGGTGCCCTAGAATTAAAAATTGAATTTATCTTGGCATAGTTAAATAACAAGAGTTCAGTACATGGAAATGACATACAGTGAGTCTCAAACACCATTGTTTCCTCCTTCTTATGTAAATCTCATTTGTTTAAAAGACCTCCGAAGAACAGGCGAATCTCAACATAACACCGACTGTTACGCAACAGTCGGGATCATTAATATGTACGCCCCCAATATTTGCATATGCCAGCTCATGTTCAAGCCATTAGACAAGGGCAGTATTAACATCTGGATCTGTGCAAAGCTGAATCATCAGACTAGGTAAGCAAGCAAGAGCAATAGCGAAAAATGGCAGATGGAGCAATAATAACTGACATGATCTGTGATATCATGGTATTTTTAGTGATATTTGTAAATTGTCTTTCTAAATGTTTCGTTAGCATGTTGCTAATGTACTGTTAAATGTGGTTAAAGTTAGCATCATTTATTACTATATTCACGGAGACAAGACTGTCATTATTTTCATTTTTTAAACACTTGCAGTCTGTATAATTCATAAACACAACTTCATTCTTTATAAATCTCTCCAACAGTGTGTAATTAGCTTTAGCCACAGAGCACCATCAAACTCATTCAGAATCAAATGTAAACATCCAAATAAACACTGTACTTACGCGATTAGACATGCTGCATGACGAACACTTTGTAAAGATCCATTTTGAGGGTTATATTAGCTGTGTGAACTTTGTTTATGCTGGTTAAGGCAAGCACGAGCTCCGGGGACGGGGGAGCACGAGATTTAAAGGGGCCGCGCAAGGAATCGGTGCATATATAATTATGGCTCAAAATAGGCAGTTAAAAAAATTAATACAAAAAAATCTATGGGGTATTTTGAGCTGAAACTTCACAGACACATTCAGGGGACACCTTAGACTTATATTACATCTTTTAAAAAGACGTTCTACGGCACCTTTAATATGAATTAATATGATTAGCCTTTTGCTTGACTACATTATCAAACAGCTAATAATGTGTTACACACACCGTTCCCGTTCTTCATCTGAGAGTCAGACAGCTGCCTTCTAACAATCAGTGTCCTTACAAACACTTTGAACAACTCAGAACGTCAGTGCAAAGGCTTATAGTTCATCATAACATCGTAATAGACTCGCTATATTGATAAATCTACACAATTTTTCATATCAACAGAAAATTTACCAGGATAACTTGGCTTCTTTCCTGCTTCAGAGAGGTCATAGTTAATGATATGCTAAAGCCTGCCGGCACGTTGTTGTGATTGGTTACAAGGTAGTCTGTGACGTCACAAACACCACCGATTTCAAACCACGGGTTTTTGTCAGTCTTTGGTTTACTGCGGTTTCAAATATAAAATACTCAGCAATGGTGCTGACTTATGAATTTGCACATGGTTTGTCTTAAAGCATATTAAAAACACTACATAGGCATATAAACAACATTAAAAACTTGATTTTCACCACAGGGGGTCTTTAAAGCTGCTTTGACCCAATATGCATTGTAAAAAGCAAATATAAATAAAGGTGAATTGACTTGACTTGACTTTGGTGCTATAAGTCTACAAGAATTTATGTCTACACTCTCTCATCAACAGCATGGTTTTTGGTAAAATACTAAGCTGGCAAACAGAAGCCCCATTCATATCTAAAGCACATCAACTTGTCACTGGGGTTTCTCAGGGATCAGTTCTTGGACCTCTCCTCTTCTTCATATACACTACATCACTGGGACCCATTATACAGGCACATGGTTTGTCCTACCATTTCCATGCTGATGATATACAATTGTACTTCATTTCAACCAGATGATCCAATGGTAGATGCATGGATCTCCAATTGCCTGGAGGACATCTAGGCATGGATGAATGAACATCACCTACAGCTCAACCTAGCAAATACAAAGCTTCTCAGCTTCCTTGCCTCTCCGACTGTACAGCACATTTTCACTACCCAGCTAGGTTCATCAACAATAATCCAAAAAGTTCCTTTAGAAATATTGGGTTTATCTTTGCTGAACAGCTGACCTTCAAAGTTGCATGAATCATGCAGGTTTGCACTGGACAACATCAGGAAACTCAGACCCTTCTTAACTGAGTATGCTACACAGCTTCTTGTCCAGGCCCATTTCTAGGCTGGACTATTGCAATGCTCTTCTGGATGGACTTCCATCATGTGCAATAAAACCTCTGCAATATGATCCATAATGCAGCAACACGACTGTTCATTAATGAGCCAAAGCAGAGCCCACATCACACCTCTGTTCATCTCTGCACTGGCTGCCAGTTACAGCTTGCTTCAAGTTCAAGACAGTGATGCTTACATATAGAACAGCCAGGGGCTCTGCACCCTCCAACTTCCACCCACTTTTATGAGTCTACATCCCCCTCCAGAAGCCTGAGGTCGCTAAGTGAGTGACACCTTCATGGAGAAGCACAAAATCACTTTCCAGAATGTTTTCGTTCACTGTTCCTTGCTGGTGGAATGATCTTCCCAGCCCTATCCGGAATGCAGAATCCCTGACAATATTCAAGAAACAGCTGAAAATTCACCTACCCTATGCTTTCATTATTCCTTAATCTCTCCCTGTTCTAGTTACTGCTATTCTAAACGATGTCTGAAACTTTGTATTACCTGCACTTCTCGTGTTTATTGCCTGTTTATGATGAATTGCTTGTTGCATTCCTCAATTGTAAATTGCTTTGGATAAAAGCATCTGCAAAATAAATAAATGTAAATGTGAAAGAGATATTCATTGAGCAGTGTAGACAATGTCATTGATTATAATGGGAGTTTTGTTGATAGAGCAGATCTCAAGTCACTGATAGAAGTGATTGACAGCTCCAGCAATTATGATTACTTTTTGTGCATAATTTGATTAAAATTGTTTAAAAAAAAAAAAAAAAAAAGCACACTACATACGCATCACATGGGAGAAAGTTTACAGGAATTGCAGCAGCTAACAGCGGCACTTAAGGTGGAATTCTCAACTGCTACCAACTTTCTGCAGTAGAAAATGCACTCCATATATATATATATATATATATATATATATATATATATGAGGATACCTCAGCTGCTGTCTCAGTTTGAGCTTGCTGAGTCACTTGTTTGACTTACTGATGTATTAATAGCAAAATTCAAATCAATTCATTAATCTGCAACTGGTTTACAAAAAAAAAAAAAAAAAAAAAAAAAACCCACAGTGAAATTAACCAAACAAATAAATAAACCTCCACTGAGACATTTTCATGAGTGAAAATAAACACGTTCCTAACATTAGGATCCAGATATTTAGTTCTAGTAGTTCTTTTTCCTGCACATATCATTGTAATGTTTGTTGTTCAATTAATGAAACTGTGTCTAACAAAACATCTTTTATTTTACAGAACGGTCCGCACATGGTGCAACTTCACAACATGACTAGGCGTCTCCTTCAGGTAGGACCAACACCCACAGGTAAGTACTTCACTACTGACATCTAGTGATTAGACTAGGTATATGCACATATCATGAAATACTCACTTATCATGACATCTCCTCTTTTTTTTTTAGATTTAAGGTTTCACCATTACTGCATTTAAATTCTTGCACGCTCACTTAACAACAACATATTATATAACAACTTAAACATTATGCTCTTTATACAAACCATCTCTTAATTAACATTCAACTGTCATTACTCTCTTTTTGCATAGTAACTACTTAAATGTCTGTTCACTTTACTAATGCCTCCTTTACAGGTCAAGTCTCTCAGGTGGTTTTACTGTGCGTTTGGATCTTCGCAATTCAGGTAAGTGTGTCTCCTTTTCATCCTCTTTATTGTCTATAACTGGTTCTGTTTCCGATTCTACAGGTGATGTATCCTGTGGCACTGTTTCTTGTGTTTTCAGCAAACTTCTCCTATTTCTTCTCAGGATCTGACCATCTTCTGTTTTCACAGTGTAAGATCTCGGATAAACCTCCTCAAGGACTATGGCTTTTCTATGCCAGGTATTGCAATCCTCAAGTCTTACTGTGTCATTATTAGCAAGAGGTCGAAGACTCCTGGAGGTCTTATCATAGTTCATTTTCTGTCTCTTTTTTAGTTGTATTTGTTTCTTTTGCAACCCTTTGATTTTCTTTGGTTGTGTCAGGTAAGGCAGGGTAGTACGCAATTTTCTTCCCATTAGCATCTCAGCTGGAGATAAACCATGTTCCAGTGGTGAAGCACGGTAATTTAACAATGCTAGATATGGGTCAGACTTGCTGCTCACTGCTTTCTTCAGTAGCATTTTAACTATATGTACTCCCTTTTCCGCTTTCCCGTTAGATTGTGGATATAGCGGGCTCGATGTCACATGTTTGAAATCATACTCCACTGCAAATTCCTGGAATTCTTTGCTATTATAACATGGTCCATTGTCACTACAGACAACCTGAGGGATTCCATGCCTTGCAAAGATTGACTTCATGTGTGTGATTACACTGGCAGTAGATGTATTTGGCAGCAGAGCCATCTCTGGATAGTTAGACAGGTAGTCCACAACAAGCAGATAGTTCTTCCCATTTAAGACAAACAAATCTGTTCCAATTTTCTGCCACGGCTCACTAGGTGTGTCAGTGATGATCATTGGCTCTTTTTGCTGCTTTGCTCGATGACTTAAGCAGGTATCACAGGTTGACACCATTCTGTCAATGTCAGCATTAATTCCTGGCCAATAGATGGCTGCCCTGGCTGTCATCCTTTCCAGTTCCTGTTTCAACTTATCTCTTAGCGGGGCTGGTACCCGTCTCGGAGCATGGACCACTGGCTTCGCATCCTCTTTGAGCTGTATCTTATAGGTGAATGGAAGCGCTCCAAACCCTTCAAAAATGTCCGGAAACTGTTTTACTATATTATCAACGCTGTTCTGTGTATTGCCATATCTTATGTTGTCTACTCTTTTAACTAGGCCTAAGTCTTCACATGCCTTGTCTCCCAACACTGAATCATGTCCATCTGGAACGACTACGAACACAAGGTGTTGTTCTTTACTTTTCACTTTTACTTTGATTTTGCATGTTCCTCTTGTTTCTATGCTCTGTCCGTTGTAAGCTTTGAGTTGCACAGTGTTTGGTTTAATATGTGGCTTGCTTTTCATTTTTCTTATATCTCTTTCAGAGATCAGATTGGCCTTGGCTCCTGTGTCTAATTTCAGCATTATTGATGCTCCATTTATTTCTACAGCTGCAGTCCACTTATCCTTCACAAGACTGTTTTCTTCAGCCTGTTCTACCATGCCCACAAAGAATGTGTCACTAAGAGCAGTTTCTTCCACTGTATGAACTCGTTCGCTTCGACTATGTTTTTTTGTCAAGCACTGCTTTGCAAAGTGGTTCTGCCCTCCACATTTAGCACAGGTTTTGCCATAGGCTGGGCACTGCTTTGGTCTGTAGGTCTTGGCATATTGAGTATTGCTTGAATTTTACTTTTGTCTGGTTGTACGCCACCTTCTGTCAGCTTGCAAATACAGTGTAAATCGTTGCTTAAACGTTCGCCACTCACAGTCAATATTTCCAGTCCAGTTGACAGCGTCAGGCGGTTTTACACTTTCCATAACGACTATCTGAACTTCTGACCACTCCTGGTACCATGTAATGTTTGTTGTTCAATTAATGAAACTGTGTCTAACAAAACATCTTTTATTTTACAGAACGGTCCGCACATGGTGCAACTTCACAACATGACTAGGCGTCTCCTTCAGGTAGGACCAACACCCACAGGTAAGTACTTCACTACTGACATCTAGTGATTAGACTAGGTATATGCACATATCATGAAATACTCACTTATCATGACAATCATGTTAGTGAGCAGGGCCAAAAAGGCAATGATGTAGAAGTGGCCATTGGTCTGTTTTTGTGCAGGAAGTCTAGTGCTAATATATTCATTATATTTTGGCAGCTTTTCAATAAAAGTTGTTTTTGGACTAATGAGTAAGTTTTGAGTTCTGAAACTTACAGTATATTTGCATAGTACAATGACCTCTTACATGCCAAAAGATTCAATGAATGAAGAATTTATGACCCCTTTAAGATATTCAAATTATGACATCCTCACTGTCAGTTCTTAGCCATTTGGCTGGTAACTCACAACACACCTGCCTGCAGCTGTGGTTGTACTGTGTCATCGGATCTAATAATAAACCGGAGACCATCAAATGAGTCAGGTGCAAATGTATTTCATGTTATATTTGTGCATTAAATTATGAGGAATGTGAGATTTGAGCTTCTTTTCTCTGTGTTCTACATAAGTTGCACAAGCTATTTTTGTTAATGTCTTTCAAAAAGTGTTGGGGGCAAAATCGTGGTAAAATTTGGTAAAATAAATAAATGACAGGTGGGAACATGTCCCACCTGTCCCACAGGCGAATGATACCCATGTTCTCTACTAAAGAACTATTTCAGTTTATTTAGAAGTTATTATTTTAATCAAAAAAGTATTCACAGCAAGTTTGTAATAAGAAAGCAATAATTTTATAAATTATACAAAAAATATACTATACAGTGGTGCTCAGAATTATTGGCACCCTTGGTAAATATAAACAAAGAAGCTTGTAAAAATAAATCTGCATAATCCTTTTGATCTTTTTTTTTTTTTTTTAAATCACAAAAATCTAACCTTTCATTAAAGTAAAAGAATTGAAAATTTAGGGAAAATTTCTTTATGAAATAAATGTTCTTCTCCAAAACACGTTGGCCACAGTTATTGGCACCCTTTTATTCAATACTTTTTGCAACCTCCTTTTGCCAAGATAACAGCTCTGATGAGTTTGGAGAACACCTGACAAGAGATCAGAGACCATTCCTTCATACAGAATCTCTCCAGATCCTTCAGATTCCCAGCATCATGTTGGTGCTTCTTCTCTTCAGTTCACTCCACTCATTTTCCTTAGGCTTCAGGTCAGGGGACTGGGACGACCATGGCAGAAGCTTCATTTTGTGCTCAGTGACACATTTTTGTGTTGGTTTTGATGTTTGTTTTGGATCATTGTCCTGATGTACAATCCAACCATGGCCCATTATGGGATTTCTAGCAGAAGTGGTCAGGTTTTGACTTTTTATCTGTTGGTATTTGATAGAATCCATGATACTATGTATCTGAACAAGAGGTCCAGGACCTCCAGCAGAAAAATAGGCCCACAACATTAAGATCCAGCAGAATATTTAACCTTGAGCATAGGGTACTTTTTATCCCTGTGTGCACCAAAGCCATCCGGTGTGTTTGCTGCCAAAAAGCTCTTTTTTTTTAGTTTCATCTGACCATAGAAGCCGGTCCCGTTTTAAGTTCCAGTCTTGTCTGACATATATGCTGACATATATATTGTTTCTGGATGAGAGCAGAGGATTTTTCTTGAAACTTTCCCGAACAACTTGTGGGGATGTAGGTGCTGTTTAATTTTTTTTTTTTAGGCTTTCTGAGACTCAAGACTCAACTAATCTCTGCAATTCTCCAGCTGTGATCCTTGGAGAGTCTTTGGCCACTAAAACTCTCCTCTTACTGTGCATTAGGACGATATAGACACACGTCCTCTTCCGGGCAGATTTGTAACATCGGTAACACTTTACAATAATGTTCATTAGTTAAACATTAGTTAATGTTGTTACTGTATTTACTAATATTCATTAACGTTAGTTAATGAAAATACAGTTGTTCATTGTTCATGTTAGTTCACAGTGCATTAACTAATCTTAACAAGATTTTAATAATGTATAAGTAAATGTTGAAATTAACATGAACAAATATTAATAAATGCTGTATAAGTGCATTTCATTATTACTTCATGTTAACTAATGTAGTTAACTAATGTCAACTAATGAACCTTATTGTAAAGTGTTACTGTAATATCTTTAGTTGATTGGAACTTCTTAATTATTGCCCTGATAGTGTAAAAAGTGGATTTTCAATGCTTTAGCTATTTTCTTACAGCCACTTTTTTATTGTGTGAAGCTCAACATTCTTTTGATGCAAATCAGTACTATATTCTTTGGTTTTACCCATTGTGATGAATGATTACGGAAATTTGGCCTTTGTGTGTTCTTATGTTTATACTCCTGTGGAACAGGAAGTCATGGCTGGACAATTTCATGTTCATAATCACCCTGGTGTGCTAAAAAATTTAAATATGAATGGCAATATACTTCAGAGATATTTTACTCATAAAAAAATTCTAGTGGTGCCAATAACTGTGGCCAACGTGTTTTGGAGAAAAACATTTATTTCATAATATGATTTTCCCCCCACTTTCAATTCTTTTCCTTTAATGAAAGATTAGATTTTTGCTAATTTTATGAATTAAAAATCAAAAGGATAAAGAATGCAGATTTATTTATTGTTACATTACAGAGGAGGTTGGAGACACAGGTAAGGTTTATGATGTTTATTGAAACAACCAGGGCAAGGTGCAGGTGAGTGAAGCCAGATAATATTCGTGATTGTAGATGATAGAGATACTGATACTAGTTTTCTTCTAGGAGTTGTGGATGGCAGATGGTCCTTGGAGCTGAAGACACACAGAGCCACTCACGGAAGACAGGAGAACACAGAGGATCTAGGAAAGACACTGGAGACAGGTAAGTAATCGTTCGAGGAGTCCGTGAGGTAAGCATTCAGGTAAGTATGCGTTAACGAGACCGGACAATGACTGTGTGGCTGTGAGTGTCTCTTATAGTGCTGCTGATTGGGATGGTGATGAATGTCAGGTGTGCGTGATCAGAACTCTGGTGAGGGAGTGCGTCGTGATTGGGTGAGTGAAGAGCCTGGCGTGTCTGTGACAATCCCCCCTTCCCTTCGTGGAGCTGGTCTGGTGGGGTTTCTAGCATGGAAGTCTTTCAGAAGGCTAAGATTCCTCGGGACCGTATCCTTCCCAGTCGACTAGATACTCCAGGTGACCACCACGGTGCCAGGAGTCCAGGATGTCTTTCACCAGATATGCTGCTCCATCCTCCACGATGATTGGAAGGGGGCGTTCTTCGGCATCGCCAGGCTCTGTGGAGGGAAGAACAGAAGGATGGTGAGGTTTCAAAAGGGAGACATGGAACGTGGGGTGAATTCTGAATTCTGGTGGAAGTTGCAACTGGTAGGTGACCAGATTGACTTGACGGATGATGGTGTAGGGGCCAATGAATCTGGGACTCAGCTTTCTGCAGGGTAGACGCATCCGAATATCTCTAGTGGATAACCAGACCTTATCTCCAGGTTGATATACAGGTGCTTGAGAACGGCGAAGATCTGCTGTTAATCTGCGTCTCCTGAGGGCCCGTTGAAGTTGAAGATGAGCTGAGTCCCAGACCCTCTCGCTCTTCCGGAACCAGTAATCCACTGCCGGGACATCTGACGGTTCCCCATCCCAGGGGAACAGTGGAGGCTGATACAACCATTACGCAAGTGTGTCCATTGGAGACAGGGAGATCAGTGATGAAATCCACACCTAGATGTGACCACGTTCGAGTTGGAATGGGCAGAGGTTGTAGTTTCCCGGAGGGAAGATGACGAGGGCTCTTGGATATGGCATATTCCCTGCACCCCTTTACGTACCTCCTGACATTCGCTGCCATGTTGGGCCACCAGTCTCTTCGCTTCACGCAGGTACTCCAAGTTCTTAGGGTCTGTTAACACCAGAAAGGGATGACGGGCTCCTTCGAGCCAATGCCTCCACTCCTCCAGGGCGAGCTTGATGGCTAGAAGCTCCCGGTTGGCGATGTCATAATTTACCTCCGCCGGGTTGAGTTTGCGGGAGAAGAAGGCACATGGATGGAGTTTACTTGGTTTCCCCTGCTGCTGGGATAAGACCGTTCCCACTCCTGTGGTAGATGCATCTACCTCGACCACGAAGGGAAGCTCTGGATCTGGATGAACAAGGAGGGGAGCGGTTGTGAAGGCGGTCTTGAGGTCTTCGAAAGCTTGCTTTGCTGCCGGATCCCAGGACAGAGACTTGGGCTTGCCACGGAGTAGGTTGGTAAGTGGAGAAGTGACGGTACTGTATCTCTTGATGAATCTTCGGTAAAAGTTGGCAAATCCTAGGAATCTTTGCAATTCTTTCACAGTAGTAGGAAGAGGCCAGTCCTTTATTGCATAAACCTTCCTCTCGTTCATGCGGACGCCACTGTGATCAATGTTATATCCCAAGAACTACACTGAGGGCTGATGGAAAGTACATTTCTCTGCTTTCAGGAACAGGTTGTAGTCCCTCAGGCATTGGAGGACCTCCGCAATGTGCTGGCGATGTTCAGCCAGGCTCCGGGACTAAATAAGAATATCGTCTATGTAGACGATCACAAACCTGTGCTGGAACTCCCGGAGCACCTCGTGCATGAAGTCCTGAAATACGGAGGGGGCGTTGACAAGTCCATACGGCATGACGCAGTACTGATAGTGCCCAGTAGGGGTCACAAAAGCCGTCTTCCATTCATCCCCCTCACGTATTCGGATGAGGTTGTATGCGCTGCGGAGGTCCAACTTGGTGAACATAGTGGCGCCGCGGAGATGTTCCAGTGCAGATGGGACGAGAGGAAGAGGGTATCTGAACTTGGTTGTCATTTTATTAAGGGCTCTGTAATCTATGCAAGGTGGCAAGCCTCCGTCCTTCTTGGCAACAAAGAAGAAGCTGGATGCAGCAGGGGAAGTAGACGGGCGGATGTAACCTTGTGATAGAGCCCCGTTGATGTATTCCTCCATGGCCTTCTCCTCCGGGACGGACAAGGAATAAATCTTTCCTCTGGGCACTGGCTCACCGGGAATGAGATCAATGGCACAGTCCCATGGCCGATGGGGAGGCAGCTTGGAGGCCTTCTTCGGACAGAAGACGTCACTGAAGTGGGAATAACAATCAGGAATATCTGTGGAGCGATTTTCCAATGGACTCTCAATGGACGTGACACAGACTTGGATCTTCTTAGAGCTTGAATAACCTGGAGCAGGACTTGAAATGGGGCTCGGACCCAAACTTGAAACTGGACTTGGAACTGAACTTGTAACAGAACTTGGAACTGGAACTTCAGGAAAACTTCCAGGAAAACTTTGTTTACCCCACTTCAGGACATCTCCTGTCCGCCAGGAGATGATCGGGTCATGCTGCTCTAACCATGGGCGCCCCAGAATCACGTCAGATGTTGAATCCTCCAGAACCAGCAGATGGACCTCTTCATGATGCAGAACACCAATCTGTAGATTCAGAGGTCCCACCATGTAGCGCACTTGACGGAGAGGACGTCCCGTTACTGAGTGGATCTGGTAGACTTTCGGCGAACTGATTGTCTTGAGGTTGAGCTGGCGAAACAGGGCTCCGGAGATGAAGTTTCCAGCTGACCCAGAGTCGATGAAGGCGTTAACTGGAATACAAACATCAGCAGCAGTAAGGTTGGCAACAATAGTGAGTGGATATTTATGATTCAACAAAGGCAGAATGAAACTCACCATAGCTCGTACAGGATGAGTGGGGCATTCAGCTCTGAAATGCCCAGGACGACCACAATATAAGCATAGACTCTGGGTCAGCCTCCTCTGTCGCTCAGCAGGTGAAAGACATGATTTGTCGATCTGCATTTCATTGCTGGCTGGTTATGGGGAGCTGACGGATTCGGGCTGGCGGAGGAAGGATGGAAAGAGTTGCTGGTTTTGGTGCTCTTCAATGCACAGCTGCATACGAGTGGCAAATCTTATAGAAAGCTGGATGAACTTCTCGAGCCTGATGGTATCCTCGTATGCAACGAGATGCAACCACACACATGGATCCAAACCTTGAAATGAGGGCTTGTTCGTTCCAACCACTCGCTGCCACTAGGGTTCTGAACTGTAAAGCATAATCAGAGACAGATAATGAACCTTGTTTTAAATTACATAGTCTCTCACCAATGGACGAGTCCCATGCTGGTTTTCCAAAAACTTCCTTGAAGTGACTTATGAAACTTGATAGTGATTGCACGACGGGACTCTTCTGAGTCCAGAGTGGTTCTGCCCAGCGGAGTGCTTTACCGTCAAGTTGCTGAATTATGAAGGCGACTTTAGCTCTGTCGTCAGGATATATGTGCGGTTGCATCTCCAAAACCAGCAAACATTGCAGGATGAAACCGTTGCAATCCTCCTCCGAGCCAGAGAAGGGCACCAGTTTGGCCATGGGACTGGCGATCACAGACGGAGTCTAGGAGTCTTCTAGGAGTCGTAGATGGCGGATGGTCCTTTGAACTGAAGACACACAGAGACACTCACGGAAGACAGGAGAACACGGAGGATCTAGGAAACACACTGGAGACAGGTAAGTAGTCGTTCGAGGAGTCCGTAAGGTAAGCATTCAGGTAAGTATGCGTTAACGAGACTGGACAATGACTGTGTGGCTGTGAGTGTCTCTTATAGTGCTGCTGATTGGGATGGTGATGAATGTCAGGTGTGCGTGATCAGAACTCTGGTGAGGGAGTGCGTCGTGATTGGGTGAGTGAAGATCCTGGCGTGTCTGTGACATTTATACAGTCATCTTTGATTATATTTACCAAGGGTGCCAATAATTCTGACCACAACTGTATGTAACTGTATGGGTTTTTCATATAGTTTGGACAAACTTCTGGTTTAGGTCCTGCCCACATCCGATTTCATCCAAATACAGACACAGACATATAATTTATTTATAATGTATTTTTATTAACTAACATTAAGATTAGTAAATAAAGAATAGTAAATACTGTAGCCTAACAAATGTATTGCTCACTGGTAGTTAATACTGGTTAGTGCATTAACTAACATTAATTAATAGGACATTATTGTAAAGTGTTACTGAGTAATTTATTGTGTCATAATTTATTAAACTCTGCGTAGAATAATTTTTTCAATGACCAACACAGAGTAGTGGCGTGTGAGTAGTAGTGAAAGTGATGACCTTTTATGAATGATTTACGCTGCTTCTGTGTTCGCCCAAAGAGTTTTAAAATGCAGACTAATATGTTTGCTATGCACCTGATTATACATAAAATAGCTTTTTTAATACAAGTTATGTTGTGTGTAACTGTTTAGTCCATACGCAGCAGTGATAGATCATTTTACTGACTTGATCTCTAAATTTTGTTTAGCAAAATAAAATCTTTATTAGCTTTATGTTAGAGTTATGTTATTTTTCAGTAGCTAAGTTGTTCAAACACATGCACATATGCAATTTTTGATTATAATTTGATTTAGGAAAACATTATAATGCAGTCAAATTTATTTTTGAGAAAAATGAATGATTTGTTTACCTGCCAAAACTTTCGTTCATTTATCAAGTGACTATCAACAAATATCGACATATCAGTATTTGACAGTTTCACATCTTGGACATGTATCACAGAGATACCTGAGAAAAGATGCTGGTAAAATATTTAATTTCAGTCTTGTTCACGTAGTGAGAATAATATATATCTATTATAATATAATATAATATCAATCTATCCATTTGTCTGGTGTTACTGTTTAGACCTTTTCTTTTTTTAATAGAGATTTCATACTATATAAACATATGAAACAATACTGGCAAATTTTGTAAATAGTCCGATATCAGAGAACAAGCAAAAGAAATTACTTAGATTTTTTATGTTTATACAATTAACAAAATGAGAGAGATTATAAAAATTGCATGTTTGTATTTAGTACGGCCCTGATGGCTATTACACATAACATTTGTTAACATATAGACAAAATTATAGCAAAATTTAATGCATCATGTTTCCTTCTTGAGCATTAAGAATCAAGCCTATGTAAACTTTTATATGGGCAATTTTATTATTATTATTATTATTATTATTATTATTATTATTATTATTATTATTTTGTCTTGTGGGCTATTAACATTAGTTATGTGAAAACTTCATCAGGGCAGTACACAAAAGTCACTTTTTTGACCCCTCTTATTTTAACATTTAACATTTTGCAAATTTTGCTGGGTGTATATAAACTTTTGATCACAACTATAAATTGAGCATTATAATGTTAAAGATGTATGTATTTTTTAATGTTTGTTTTGTGTTACATGTGTCAAGTTTACAGGTGATGAAAAGTGCCTAGATTTTAAAAGTGTGTTATGTGACTACTGCTCATTATCACACTATAATACAAGATTATTATTGAACAAATAAATTAACTTGAAATCATTTTAGATTATGTTTAAAAATTGCAGAGTGATAAGTAACCTAGTAAAATTACTTTCAATAATCCTGAAATTAGGTTAATATTAAACAAGTAGCCCCTGCCTGGCCAGCCAAGTTACCATGATCTAGATCTGCCACAAGTAACAAAGTATCTCATTCAGTTGTTAACATTCTTTGGAAAGTCAAAAAACATATCTTTTAAAATTGCACATACCTTTGTAAAAGACAATAATGCAGCTCCAGCTATTTTCTGTATTACTGTGACAACACTTGAGCATAAACAACCTCAACAACCTCTTCAAGCTTGTAATAACTGCGTAGTGCAGGAGTGTGTAGACACCTTTCCTGTTTCCTGAGTGAACTTCCTGTACATTCCTCTACTTTACACCTTTTAACATAACAAGAAGGAAGTCAGTTTAAGAATAAAAGGCTGACCTAAAGGTTAAAACAACACTTTAAATCAGTGTGTGATCTATATTCCATCTGACTAGCAGTAATTATAAGTACAATTATCCTCTCCTGGATTACGAGAACTGCTGCTTATTTCATCGTTCGTGACTTTTAGAACTAGTCCAGGCGACCCTTATCCTACTTGTATTGTCCAAGCTGATTTTGCAATAGTGCAAACTTTTCTGTTTAGCTCAATGTAGGAAAAGTATAGTTCATAGTGTGTCAATAAAACCTGCTAGGCTATAGTCCTAGTATTGTGACATCTATTCTATTGTGTGTGTGTGTGTGTGTGGGGGGGGGGGGGTAGTAGACATAATGATTTTTATACTGTACAAACTGTATATTTTACCTACACTGTTCTGGGCAAGAACTCCCTGACATCCACGCAGCCTAGCATGGATAAGAGCAGGGAGAGCAGCAATAACCCCCCAGGGTAAACAAAACAGAACCAACATATGCAGATATAATTAATGTCAATAATTTAACATGTACACATATTTCAAAAATTAGTTTGATTCAAGGGAATCATAAGGCCAATCCTGACTGAAGAAAGAATGAGCTGGGGATGGAGGAGGGTAATTATCTCCTGAGAAATGCAATAGTTGCTGATAATTCTGAGGAGCTTATATATGGATGCTGTGATAGGCATCGTATTTCTATAGGTAGACATGAGTCACCTGGGAGTCAGCTGATGCGAGTTTGACTGATGTGACCTGCCAGAACTGACACTAACACTTGATTTATAAGCATAGGAGCATGGCAAAACATTCTACAATATGATTGGTTCTTCATATGTCCAACCCTCCTGTTACTAGGTAAAGCAAGATCTACCCAAATCGTGTGTTTATTATTTCGTTGGTTACTCAATATCATGGGGCTATTATACACTAAACAAAATTATAAACGCAGCACTTTTGTTTTTGCCCCCATTTTTCATGAGCTGAACTCAAAGATCTAAGACTTTTTCTATGTACACAAAAGGCCTATTTCTCTCAAATATTGTTCACAAATCTGTCTAAATCTGTGATAGTGAGCACTTATCCTTTGCTGAGATAATCCATCCACCTCACAGGTGTGGCATATCAAAATGCTGATTAGACAGCATGATTATTGCACAGGTGTGCCTTAGGCTGGCTACAGTAAAAGGCCACTCTAAAATGTGCAGTTTTATCACACAGCACAATGCCACAGATGTCACAAGTTTTAAGGGAATGTGCAATTGTCATGCTGACTGCCGGAATGTCCACCAGAGCTGTTGCCTGTGAATTGAATGTTCATTTTTCTATCATAAGCCGTCTCCAAAGGCGTTTCAGAGAATTTGGCAGTACATCCAACCGGCCTCACAACTGCAGACCACGTGTAACCACACCAGCCCAGGACCTCCACATCCAGCATCTTCACCTCCAAGATCGTCTGAGACCAGCCACCCGGACAGCTGCTGCAACAGTAGGTTTGCATAACCAAAGAATTTCTGCACAAACTGTCAGAAACCGTCTCAGGGAAGCTCATCTGGATGCTCGTCGTCTTCATCAGGGTCTTGACCTGACTGCAGTTCGTCGTCGTAACCGACTTGAGTGGGCAAATGCTCACATTCGATGGCGTCTGGCACTTTGGAGAGGTGTTCTGTTCACGGACAAATCCTGGTTCACTGTACAGGGCAGATGGCAGACAGCGTGTATGGCGTTATGCGGGTGAGCAGTTTGCTGATGTCATCGTTGTGGATCGAGTGGCCCATGGTGGCGGTGGGGTTATGGTATGGGCAGGCGTATGTTATGGACAAAGAACACAGGTGCATTTTATTGATGGCATTTTGAATGCACAGAGATACCGTTATGAGATCCTGAGGCCCATTGTTGTGCCATTCATCCATGACCATCACCTCATATTGCAGCATAATAATGCATGGCCCCATGTTGCAAGGATCTGTACACAATTCCTGGAAGCTGAAAACATCCCAGTTCTTGCATGGCCAGCATACTCACCGGATGTGTCACCCATTGAGCATGTTTGGGATGCTCTGGATCGGCGTATACAACAGCGTGTTCCATTTCCTGCCAATATCCAGCAACTTCGAACAGCCATTGAAAAGGAGTGGACCAACATTCCACAGGCAATATAAGTCTTAAGTGTCCCCTGAATGTGTCTGTGAAGTTTCAGCTCAAAATACCCCATAGTTTTTTTTTATTAATTTTTTTAACTGCCTATCATTATAAATGCGCTGATTCAGGGTACACGGCCCCTTTAAATCTCGTGCTAACAAAACATTTAGAAAGACAATTTACAAACATCACTAAAAATATCATAATATCAATGATCATGTCAGTTATTATTGCTCCATCTGCCATTTTTCACTATTGTCCTTGCTTGCTTACCTAGTCTGATGATTCAGCTGTGCACAGATCCAGACGTTACTGGCTGCCCTTGTGTAATGCATTGAACATGAGCTGGCATTTGCAAATATTTGGGGCGTACACCCCGACTGTTACGTAACAGTCGGTGTTATGTTGAGATTCGCCTGTTCCTCTGAGGTCGTTTAAACAAATTAGATTTATATAAGAAGGAGAAAACAATGGAGTTTGAGACTCACTGTATGTCATTTTCATGTACTGAACTCTTGTTATTTAACTATGCCGAGGTAAATTAAATTTTTGAATCTAGGGCACCTTTAATTGCCTAAATTATTATATTATTTGCTAACTGCATTCTTTAAATTGTAATGTTGACATGCATTCTCTGTAAAGCTGCTTTGAAACGATATGTATTGTGAAAAGCGCTATACAAATAAATGTGAATTGAATTGAACACTTTTGTTTTTGCCCCCATTTTTCATGAGCTGAAAACCAGTCGGTATCTGGTGTGACCACCATTTGCCTCACACAGTGCAACACATCTCCTTCACATAGAGTTGATCAGGTTGTTGATTGTGGCCTGTGTTTTTTTTTTTTTTTTGAGAAAGTGAAAATGTGCACAGTTTTCTGTGATGGGTAGGGTGATAGAAAATACGGTTTGTACAGTATAAAAACTATTACGCCTATGGAATGTCCCCACAATTCACAAAAACAAACCTGTGTGTGTGTGTGTGTGTGTCATTTCATCAGGAATGAGGGTGGAGTTAGAGGATCAGGAAGAGGACAAATAATAATAATAGTAGTAGTAATAATAATAACAACAATAATAATAATAATAATAATAATAATAGTCATAATAATAAAAATAGTGATATTAATACAGCTATTAGTGATAAGGTATAAGGCTGCCTCTGATCCCTCCGTGGCCACAGCATAAGTTGTACCTTCTGCCATGCGTCATGCTGCAACGGGCCATCAAGGAGAGGTGCTGCTGGGCCCGGGGCCCAAAGACCCACCCCCAAGACACTCCCTACCCCCGGCCGCCACACTTACTGTTTTTTTTTTGTTTTGTTTTTGTTTTTTTTTCTGCATTCATTGTTAAACTCATGATAGACATATGTGTATATCAACTAGTGTGTGATGCATTAAAAAAGCATGCCGTGCAGCGTGGAACCAGCCCAGTGCAAAGCTCAGGCCACCACGCCTTGTTAAGGCAGGAACACACCAAGCCGACGGTCGGCCGTCGGGCAGTTTTTCTTCGTCGGCCGACTAAGTTTTCTCAGTGTGGTCTGCACCGTCGGCTGAAGTTGGTCCTCGTCTGCCTTTTTTCGGCCAATTCGAAATGTTGAATCGGCGTTGGAGCTCGTCGGTCCGTCGGGCCATCTGATCATTCTGATTGGCTGTTCAGCTACTGCCGCCTGCTGTTTCGGAAAGGCATTTCATATCACGCAGGTGCAGAACTAACGTGCTGCTTGGCCATCGGCTGTTTAGCGTCGGTTTGGTGTGGCAGGGCAACTTTGGACACAGACGCTGCCGACGTGAGCAAACCCCGCAGTCTGCTTTCGTCACCACTAGTTCGTCGGTGTCGGCTTGGTGTGTTCTGGCCTTTACACACAGAAGGGGATGGAGACACAGGTAAAATGTATATGATGTTTATTGAACAACCAGAGAGTTATAGCAGAGTGCAGGTAAGTGAATGCAGATAAAGTTCTTGCAGATGGCTATCAAGGCAGTGATACTTGTATTGATCTTCTCTCCAGGATTCGTAGATGCGGGCAGGCGTGGAACAGATGACACATGGAGACAACTCACTGAAGACACAGAGAACACAAGGGATCTTGGAAGACAATGGAGACAGGTAAGTAGTCCTTACAGTAAGCATAACAGGAAGTATGTCTTAATGAGACCGGACAGTGACTGAGTGCTCTGAAGTGTCTTTTATGCTGCGGTGGTGATGAGTGCTGATGAGTGTCAGGTGTTGCTGGTTAATACTCAGGAGACGGAGTGCGATGTGATCTGGGCGTGGCCGCATTAGCGGATAATGAGCTGAATCAAGGACTTCTGACATGGCTCTCTTTTCATACAGATTACATAAACACAGAAGGTTTGTTTTCAATTTGACTTACACGATTTAAAACCTGACATTTCAACGTTTCTTTAGACACAAGTCTAATTTTTTTGTGATTAGTATTCACTAAGTTACAGTTCATTTTCTGAGAACTATCAGATTGGACTTCATTCAGAGGGAGACGAGAGATCACGCATCATGTTAGTTTTCTTTATTTTACAAAAAGCACAACATTTTGTTTTTACTCTGAGTGTACACAAATAAAAGAAGATATTCCACAGATTAAAATGGTGTATAGCTCTTAATTGTATGTGCAACATTGACAGAGTATTTTGAGTCTCTTTCACACTGGTTAGAAAAAAACCGCGGTGATCACGCCGGCGTGACCGCTGACCCGAGGGAGTTAAAAACAATCTACATACACAAAATTACCTCATACATTCATTTGTAAAACTCTGTCTACCAATTTACATAATACAAACACCAAGTAAGTATCAAGTAAAAAGTATCAAGATCTCCAACCATTTTATAGTATGTGAACTCAACAGTAAGCCGGGCAGATATCATACCTCTTAAAGTCATATTAACATCAGCAGAAACACCCCATTCATCTTTGCTTTTCTTGCTAGCCTCACAGCTAACTTTGCTTGACCATATAAAAAATTAATTAACACATCTATTTTTCTATTCTGAAACCATATAATGTAAATTCAAAATTCCAATTTTTACTCCATTCTTCCAGCCATAGAAACAGTGGCTTCAATCTTTCACAGTGCAAAAATAAGTGAAACATCTTCAGACTCAAAACAAAATAGACATTCATCCCTTACTGTTGGGTCAATATGTGACCTATATCTATTAGTAGTTATTATTCCATGTATTATCTGCCATTGGAGGTCAGCAGTTCTCTTATCAATAGGTCGTTTACATAAAGTCCTCCAGCTACCTTTAGGGGATACATCAAATCCCTCTACCCCTTGCCATTTATGGCTCGTTTCCACTGAGCGGTACAGTTCGGTTCAGTACAGTACAGTACGCAATTTTTTCCGTTTACATTGTCAAAAGTTGTGAATGGTACCCTAATTCCGAACCGTACTGTACCACTTTTTTGGGACCCTTCCGTTGGGGTACCAAGCACAATAGTACAGGTACCAAAAGGGTGGAGCTACACTCTGTAGAACGTTGATTGGTTGACAGAGAATCGTCACTTGCGCATGCTACAAGGGGAATGACTACACAAGGCACCACACAAATGTGGTTCAGGCAGTGCGTGCATTGATTATTTTCACTTCATGTAGGCTATATAACAAAACAAAATATAAAACACAACCCTGCCTCTTTTTGTTTTCATTTAAAAAATATGAAACCTATTAATGTATGGTTCAAGCAATGTGATCGCCAGGATCTCACAACTCCGACAACGTCAGATCAAATTTTCAAATAGGCGCTATCTTTATAAATAAACTACAGATTTGAGCTTTAAACAACTACATTCTCGCCTGAAAAACTTTTAAAACTACATTTCATGACACAATAAAGTAGTTTTTAAATTACGTGGGTTTTCTCCGCTTCTCCGCTATTGACGTTTGCTGGTAGGTGCTGTTCTGTAAACGTTGGTGTTACAATTCTGTAAACGTTGATATTATTACAGATAAGAATTCAGTCCTTAATCTTTCGGCAACATGGAGTGATTTAATACCAAGCTTTGCTGCAATATCTCTTGAAGACAACCATTCACTCTTACTCCAAAGATGAGAAACTGGGCTTTCACCATAGCAACCTGCATTGAATGAGAGTTCAATATTTTCATAGGTAATGCAGGATTATAAAGAAGAGGTTCCTCTTTAATCCATGATCCACTTGCAATACCTTGTTCACGAACAATTCTATAAAACATTCCATGATTTTAGAACAGTCTTATAAAAAGGAGTTATTCCAACTAAAGCCACATCATTTAAATTCATTAAAAGCAATTGCCAGTCATCCTCCTCTCCTCAAAAGACCACAAGCCACATCAGCCCAACAGACATCTTATCCATACAAAAGTCTCTGGGCAGCTTGTAGTCTAAAAGCAGCAATCCTACATGCTATATCAATTAGACCTTGTCGCCCTTCATGAAGAGGCAGGGAAAGTACTGCAGGTCTCAACCAATGCTGGTCTGTCCAAAAGAAATCAACAATAGGCTACATCTCTGAATGTCCTAAATGACAGCAATGACAGGGGGGTCCAACAAGGTCATTTTATGCCACAAAATTGAAGCAACAAGATTATTGACTATTAAGACCCTTCCTCTATTGGACAGCTGAGGAATTAGCCATTTCCAGTTAGATAACCGGAGACCAATAGTTTCCAATTTTTCCAATAGTCCTTCCCAGTCCTTTTTCTTGTATGGTTCATAACCTAAAAACACTCCTAAGAACTTAAAACCATCTTTTCGCCATATGACATTATTAGGTAACTTTGGGCCATTCGACCTCTCTAAACCACACCATAAGGCCTCTCACTTTTTGTCCAATTTATTTTTGCTGATGATGCTTTTCCATAACATTTAAAATTTTCTAAAACCACTTTAATATCGTTAATATTCCTGATTATTACAGTTACATCATCAGCATAGGCGGATAATTTCACATCATTTGAAATAGTATAAATGTACCTATTAAGCTCAAGTACCCATTAAGCACACTACCATCTTTGAGCTCAGATTATAAAAATAATGTATTATCCTACTTTATGTCTTAACCAATTGATGTGTTTGCTACTACATACCTCCAATAATTTCAAGAAAATCAGACCATATATGGGAGATATGGGTAGCCTATCTGTAAGAGCCATATATTATTTGTTTTTTTATATAGATGTGGAATAAATAATTATGTGTGTTAAGCAAATGTAAAATAATTATAAAAGTAAATAATTTAATATGTTTATTTCATTTCATATTGACAATGATGTAATTTCCGGAAAAGATCACTAGTTTTTTTGTGAAGCAATAGTGGAGCGAGACAGTTTTTTGACCGTGTAACATTTTTCCAACATTTTGCCACTGAAAAGTTGATGATTGATGAGGAAAATCTGCAGAATGTACAAGAGTTGATGCAACTTGACTTTGCACAATTGCTAACTGAGTTTACTGAGATAAATCTGCAAGTTCAAGATCTTTTGCCTGAAGATGAAAAGATTGCAGATCAACAAAACTGGTTTCAGCCTAAAATGGATTCTCTGAGACTTTTTGAAAAGAAAACAGAAAACTGGATTGCTGCTGTTGGTGATAAAAAAAAAGGCCAAAATGACAATCTTGATATGGAGGATGATGTTAGTCCTCACGACAGCCTCATAGGTATCTGTGAACAAGAGTGAATCTAAAAAGAAGCATGATTCAGATATTGAAAGTGGATCAGTTTCCTCCTCAGTATCGTCAGCTTGTGCACAAGAAGAATCGAAATGTGCAGCTCTGCTAGCAAGGGCAACATCCCTAAAGAAAAAACAACAACTTGAAATTGAAAAGATGCAGCTCAGAGCAAAAATGGAGGAACTTCAAATAGAAACAGCTCTTGCAGAAAGCAATGCTAAATTAAAGGTCCTGAAAGAGATTGAATGATCAGATGATGGCTGTTACAAATCCTGTTAGTTCCCGGACTACATTTCCCATCATCCTCCCTGTCAGTCACATGCTCACACTCCACTCCAATCATCATCAGCCACATACACCTGTAGCTTGTTATCTGGACTATAAAGGACTCACACACACACCACCTTATCGCGAAGTCTTGATTACCCTGTGTGTCAACTCCAAACGTTATATCCTGTCTGCCTGTCTAGTGTTACCGTTCCTGCCTGTTAAGTGTTTATTGACCCGTTGCTGCCTGTCCTGACTCCTGCTTTGTACACCGACCTGTGAGTGATATCTGCCAGTCCTGATCTGTGCCTGTATTCTGACTACGACTCTGCCTGTCCCTTGCTGTTCCTTTTGCTCCCGATTGACCCTGCCTGTATGACAACGCTCACGTTTAATAAAGCTTTGCATTTGGATCCTTACCTGAGTCCCGCCTCCGTTACAGCAGACTTCGCCCAACCCAGATCCAGCAGCTTTGTGAGTGTTCCCGTCTCGGCAACAATGAATCCATCTGCTCAATTGATGTGTCTCCGTCAAGGAGACAGAGCGTTAGAGGAGTACATCAAGGAGTTTATTGGACTGGTACATTTAACGCGTTTCGATGAAGTATGTCTCATGATCTTTTTCCGAGGAGGACTGTCTGATCCGCTGAGTTCCGTCATGCCTTCTCACGATCCCAGCTGGACGCTGGAACAATATATTGATCTGGCATTGCAGCTAAGCGGCTCTCCATTTACTGTGGGTGTCGCGGAGGAACACGACACCTCACTTGAACACGTAATGGCTGCCGCTAAAGAGGACATTCACAAAATGGTGGTCACAACAACAACACAAAGTCAAGACACAGTTGTTCTTCCTGAGCCCAGTCAAGTTACGGCTGATCGTCCTGAGCAACGGCACATCTCCGCTGATCGCCCAGAGCCACGTCCTGTCTCCACTGATCGCCCAGAGCCACGTCCTGTCTCCGCTGATCGCCCAGATCCACGTCATGTCTCCGCTGATCACTCAGAGCCTCGTCACGTCTTCGTTGATCGTCCAGACCCAAGTCAAGTCCCCGCTGAATGTCCAGAATCACGTCACGTCTCTGGATTCGTCCGAGAGTGGAGGAGGTTACGTTCCAGCATGAATGATCCCCCACTGACTACAGCACGAGCGGCTGGCATTCCTAAGCCTCCGCCGGCCGCTTCGTTCTCAAGTTCGCCGGTTGCAACGCACTCAAATTCACCGGTTGCAACGCACTCAAATTCGCTGGTTGCAACGCACTCAGATTCGCCGGTTGCGACGCACTCAAGTTCGCCGGTTGCAACGCACTCAAGCGTCCTGGACGCGATGGACAAGATGGCTGCTTTGCCAGTGCCCACGGGCAAGATGGCCGCCCCTTCGGTGCTTATGGATGTAGGGGGCATTCCAGCCATTGAGTCCGCTCCAGAACCCGCTTCAGCCAGTGAGTCTGCTCCAGAACCCGCTCCGACCGGTGAACCATCGCCTCATCCTCGGAAGAGGAGGAGGAGGAGGAGGAAGAAGGCTGCTTCCGTTCTGCAAGGCTCAGAAGCCTTTCAAGAGCCCGCTGTGGGTCCGGAGACCACTCCAGAGGTCTCTCCTGCTCCGCCCAAGCTCCTAGCCCTGCCAGCACCGCCCAAGCTCCTACCCTGCCGGCGCCGCCCAAGCTCCTTGCTTTGTCAGCACCGCCCAAGCTCCTAGCCCTGCCGGCGCCGCCCAAGCTCCTTACTTTGCCAGCGCCGCCCAAGCTCCTAGCCCTGCCGGCGCCGCCCAAGCTCCTTGCTCTGCCAGCGCCACCCAAGCTCCTTGCCCTACCGGTGCCGCCCAAGCTCCCTGTCCTGCCGGCGCCACCCAAGCTCCTTGCCCTGCAGGCGCCAACCAAGCTTCTTGCCCTGCCGACGCCACCCAAACTCCTTGCCCACGAACCCGCTACGGACCCCGTTGAAATCCCCAAGAACTTTTTGGGGGGGCAGTATACCTAAGGGTGGGGAGCTTGGTCATCAGCTTGGTCATCAGCGGCCTCTGAACTGCTATGGCTGCCTGTGGCTCCTGAACCGCCGTGGCCACCCAAGGCTCCTGACCTGCCGTGGCCGCTCAAGCCACCTAATCTGCCATGGCTGCCCAAGCCACCTGACTTGCCGTGGCTGCCCAAGCCACCTGACCCGCCGTGGCTGCTCAAGCCACCTGACCCGCCATGGCTTCCTGATACACCTGATCCACCATGGTTGCCCATGGCTCCTGACCCGCCATGGCTTCCTGACACTCCTGACCCGCCGTGGCTTCCTGACATTCCTGACCCGCCATGGCTACTTGTGGCACCTGACCCACCGTGGCTGCCTGAGTTCCTGGGGCTGCATTGGAGACCCAGTTCCCGTCTGCCTACAGATCCAATGCACCCACCCCCCCCTCCCCGATTGTACCATCTATGGCGCGAGGACGCGCCTTCCGGGAGGGGGACATTCTGTTACAAATCCTGTTAGTTCCCGGATTACATTTCCCATCATCCTCCCTGTCATTCACATGCTCACACTCCACTCCAATCATCATCAGCCACATACACCTGTAGCTTGTTATCTGGACTATAAAGGACTCACACACACACCACCTTATCGCAAAGTCTTGATTACCCTGTGTGTCAACTCCAAGCGTTATATCCTGTCTGCCTGTCTAGTGTTACCGTTCCTGCCTGTCCTGACTCCTGCTTTGTACACCGACCTGTGAGTGATATCTGCCAGTCCTGATCTGTGCCTGTATTCTGACTACGACTCTGCCTGTCCCTTGCTGTTCCTATTTGCTCCCGATTGACCCTGCCTGTATGACAATGCTCACGTTTAATAAAGCTTTGCATTTGGATCCCTACCTGAGTCCCGCCTCCGTTACAATGGCAGAAGCAGCATACAATCTAAACCAAGAAGGGGAATCCACCAGAAGCAATCAGAGCTGAAAACAGAGCAGAGTGACAATTCACCAGGTCATTCATCTGTGGGGAAAAGTAAAATGAACACCATCTCAAATCCAGTGTTACTTGCACCACCACAGTTAGACACATCAAGGGCCACAGGCCACAGTAATAATCGTCAAGCAGATGACAGCATTATTCAAGTTATGCAGAAGCAAAATTACTTGACCGAATTGCTAGTGAAACAGCAAAGACAAATTCAGCTTCCAAGTAAAGACATCCAAGTGTTTACTGGTGATCCATTGACTTTCAAATACTTCATCAGGTCCTTTGAGCGTACCATAGAACACAAGATAGACAATGAAAAGGACAAGTTATATTACCTTGAACAATACACCGCTGGAGAGCCACAAGAGATTGTAAGAAGCTGTGAATATATGCCATCAAGCAGAGGTTTCAAGGAAGCAAAACGGTTGCTCCAAAGGCATTATGGAGATGAGCTAATCATAGCAAGTGCTTATATTAATAAAGCTTTAAAGTGGCCTCAGATCAAGTCTGATGAAGGTAAAGCTTTGAGTGCATATGCTCTGTTCCTGATTGGTTGTTGGAATACAATGGAAGATGGAGAGTTCATGGAGGAAATGGACAATCCTACCAATATGAGAGTTATACTTTCAAGATGAAAGAAAGGTGGCGATCAGAAGCTTACGACATCAAAGAGCGACAAGGAGTAAGAGCAAGATTTACTCATTTAGTTGACTTTATTGATAGTCAAGCTAAAGTGGCCATGGATCCTCTCTTTGGTGACATACTGGATCACTGCAATGTTGTAACAGCAAAGGTGAATCAGAAAGAAAAGTTTCCTACTAAAAAAGGAATAACAAAGAGCAGCTTTGCAACCAACATTTGCATGGAGGAAAGACCTCAAATTGTGTCAAGTAAACAGGTCAGTCCACCCAAGAGCCTCAATGCCTTTGAAAACCCATGTTTGTTTTGCACAAAGGATCATGCTCTTGAGTCATGCAGTGAAATAAAAGAGCAGCCACATAAGGTACGTGTGGAGTTCCTGAAGTCTAAGGGCTTATGTTTTGGATGCTTAACTCAAGGCCATCTCAGCAAGACTTGCAAAAAGAGAATGGAATGTAAAGAATGTTCCCAAACACACCCAAACATTCTACACATTAAGGATAACCAAAAAGGTACAAAAGATGTTGAAATACCAGACAAGAAGATCTCATGTGCCCAAGTCTCCCTTAACCACCAATCAAGTGAGAACACAGAGCCTGGAAGAGATAACTGCGTGCTGTCAATTGTGCCAGTAAAAGTCAAGTCGAAAAAAATATGTAGAAACATATGCTTTCCTGGATGCAGGAAGTACAGCTACATTTTGTACTGAGGAACTGCAAAGGAAACTGAACCTGAAAGGGAAGCCAACTCAAATTCTGCTGAGCACTATGTGTCAAGATAAGCCAGGAGAGCAGAAGCTAGTAAACAGTTTTATCCTCACAGATTTGGGAGTGTGTGCGCTGGAAGACACAAAGTATTATGAGCTACCTAAAGTCTTCACACATGGCAGTATCCCTGTTCAAAACTAGAACATTCCTAAACAAGAAGACATCAGAAAATGGCCATACTTGAGAGAAGTAAACATACCTAACATTGATGCAAATGTAGACCTCCTGATTGGAGCCAACAATTCAAAGGCAATGGAGCCATGGTACATCATAAACAGCAAACAAAATGGACCTTGTGCTGTGAAAACTGCACTTGGCTGGGTGGTGAATGGACCCATCAAGAAAGAAAACAACACAGCAGACTGCAACTCCAAAGTGCCACAACATACAGTTAATCATCTCTCAGTAGTGGAGATAGAGCAATTCACCAGTACAACACATATTTTCCAGAGCGTCACTATGAAGAAAAAGAGGAAATGTCAATGGAGGACAAACAGTTCATGCAGTCAGTGCAGAAAAAGACTAAGTTTGAGAATGGGAATTACTGTGTAAGACTACCATTGAGAAATGAAGCAATCAAAATGCCAAATAATATATGTGTTGCTGAACTACGTGCTGCTAACCTGAAACGAAAGCTTCAAAAGAACTCAAGTTTGCTTGAAGACTACAGTAGCTTCATGAAAAGTATAGTAGAGAAAGGATATGCAGTCAAAGTTCCCCCTGAACAGCTTGTTCGCAACGACAACAGAGTCTGGTACATACCACACCACAGGGTGTACCATCCAAAGAAAAACAAAATTAGAGTGGTGTTTGTTTGTACTGCTTCATTTCAAGGCATGTCTCTGAACAGCCAGTTGCTGCAGAGTCTGAACCTCACAAACACACTCATTGGTGTCCTTACTAGATTTAGGAAAGAACCAATAGCCATGATAGCAGATATGGAGTCAATGTTTTATCAGGTGAGGGTTCCTAAGGAGGATGCAGATCTGCTTCGCTTTCTTTGGTGGCCAGAGGGCAATTTGAATGCACCTATAGAAGAATTTAGGAAGAGGGTGCACATATTCGCAGCCGCTTCATCACCTAGCTGCGCCTCCTACACATTGAAAAGGACTGCAGAGGACAGAAAAGAAGCAGCATCTCCAAAGGCTGTTGAAACAGTTATGCACAATTATTACATGGATGATTACTTGAAATCTTTGTCTACAGAACAAGAAGCAATTGACTTAGCAAGTGATGTTTGGAAGTTGTGTGCTGAAGGAGATTTCTGCTTAACCAAGTGGGTAGCAATAGCAAGAAAGTACTATTGTCCATTCCAGAAGAACAAAGGGCCAGTGGAATAAAGGATCTAGACCTGGATCAGGATTCTCTGCCAATTGAGAAAGCACTCGGCATGCAGTGGTGTACAGAAAATGACACATTCACATACAACATCAAGGTGCAGGAGAATCCATTGAGTAGAAGAGGTATTCTGTCAGTTGTTAATTCAATTTATGACCCTCTTGGTTTTCTGGTGCCACTATCCTACCAGTCAAGCTCCTTCTAAGGGATTTATGCAAACAAGGATATGGATGGGATGAAGACATCGAGGGCAAGCGAGCTGATCAGTGGGTCAGATGGCTAGAAGATCTAAATCACCTCTCAGACTTCCAGATCAAAAGGTGCGTAAAACCAGAGAAGTTTGGAAACACAGCAGAAGCGCAATTGCATCATCTCTCTGATGCCAGCGAGAGTGCTTATGGCACAGCAACTTACAAATGAACAAAATCAGAAACATTGTTCCTTGTTGATGGGAAAGTCAAGAGTTAGCCCACTCAAAAAATTAAAAACAACTGCCAGTCATTTAACATTTAAGATTTTCTAAAACCACTTTAATGTTGTTAATATTTCTGATTATTACAGTTACATCATCAGCATAGGTGGATAATTTCACATCATTTGAAATAGGGTAAACGTACCCATTAAGCACACTACCATCTTTGAGCTCAGATTATAAAAAATAATGTATTATCCTACTTGATGTCTTAACCAATTGATGTGTTTGCTACTACATACCTCCTGTAATTTCAAGAAAATCAGACCATTGCACACTGAGATATGGGTATCTGTAAGAGCCATATGTTATTTGTTTTTTTATTTAGATGTGGAATAAATAATTATGTGTGTTAAGCAATTATAAAATAATTATTAAAGTAAATAATTTAATATGTTTATTTAATTTCATATTGACAATGATGTCATTTCTGGAAAAGATTGTTAATTTTGTTATTAAACTTTATCTAAAGAAAGTTTCTGGACTACGGAATCTTATTCGAGTTCAAATCACGCTCACACAAGAAGAAGAAGCAGGACTGATGAAAATTTAGATGGATTGCTATCACAGTATCCATGTGTTCACACTGTCTGGTGGCCATTTTGAAAGCTGTCTGAAAACTTTCACCAAAAGAGGACATTTTTAAGGTGGTTAAGAGTTTTTTGGGGGTAGTTATAAATACTTACTGCAAAATTAAGAGATTAATGTTTAGAGTTTTGCATATTATAACCTGGAACCTGCATGTGGAAAATAATTATAGTTAGATCCAAAAGATAGTTTTAGCAACATAGTGCAAAAGCTACAGAACATAGTTAACTTACTAGCTGTATAAGATTGTTTGCTACACTCACATATTACTTAACAGGTATTACTGGCTTGTACTTTTAAATCCATAATATTACAGTTTATTGATGGTCTGTGGTTTTACAATTCTGCAATTTTTAAAGACTTCATATTATTGTAAGGTCAGCTGAGCTTAAAGGGTGCACTGCTATGAAAATCACACAGCTTCAGTGTGACACCAATAAGAACAAATATAATTTCATAGATATTGTCAATAATAGTTGTTCATATTAAAATATGTATAAACCTAATACATGACCTAGATTATTTAGCAAAATTTAATGTAGTATTTATTAATTAAAAATAGTTGCTGCTCCAATTAAGCTCAGTGTGCTCCCTTTAAGCTCATCCACATTGAACGCTATTAATATTACTTTAAATTAATCTTTATAAAATGGTTGTCACTTTAAGTTAATCTTTATAAAATGATTAATAACTTATTTTCACAGCCTTAAAGGGTTAGTTCACCCAAAAATAAAAATTAACCCATGATTTACTCACCATCAAGCTATCCTAGGTGTATGACTTTCTTCTTCCAGACGAATACAATCAGAGTTATATTAAATAATGTTCTGGCTCTTCCAAGCTTTATAATGACAGTAAATAGAGGATGAGATTTTGAAGCCCAAAAAAGTACAACCACCCATCATAAAAGATATCCACACGGCTCCAGGGGGTTAATAAAGGCCTTCTGAAGTGAAGCAACGCATTTGTTTAAGAAAAATATCCATATTCAAAACTTTAAAAACTAAACTAAACGTACACATCGATTTACGGTGAAAGAGTGAACTCTGACTTGACGCATGACATAATGACAAATGCGGAAGCGCAGAGGATAGAGCAAAACAAAACACTGGTCACGAATTAGAATATATAACTGATCAAATTGAATGCCTTGTTGCTTGATTTTAGTGTTCTGTTTTCTTTCTTTCTTTTTTTTTGTGATTGACTGTACCTTAAAATAAAACTGTGGCGAGGGGGGCGTGGTTCAGCGAGGTCTGCAGCAGGAGAAAGCGTCAGGAGAGGCTTGGTAAGTGAGCGGGTTAAATGTAAATCACGAACACCTGTTTCTCATTCCAGTAATTGGCGCGGAGACAGGATAAAACGCAGCGAGAAGCAGGAGTTTGGGAGAGAGAGGGGAACTGCTGACTGAGACGCTGGTCACGACAGCGATACTGGAGTGAAGCCCTTTGGGAATTGTGTATACCAAGACTGGAGTGAAGCCCTTTGTGGATTATTTATTTTGTTGTTGTGCGATGCACAGTCTTTCTGTTGAACAGTTTTGAGTTGTTGAATAAAGCTCAGTCAGCAGTCAATCGCCGACTCCGTCCTCTTCCTTCCAGACGAACTTTGATCTTACTACACTAGTGCCGAAACCCGGGAAGGAAGACTGGTGGCCGCTGCCATGCAATCCTCGTCTCCCACCCCGTTTGCAGACATCATCGCCTCCCTCGCGGTCTTACATCAAGAACAACATCAGGCCCTGCTGGACCTGAGGAACGACCAGGAACGCTGTTTCCAGACTATTTTGCAGACCCAGCAGGAGGACCGCGAGAGGTTCCGGAGCTGGATCAACCGGGAGGATCGCACGGAGACCGTCGGGCAGCCAGCTGTGCACACCCACCTACCCCTGAATAAAATGGGTCCCCTGGACGACCCCGAAATCTTCCTCAACCTGTTTGAACGTTCTGCTGAGGCGAGTGGTTGGCCGCGGGACCAGTGGTCGATGAGATTGGTCCCGCTGCTCTTGGGGGAATCACAGGTGGCAGCACAGCAGCTGCCAGTGCAGAACCTCCTGGTCTTTGACGACCTTCGGCGGGCCATCATCCAGTGGGTCGGTCGGACCCCGGAACAGCACAGACAGCGCTTCCGCTCCCTGGAGGTGGGTGAATCAGGCCGGCCCTTCGTGATGGCCCAACAGCTCCGGGACTCGTGCCGCAAATGGCTGCTGGCGGAGGGAAGCGACGTGGACCAGGTTATCGATGGTGTGGTGCTGGAGCAGTTCATCACGCGGCTTCCAAAGAAAACCGCCGAGTGGGTCCAGTGCCACCGCCCCACGTCGCTAGACTCAGCTATCCAGCTGGCGGAGGACCACATGTGGCGTGTCAAGGGGTCGGCAAACCCCTACCATCTACCTCTCTCTCTCCCCCTCTTTTTTCCCCCTCTCTCTCCAGGCCTGTCCCTCTACCCAGGTCTCGTCCACCCGGCCTGCCTTGTGTTCCGCCCCGGGGGCGGGGTGGAACTGAACAGGGACAGCTCTACGGACCTAGAGCCCTGCCCAGGGGGGCGGGTGTCCCTGCTGCCGGGCCGGATCCCGCTCCTGCTTCTCCCCTCTCTCCGCGCCAACCATTTAACCCGCTCTCTGCCACAAGAGCGGCGGGCAGGGCTGGGCTGGCCTGTTGGCGTTGCGGGGACCCGGAGCATTTTGTGGATAGGTGTCCGGTTATGGAGGTCGGGACAATGATCCGGGTCCCGGACGTCCCGCAGGCTGCCCCTGGTCAAGCTGGCGGGTACCAAATACCTGTGAGTAACAAGGGGGGTACCTATCAGGCTTTGGTGGACTCAGGATGTAACCAAACCTCCGTTCATCAAAGCCTGATTTCATCCGGGGCATTGGATACAGGCCGCGTGGTTAGGGTGCGGTGTGTGCACGGGGATGTGGTGTAATATCCGATAGTGCCCATCATTATTCAATTCAGGGGTCAAAAGCATAGTGTTGAGGTGGCAGTTAATCCGCACCTCCGGCATCCAATAATTTTGGGAACGAATTGGCCCGCGTTTAATGAATTATTAGGGTATTTATGCTCGGATGCCTCTTGGGGAGAAAAATCGCTGGATAGGGATGTGCGAGTGCAGGTGGGAGAGACTGATCAGGGACCAGTGAGTTCAGCTTCAGGGGAACAGAGCGAGATCGGAAGACTTATTCTTTCGGATCGCGATGATTTTCACCTGGAGCAGTCTCACGATGAGACGCTAAAACATGCGTTTGAAAAGGTCAGTACCATCGATGGTCAGCCTCTCCACCCTGGACAACCGCTTTCTTATCCATATTTTGCTATCATAAAATATAGGTTGTATCGTGTGACCCAAGACACTCAGACAAAGTAAGATACAACCCAGTTGTTAGTTCCGAAGAGCCGCAGGGAAATGCTTTTCCAAGCAGCTCATTCTAATCCAATGGCTGGGCATTTAGGACAAACGGCAACACTAAATCGCCTCATGACCCAATTTTTTTGGCCGGGCATTCACGAGAATGTGCGCAGGTGGTGTGTCGTGAATGTCAGTTGGTAAATCCACCAGCCACCCCAAAAGCGCCTTTGCGCCCTCTCCCATTAATGCAGGTCCCCTTCGAAAGAATTGGTATGGACCTCATCGGGCCATAAGCGAGAGGGCATCGCTTTGCATTAGTCATTGTGGATTATGCAACGCGATATCCCGAAGCAGTGGCTCTCCGCAACATTTCCGCTAAGAGTGTTGCGGATGCGCTGTTTAGTCTAATCTCCCGAGTGGGGATTCCGAAAGAAATCCTCACTGATCAAGGCACGGCGTTTATGTCACGCACCATACGCATTACGCATTAAATCGGTTCGTATCAGCGTCTTTCACCCACAAACGGATGGGCTGGTCGAACGTTTTAATCGCACGCTTAAATCCATGATTCGTAAATTCGTTCAAGAGGACGCCAAAAATTGGGATAGGTGGTTGGAACCCCTGTTATTCGCAGTGCGAGAAGTCCCACAAGCCTCCACGGGTTTTCCCCCTTCGAGCTTCTCTTCGGACGCCAGCCCCACAGGGTACTGGACGTCCTAAGGGAGACTTGGGAGGGCGGACCATCTCAGGCCAAAAACGAAATTCAGTATGTGCTGGACTTGAGAACAAAACTCCACACTTTGGGGCGGCTATCTATGGAGAATTTGTTGCAAGCCCAGCACAGACAGAGTCAGCTGTATGACAGGGGGACTAATTTACGCAAATTTTCACCGGGAGATAAAGTGATTGTATTGCTCCCCACTTCAAGTTCGAAATTACTTGCAAAGTGGCAAGGACCGTTTGAGGTTACACGGCAAGTTGGCGAGCTCGATTATGAGGTGATACGTTCCGATAGGAGAGGAGCACGTCAAATTTACCACCTCAATCTCCTTAAAAAATGGAATGAGGCAGAATCAGTGATGCTGGCGACGGTGATTAGCGGAGAGGACTCTGACTTCACCCAGCCATTCATTCTTTCTACGGATGCCTCTTTGGATGGTATAGGGGCGGTATTATCACAAATACCTGAAGGGGGGGTCTACGGCACGACCTGTCGCCTTTGCTAGTAAGGCACTCACACGGGCTCAGTCCAACTACCCCGCGTCTTGAGTTCCTAGCATTGAAATGGTCCGTCTGTGATAAATTTAGCCATTGGCTAAAGGGACATCCTTTTACGGTCTGGACGGATAATAATCCGTTGACTTATATCCTAACGAAGCCGAAACTAGACGCGTGCGAACAGAGGTGGGTGGCTAAGTTGGCCCCGTACACCTTCGACATCAAGTATATACCTGATGCCAAAAATGTGGTCGCCGACGCATTGAGCCGTCAGCCATTTGTCCCCAGCCATGTGAGTCAGAGACTAGTGGCAGAGCCCTACAACCATCTGCTCAAACAGTCTGAACAGATAAGGGAGAAGACAGTTCACAGTTCCTTTAGTCTCAGCGCAAATTGCCAGTGTGTTGAACATCCTTTGGATCAGTGTTCCTTGTCCTCCGATCAGGTTTCTGCTGTCTTGGAAGCTCATGCACAGTGGGAAGCGGGAGCACAGAATAGAGCTATATCTTGGCTTGCTCAAGAAAACCAACAGACATTACCAGTTGGTCAGAACCCCTTACCTGTCTACTCACTGAAAGAGCTTCAAGAGAATCAGGAAGGTGATCATGTGCTTTCAAGAGTTCTCTTCTATGTGTGTCGAGGTAGGAGACCGTCTCGTAGAGAAAGAGCTAAAGAACCTTACAAGGCTCTGAGGTTACTGAAGCAATGGGACAGACTAAAGCTGTTGGATGGTATGTTGTACCGCATCTGCAAGGACCCAGTAACTAAGTTTACACGTCACCAGTTCACACTGATTCGCTGGTCAGTGTAGTCCTGTGCGGCATCCATGACGAGGCAGGCCATCAAGGCCAAGGAAGAATGTTGTCTTTGGCAAGACAGAGATTTTCATGGGTCGGTATGGAGAGTGACACCCGAGAGTATGTAAGCTGCTGTCAATGTTGTGTGGTCAGCAAAACCCCTGAACCAGAGGGAAGAGCCCCGTTAGAAAGCATTAAAACCACCAGCCCATTAGAATTAGTGTGTGTTGATTTCTGGTGTGCTGAGGATTCTTCTGGCAAGAGTGTCAATGTATTAGTGGTAACAGACCACTTCACGAAAATGGCAAATGCTTTCCTGTGCAAGAACCAGTTAGCACCTCAAGTTGCTCGTCACTTATGGGATAAGTTCTTTTGTGTCTATGGATTTCCACAAAGAATCCACTCAGACCAAGGAGCGAACTTTGAAAGCAGCTTGATCAAGGAACTTTTACAAATTGCTGGCGTACAGAAGTCACGAACCACAGCATATCACCCGATGGGCAACGGCCAAGTCGAGAGGTTCAGTCGCACCTTGGGTAATATGATCAGGGCGTTGCCTCCGAGAACCAAACAAGACTGGCCGCAAATGCTGCAAACCTTGACTTTCGCTTACAACTGTACTGCACACGAGTCAACCGTCTTTGCCCCATTTTTCCTTATGTACGGTCGGATTCCCAGACTGCCTGTCGATTTAATGTTCCAGAGTGTGGTTTGGGATAACAATGTCACAGACTATGACCAGTATGTCAGAAAAATGAAGGACGATCTCAAAGAAGCTATGTTACTTGCTCAGGCCAACAACACTGCGAGTCAACAGCGACAAACTGAGCATTACAACAAAGACGTCAAAGGCCGAGACATTGAGGAAGGTGATTATGTGTTGCTCGCCAACAAAGGAGAGCGTGGGCGACGTAAGCTAGCTGACAAATGGGATTCCACTTTGCATGTTGTGGTATCTGTGGATACGAGATGTCATACCTACCGTGTGAGGAACACTCGGACCAATCAGGAGAAGGTGGTTCACAGAAACTTGCTTTTACGAGCCAACTTCTTACCTGTTGACGAGAGGGAAGCCTGTGTAGAACCAGCCTTCGACGATTCCAAGTCGGGCTGTGAGACTGAGTCCGAGATTGACGCTACTCTAAATGAATTCGAGGATGCTGATAACAAAATTGTTGAGTCAGCTCATTCCCCAGCTTGTCCATTAAGCTCATCAGTAGAAGAGGAAACCAGGGAACCCAGTTCTAGAACAGGACTAGAGCATGTCCCAGATGGATCGGTTCTTGGATGTGAGAATCGGGAAACCGTTCAGAATTCTGAGCCTGACCTTTCTACTATGGATGTGGAGGAAGTTGATCTTGACACAGAAGAGGCCATGCCGCCTGATGGAGTCGCTGGAGAGATTGTTCAGCCTTTAACCGAAACAACCCACCAAGTCAGAACTAGGGCTGGCAGATTTGTAAAACCAGTTAATGGACTGATTCAAATTATGACCCAGAAAACCCTTCTACGTAGCCCTTCGCTCAGCCTTCTTAGGTCAAAAGCTTCCTAAGTGTGAGATGAAAATTTCCTAGCAGTTGTTATTCATCTGGGGTATAATATAAGTGATCAATTCAAGTATCTTTGTAGTAGTGTTTATGGCACTTCTTTTGCGGGCAGACACTTGAGAGTCTGGCCAACTTTCTTTTGTCGCTCTCCCAGTTTGTTGGGTAACATGTATGTTATGTACAGGTACTGTAATTTTGTCAGTGTGATCACATCCCCCGTGTCATTGAGTCACTAGTTTTAGACTAGTTTTGTGAATATCAGGGGGGTGAATGTAGCCTGTTGAGAAGAGATTATTTTATTTTATTTGATCATATTTTATTTTTGTGCAGTGAACTTCCCAAAACTATTTGTCTAATTATTTTAAGTCAATTAATTTCACTGAGTGTTGGATTCCTGCACGGGTCATGTATTGTTGTGAGTGGGAACCATTCATTGTAGTGTTTGTTCGAATGGGACGCTTGTCTGTGTTGCGCACTATTCCTATTGGGAGTATGTGAGTTGCGTCAGCCTCAGAGTGCAAGTGGACGCTGATGAGGCAGGACGCACATATTTTCTCTCTCCCTTCTTCCAGTCATAGTTGGTATGTTTAAAGTTATTTATTTGGTCAAAGTTCATGAAATATAAAACAAAATGTGTTCTGAGTTGTTTACAAATGTATTTTTGTGCATTGGTCAATTTATGCGAGTTTTATGCAACTCTTGTCTGACGCACGTGGAGCTAATTAACTCATGGTTTGTGCACAGCGTTTAACGGAAAAAGTTAGCGCAACTGATGTTTCTCTGATCAAGTGTCCCATGTTTTCCAGGTATGTTCAGTCATTGTTTAAAATTATAGAATTTGTGTAATTTGGTTTATAATGTTATGGACTAAATTTGAATATATTATAAATACTATTTTTCTATCCCCTTTTTCTATAATGCATTTAATTGCTTTGCATTTGTGTAATGCACTGATTTCACTTCTATAGTGTCATTGTGAATGTGTGTGATGCTTTGGGAGAATGTTTACATTAATTTTATGCATCATTCATTGTTAATAATACAAATTGAGACAACAATTGACGCAGTGATATATTATCAGTCATTTTATTTTGAATTCTTTATTTTATGGGTTTAAATGTATTACTCAATGTTAAACAAATTGTTGTAACATTAGCCTCAGAGCGCGAGTGGACGCTGATGAGGCAGGACGCACATATTTTCTCTCTCCCTTCTTCCAGTCATAGTTGCGTTTAACGGAAGAAGTTAGCACAACTGATGTTTCTCTGATCAAGTGTCCCATGTTTTCCAGATCAATAAATGCTGTTTTTTGGAGCTGTTTTATGGACAACCATGTTGTCTCCAGAGTAAAATTCCTTATGTGCAGAATAGGATCTGCTATACTAGTCCGCGCTAACTAGTTGAAGTATTCTCTCTGTAAACACCCATTGTAATGTCAAACAATGATATAGCCATTTTTTTACTTTATTAATAGTTTTGACGAAAAAGTCTGTGTACAGTACACATCTGGCCTAAATGTTTATTTTATGTTAGAGGTTTTCAGCTTCGCTTGGCATTCTAATACAGTTCCCACTGGTGCACCTACATGAAGTATAACAGTGACGCTGCTATCACTTCTCATAAATAATGCAAACTGGTGACACTTAACATATAGAAACGTCATATTCCAGTCATGATTGCGAATCAGTTTCTGGTTGATCGACTACTTCAGACATTTCATCGTCGGACTCAGGCTCGAATTGATACGGTAAAATCGATGCTATCTTTTATGTCCATATTGTATACAATGTCTTGCGAGTTGATAGCTGTCATTCAGTTATGGCAATGGGCGCGTGGTGCACGCAGTAGACTAATCACTGCCATCTGAGAGACTGATTCTTTGAACTGCTTCTAACGAATCTTTTACCAATCATCGATAACGGAGGTCAAATTAAATGTATATTATGAGAAAACAAAAGTGTTTTTTGACCTTGCATGCATGTTAACCTGTTGTAAGAGACTCCCAAAACAATATTAGGAACATTTAAAAAGGCATAATGGGGGCACTTTAAGCCTAAAATATGCAGAAATAAGCTTAACTTTACTCTTAATTGATACAATAAGAAAGATGTACAGTTTATGTGCATAGGGCACATCATTTGTTGTTGGAAATAGTAATGTACCTGACGCAGTTATCAGAAAAATTGCTAAAGGTAACCCTGGAGCTTTCTTTGCAGAATGGCACTTTAAATGGCTTATGACTCAGTCCTTGACTAATTTGATTATTAATACATATTATATGATATAAATGTTTGAGTTCACATTTACCCCTTTTCCACCAAGGCAGTTTGAGTGCTGGTTCGGAGCCAGAGCCTAGTTTCAAATCAGTTCTTTGTGTTTCGACACACAAAGCACCAGCTCCGAACCAGGAAAAGTGGTTCGTAAGTAGCACCAAAACATTGCTGGGCTAGAAGTAAGAACCGCTTGCGTCAGGGGCTAGGGGCGGGGTTACCGTGACCAACAAGAAACTTGTGACCGCCATTTTTGAAATAGCAGCTAATCGAGCTAATAGCAGCTCACTTGTAATCTCCGTCTATATACAAATTACGGCGAGCCGTGTTTGTATGCCGATGTAGGGTCGCAAAGCCATGAGCATCAACAGTAGTGAAACATCCGCGATTGTTGATAGAAGGCTTGTTCGAGATGCATCGGAGCAGCGCGGGCCGATTCGGCGGGTGCCGCGGATCCGCGGGAGCGTTTGTAGAGCATACGACTCCTTGTGCTTTTGGATCGTTCTCGCGGAGCTTTGATGTCATGCGCCGATCGCTATGCGAGAAGCCGATGCATCTCAAATGAGCCTGGTGTGTTTGTGTTTGGCGCTACGGCGCTAGCTTTGCTGTGAAATATGAGATGTATACAGTGACGTAACACCTGGCTCTGTGCTGGCTCTCAAGCCAGTGGAAAGGCAAACCGGTTCTTAGAAGGCTCGTCAGTTGAACCAACTCCGAACTGGCACTAGCACTAGCTCTGAACTAGCACCCGGTTCGTGCTGGTGGAAAGGGGGTAATTGAGACATTTGACTTGGTATACACTTTTGAAAGTTATTGAGGAGAAAATGTGAGAGCAGCAGAGTGCTTAAGAAACAAGAAAAATCTGAGCACAGTATATGAAGATGATGAGATATCTTCTAAACTAAAGGAGACTAATGTGAGCGATCCAGACTTTAAAGGGGGGGTGTAATGCTATTTCATGCATTCTGACTTATTTACACTGTTAAAGAGTTGGATTCTCATGCTAAACATTTGTTACAGTTGCAATGAACATGCAATGTTGCAATAAATGCAATGAACATATCGTACAATTTAGCCACTTGGTCAATTTGTACGAATTAGTACGAATTCGCCGTGAGATAGGGTTGGAATAAGTCATGGCTAAAGTCACTTAAGTCACTTTATATCTTAGACTGCTGAGTTTAATTATGTTCTTCATAAAGTTAAGTCGAGAATTATAAGTGAAATTGATTGGTTTGATTTGAACAGATGAGATAATATTCAACATGTATGTAACCCAGGTTAGATGAAGAGAAATTGAAGGGAATTATTTAATTTATTCACAGTTATTAACATCATATTTCTCTTAATAAAAGTTGGAAAGAAGTGTTAAAGTTATTAAAAACATTAAAAAAATTAGCAAATTTATCCTGTTTAGTAGATTAGTGATTAACCAATGAGAGCTCTTTGTCATCGCGCGCACCCTGCGTGTCATCGAGCAAGCGCAATGACAGAAGAGACGAGTTGATGAAGAAAAGACGTGATCTGATCTTCATGATCAAACGATTAAATATAGTGTAGGAGCCATTTTAATGTAATTCCTGTTTTGTCCATTAGGTGTCACTCTAATGTGGCTGTATATTTAGAGCACGGTGTTAATGAAACGACAGGTGTGTTTGGTGGCTGAGAGGCAAACAGTTTTGACCGTGTTAAGCCATACATTGTTTTTACTGCTCAAATGACTGCTTGCGTGGATATGGATTATGGATAAAGTGTTCTGTCTGCAAGGTATGAACTTTATGCTGAAAAACGAGAGCTCACAGGAAATTGATTGAAGCAGTGTTTATTGACTGGAACAAAATAAAGACACAGTTTGCATTTTAACATCTGCGTGTATGGACTTAATGGGCACGCGTGTTTAACGTGCTTTCTTCTGCCACCGACACCAGCGGCCTAGTGGAAGGCCGTAATATTAGTCAAAACTGTGCTTCACAAGTAAGTGAGCATGTTAGTTTAAGGATCTGCTGCTATGATTGTCGAATTCGCCGCAAGTAAACTGTGAGCTGGACGTGGACGACACTTTGAAAACGGAGGCTTCGTTGAGTATGAATCTCAGCGCAACATGTAACTGTTTCAAGGACATTGGATTTTGTTGTGGAAACCTGAGGACGAGCTGTGGATTGTGGATTATCCGTGGTTCCTGGTGGATTCGGTTCGTTGTTCCTGGTGGATTCAGTTCGTTGTTCCTGGTGGATTCATGGTGCGTGGTGGATTGCTTCGCTGTTCCTGGTGGAGTAGCTCCCGCTGGAATATTGCAAACGCGCTGGATTTAAAGGTATTGTTGCAACAAAATGATTAATGGCCATTCATTCTGTGTGCACACAAAATTCGCGTAAATCCAATGCATTGGTGGCAAAAGGTTTAAAAACATTTCTTTCTTTTGCTTGGTATAAACGTGTGTAAAATGGATAAACAGTGTTTTGCTGCGGAGGAATCCGCTGTGACAGAACAACAGCCTTGTAATGAAAAAGAGCCTGAAAGGCAAAAGAAGCCAACTAAACTTACAGCAAAGGCTTTGGTGGAAAAACTTGATTCATTACAAAAACTGAGAAAAGCAAAACTGAACAAAGCACACAAATTTATTGAGACTATTAAAAGGTTGATGCAAGATAACAAAGAATATGAGTCTGAGGTACGAAACATGTATATGAATTTCAATGAGTTGCGTTTAGAGGCTAAGGAAGTACATGAATCATTGTTAACTGTGTTACCTGACAGTGAAATTGAAAAACATGATATATGGTTCAAGGTGAAAATGATTCCAATTAATGAGTTTACTGAATATGTGAATGTATGGCTGTCTAAACCTGTAATGTCTGAAGGGGTTGATGTAAATGTGAATGATGATGTTGTTCCAGAGGACAGTGTTTCAAATGTATCAAAGGTTACCACTGTTTTTAGTAAGCGTAGTTCAAGCAGCAGTATTTCATCCACTGCTTCAGCACATATACAGGCCGAAGCAGAGAGAGCTGCACTTGTAGCACGTGCCACTGCATTAAAAACTAAACATGCACTTGAAACACAGCAGGAGGAATTGAGGAGAAAAATGGAACAACATGAATTAGATGCTGAGATTGCAGCATCTACTGCAAAAATTGCTGTTTTGAGTACCATTGATGGGCATAGCAAATGTTCACATGCTAGTAGTTCACATTCTAAAGGAAAAAGGTTATCAAGGTCTCAGATTTCAAAGGATGTAACAGGAAATGAAGTTCTTGATTCTACAAGACCAAAGGTGTTGTACCCACAAGCTACTGAATATGTGCCTATGAATCAAAAATCAACGGATACAGCTGGAGTTATCAGCAGTGTTCCATCACAATCAGTTGGTGCTTCATGTAATGTCACAACACGATCAACATTTAAGCAGCCTAAAGGAGTATGGACCACTCAAGAAAGCAGTACTTACCAACAACATGACTTGCAATCCTTTGATCAACATTCCAGAGGTGACATGACAACATCTCAAGCTTTGAACTGTCTTCCATCTCAAGGTGAACCTTTGTATGAGATTCTGAAAAGACAGGAGGAATTAACTACATATCTGGTACATCAAGCTCAACCTAACATGCTTCCTAGAAGAGAGATCCCAATCTTTGATGGTAATCCACTTCAGTACGTACCATTCATTCGAGCTTTTGAGCATTGTGTTGAAGAAAAGACTCGCAATAAAAGAGACTGCTTGTATTTTCTGGAGCAATTCACTGTAGGACAACCTAGAGAGCTGGTTCGGAGTTGCCAGCATTGTGATCCAGATGTGGGTTATTCTTTAGCTAAGAAACTTTTGAAAGAGCAATTCGGTAACGAGTTTAAGATTGCTGCTTCATATATGGAGAAGGCTTTGAGTTGGCCTTTACTAAAGAATGAGGATGCACAAGGTTTACATGCATATGCATTGTTTTTACGTGCATGCAGTAATGTAATTGAAGAGAATTCTTATATGCAAGAGCTTAACATGCCAAACAATATGAGAACCGTGGTAATGAAGCTACCTTTCAAGATGAGAGAACATTGGAGAGAAAGAGCTTGTGAGATTATGGAGCTGAATCAAGGTAGAGCTAAGTTCTCACATGTTGTGGAGTTTATTGAACGACAGGCAAAGATGGCATCAGATCCTGTCTTTGGATGTATTCAGGACAAACAACCAACTGCTGTGAATCCAAGCAAACCATTTAAAAGAAATAGTTTTGCTACAAATGTTGTTACTTCAGGTCTAAGGAGACATGTAACACCACAACAGAAGGATCATTCAGTGTATGAGATAAAGGACAAAAGATCTTGCTTGTTCTGTTCTGGCGGTCATGAGTTGAAAAGGTGTGATGCCTTTGAAAGAAGGTCCCAACTAGAAAAGCTTGACTTTTTGAGAACAAAACGAGTTTGTTTCAGCTGTTTGGAGACTGGACATGTAAGCAAGGAATGTGACAACCGCCTTTTGTGTAAAGTGTGCAATCAGACACATCCTTCAGTGTTGCACATACATCGCAAACCAGCTGTGGAGGATAAGGAGCAAAGGAGCAGTTTAATTTCTGCACAAACTTGTGGACATACAGGGGCCGGTAATGAGAAGTGCCTTCTGTCAATTATTCCAGTGCAAGTAAAATCAGCCAAAGGAGACACACTGATTCAAACATATGCTTTTCTGGATCCTGGGAGTTCAGCTACCTTTTGCTCAGAACAATTGATGAATAAACTGAACATTAGAGGTAAAAGGGTCAACATTTGTCTGCGTACCATGGGACAAGAGCAGTCTGTATCTTGTAATGCTGTTACTGGCTTAGAGGTTGGTGGAATTAACGGCAATCGTTTCTTTTCCCTTCCTGAAGTCTATACTCAGAAGAGAATGCCTGTCAACTCAGACAACCTTGTAACACAGGAGGAAATATCCAAATGGCCATATTTGGACAGAGTAAAAATCCCACACATTGAGGCTAATGTTGATTTGCTTATTGGAGTCAATGCATCCCAAGTGTTGGAACCATGGGAGGTAATACACAGCTGTGGTAATGGACCATATGCCATTAGAACCCTATTGGGGTGGGTTGTTAATGGACTTTCAGAGAAAAGCAGTGACTGCAGGAAAGGTACTGGTATACCTTCTGTTACTGTCAATAGGATTTCTGTTGAAAGGCTTGAGAAATTGCTTCAATATCAGTACAATCATGATTTTAGTGAAACCAGTGTTGATGAGAAGGAAATGTCCAGAGAGGATCAGAGGTTTCTGAAAATAATGGACAAGTCTTGTAAGGTACAAGATGGACATTACAGTCTCAGGTTACCCTTTTGAACTGATGATGTGTTAATGCCCAATAACTTGTGTATTGCAAAACAAAGGTGCAACAGTTTGAAAAGAAAACTTGAAAGTAATATACAGTTTCATGAGGAATATACACATTTCCTTTCTGAGGTTCTGGATAAAGGGTATGCTGAAAAGGTGCCCGAAGACCAGGTCAATTGTGATGATGGTAAGGTGTGGTATGTTCCACATCATGGAGTTTTCCATCCAAAAAAAGGAACCTTGAGAGTTGTATTTGACTGTGGGGCAACATTTAAGGATACATCACTCAATAAACAACTCTTGCAAGGTCCTAACCTTACAAATTCACTGTTGGGTGTTCTTATACGATTCAGGCAGGAACATATAGCCTTAATGGCTGACATTCAAGCTATGTTTCACCAGGTCAAGGTGTCGGATGAGGATGTTGATTTTCTCAGATTTCTATGGTGGCCTGATGGAGACTTGGGACAGTAGCTGTCCACTTACCGAATGACAGTTCACCTGTTCGGGGCTGTATCCTCTCCAAGTTGTGCATGTTATGCATTGAGACAAACTGCAAAGGACAATCAAACACACTTTTCAACAGAAGCGATTAAAACAGTCTTTGAAAGTTTCTACGTGGATGATTGTTTAAAGAGTGTTTCCTCGGAGGAGGAAGCTACTGCCATGGTACAGGATCTTACTACACTTTGTCAAAAGGGTGGTTTTTGTTTGACCAAGTGGAGTAGTAACAGTCGAAAGGTATTGCAATTAGTCCCAGAGCAATACAGAAGCAAAGATATTCAATGTTTGGATCTAGATCAAGATAAGTTACCTGTGGAAAGGACTTTGGGTCTTCAGTGGTGTACAGAAGTTGAAGTCCCAGCAATGTACAAGAAGAGGGATTTTGTCTACGGTCTGTTCTGTGTACGATCCAATGGGGTTTCTTGCTCCCGTTATGTTACCTGCTAAGTTACTTTTGCAGGAGTTATGTAGACAAAATCTGAGTTGGGATGAGAACATATCCCCGATACTTCAAACACAATGGAATAGTTGGATTTCTGATGTGGATAAGGTAACAGAGTTTCAAGTGGATCGATGCATAAAACCTAAAGATTTTGGACAAATTATACATGCCTGTTTGCATAATTTTTCAGATGCATGCGAAAGGGGGTATGGTGTGGTTACTTACCTCAAGTTGACCAACAGTAAAGATGAAGTCGTGTGACATTCTTGCTTGGTAAGGCCAGAGTTGCACCGCTTAAACCGATAACCATTCCTCGTCTGGAACTAACGGCAGCTGTACTTGCAGTAAAGGTGGACCACATGTTGCGGAAGGAACTAAGACTTCAGCTGGAGACTTCAATTTTTTGGACTGACAGCCAGACTGTGCTTAAATACATTAAAAATGAGAATAAGCGTTTTCAGACTTTTGTGGCAAATAGGGTCTCTTACATAAGGGACAGGACGCTACCTCAACAATGGAGATATGTTTCCACAAAAGAGAATCCTGTGGATGATGCGTCACGTGGAATGCAGATTAAAACCTTTATGCAGAACAAACAATGGATTAAAGGTCCTAGTTTCCTTTGGACTACAGAGGATTATCGATCACCTCAAAAGGAGGAAAATATTCTAGAAAATGATCCAGAGATTAAAAAGGAACATAAGGTAAATGCTGTGGTTCTGCAAATGACACACAATCCAACCAATTATTTCATCACTTACTTCTCGGAATGGAAAAAACTGAAAGTGGCCGTTGCTTGGATGCTCAAGTTGAAAAAACTGCTGAACAAACTACGTTTCAAAAGAAAACAATTACTGTCATTGGGAAATGATTGTAGTACTACTATAGATGTACAGATGAGTCTGTTCAAAGCAACTCAAGGTGGGCAATTTTTGTCCTTGGAGGATCTCTTCGAAGCTGAAATGGCCATCGTTTGCTTCAGTCAACAACAACAGTTTCAAAATGAAATTGAACAACTGAAGAAAGGTTCTAATGGAGTCAAGAAGGATAGCAGTCTATATAGACTGGATCCTGTATTGGATGATCAACTTCTGCGTGTAGGAGGACGACTTGGGAAGCTAACTATGCCTGTTGAATTTAAGCATCCCATTATATTGAGTAAGAATCAACATGTTTCACAACTTCTACTTCATCACATTCACGAACAGTTGGGACATGCAGGCAGGAATCATATGTTATCAAAGTTGAGACAAACATATTGGATTACAAATGCCAATGCCACTAAAAGAAAGGTCATTTCTAAATGTGTCATATGCAGATGCTGTAGAGGGAGGACAGGGAATCAAAAGATGTCAGATCTTCCTCTAGAACGGATTACCCCTGATCTCCCACCTTTTACAAATACCGGGGTTGATTATTTTGGACCCATTGAAGTGAAAAGAGGCCATAGCTATGTAAAGAGATACGGAGTAATCTTCACTTGCATGGCAACCAGAGCAGTGCATTTGGAAGTAGCTTACTCTTTGGACACTGATGGGTGCATAAATGCTTTGAGGAGATTTATTGCTCGGAGAGGTCAAGTGGTTCATATTAGATCAGACAATGGGACAAATTTCACTGGTGCCAACAGAGAGTTGAAAGAATCTCTTTCTGCATGGAATAAGCGGCAAATTGAAAAGGAGTTGATTCAGTTAGGAGTTAAATGGAGTTACAATCCTCCAGCAGGTTCCCATTGTGGAGGGGCATGGGAAAGGATCATTTGTATGGTGAGAAACATTCTGTGTTCTGTACTTCGTCAATAGATACTGGATGACGAATCATTCCATACCATTCTGTGTGAAGTGGAATCCATTTTAAATGATCGTCCGATCACCAAGAGTTCCAATGACCCTAATGATCTTGAGGCCCTTACCCCAAATCATCTTCTTCTTCTGAAAGGCAAACCTGCTTTACCGCCTGGCCTTTTTGAAAAGTCAGATTTATACGTGAAAAGAAGATGGAGACAGGTTTTTTAGGTTTCAGTATTTAACTGATCTTTTCTGGAAAAGGTGGATAAGGGAATATCTACCTTTGTTGCAAAAACGTCAAAAGTGGACAAAGGAGCGACGAAATTTTATTCCTGGGGATATTGTTCTTTTGTTGGATAGCACTGCACCTCGTGGTTCATGGCCACTTGGTAGAGTCTTGGAAACGTTTTCAGATGATAAAGGCCTAGTACGTACTATAAAGATCAAAACTAAAAGTAGCGTTTTAGAACGACCTGTAGGAAAGATCTGCCTCTTATTGGAAACAAACGATTAAAGGGAATAAGAGTTTGTGGTTGTAACAATGTCACAATTTATTAAATGTTGTATCATGGCTCCTTTATGTATTTTGTGTAATTGTTATGTCTGTTTGCCATAAGCAATTAAGGGGCCGGTGTGTAGGAGCCATTTTAATGTAATTCCTGTTTTGTCCATTAGGTGTCACTCTAATGTGGCTGTATATTTAGAGCACGGTGTTAATGAAACGACAGGTGTGTTTGGTGGCTGAGAGGCAAACAGTTTTGACCGTGTTAAGCCATACATTGTTTTTACTGCTCAAATGACTGCTTGCGTGGATATGGATTATGGATAAAGTGTTCTGTCTGCAAGGTATGAACTTTATGCTGAAAAACGAGAGCTCACAGGAAATTGATTGAAGCAGTGTTTATTGACTGGAACAAAATAAAGACACAGTTTGCATTTTAACATCTGCGTGTATGGACTTAATGGGCACGCGTGTTTAACGTGCTTTCTTCTGCCACCGACACCAGCGGCCTAGTGGAAGGCCGTAATATATAGATTAAAAAACCCTCTGAATATCGTACAAACGTTTAAAATCATTTATTTTGAGGCATCCAGCATCTCAAGACGTCGATTGAACATTGTTGAGACGCATTTTACTCGGTGAGTCAGCATAATGTAATCAATAGTAAAGAGAAAAAATGTTTAAAAACTTTGGTTCACGGCAACTGAGTGTTTTAGTTGCAGTGAACTGTGCTTATCGTAATTTTTATTTGTATTTTGACCTTAGTCGTTATAAACGTCATAGTGAATCGCGTGATTATTGTTCATTGCAGTTCAAAGACGTCATTGCTGGTCACACGCGCATGTGATAGAGACACGCCTGTGTGAGAGAAAAAACGAACTCAGAGGTAAAAGACTATTACAACTTTTTGTAAAATAAATGTGTATGTTTTAGTTTCATTTTTATTTCAATCTGAGTGGTTAAAAATGTGGTCACGGTGAACCGCGTGGTTATTGTTCATTTCAGTTCACCGATGCCATTGTAGGCCACACACGAGCGTGTGAGAGACGCGCCTGTGAGCCAGTAAAATCAATTCGTAGAGGTAAATAACTAATGTATTATTTCTTGAAAAAAAATGAGATTTGTATGTTTATTATTTTTGTTTGATTATTTCAATCTTGAGCGTCATAGTGAACCGCATGGTTATTACTGTTCATTGCAGCTCACTGACGCCATTGTGGGTCACGTGTAAAGACGCGCCTGTGTAAGAAAAAAAAAGACTTGATTGAGAGGTAAATGAGTAATATATAATTTTTTGTAGAAATGGTAACTGTATATTTTATTTCGATTGTTTTGATCTTTGATGTGAAATTCATTCTCAGATTCACTAAATGAATGTTCTGGTCGGTGATCAGGCCAGGTTTTTTTTTCCTTCCTTGTTTTTTCTATTTTTTTTCTTCTACTTTTTCTTCTTTCTTCATTCTACGGATTTGCGATACTCCAGTGATCTTCTGTGACATCCTGCGAACTTCACATTTGATGGCGAGCCAACCAAAATCTGCTACGGAGGAAAAAGGACGACACATCATAAAGAAGAGGACAATATCCTTTCTTTGAAATTATCATTCCTGCTTGGAGAAAGCAAGTTGCTTTCAACCTAGAGAACTATTAGAATCCCTTCCTTGAGGGAATTTACTGAACATAACGGGAAAAGAGAGAAAAAAAAACTGATCAGTACTACACAGAACATTGAACTCTTGATAGCATACCAGTAACCCACTTGATTAACATTGGAGTCCTTATTGGATTATCTGTGAGATTTGTTGAGAGAAACATTAATTCTTCTATCTGTTTCATCCTTTCTTTTCTTTTCTTCTCCTCTTTCTAATATTGAAATGACCGGTCCGTGTATATTTTTGGGGTGAAAAGAGTGCACTCAAGGGAAATTTTCAAAGACAATCTTTATTGTATATTGTTCATATGAAATTGTAATTTACTTGCTTTTGTTCTTTTGTAATTTTCAAATTATATTTCAAGATCAAATTATATTTCAAAAATCAAATTTAACTTTGTTGTCTGTCTGTTGTTTCTTACCACAACCCGCCACCTCCTTTACGATCCCTAAATCTTCTGATTAATTAATTTCAATCTTCTGATAAATTAAATTCAACTCAATCATTAAATTGTCAGCAATCCTTTAAAGGGTGCTACATGTACTTTAGTCTTAAATCAGTATCTTTGTTCTTTATTTCAGTATGGTTATTAAGATATCGTATGGCTATGTCACAGACACGCCAGGCTCTACAGTCACCCAGTCACAGCGCACTCCCTCACCAGAGTACTAATCAGACACACCTGACACGCATCAGCCTCATCAGCACGAGCACTATAAGAGACACTCAGACACACACAGTCACTGTCTGGTCTCGTTAACGCATACCTACCTGTTATGCTTACCTCAAGGACTCCCTGTTTGACTACTTACCTGTCTCCAGCGTTCTCCAAGATCCCTAGTGTTCTCTGTGTCTTCCGTGAGTGTCTCAGTGTCTTGTCTGCTCCACGTCTGCCTGCCATCCACGACTCCTGGAAAGATCAAGACATCAACTCTCTGATCATCATCCGCCAAGAACTTTATCTGCATTCACTTACCTGCACTCTGCTATATCTCTCTGGTTGTTCAATAAACATCATTTATGTTTTACCTGTGGCTCCGTCCCCTTCTGTACGTAACAGGCTATTAGGAAACACTAATGCCAAATCATAACATTTGGAGAAATATTGTCAGAGCCTTATTGTACAACAAATTAATGTAAACCATATAATATTGTATGCAGTACATCAACAAAAATAAAATTACAGATATTAAGCTTGTTTATTGTTTAATTAGAAATGCAATTCTTTGCAAACACATTATTTACTGTTCTTATTATTCTTGAAAATGGATCCGTAGTTTTGGCTTTGTTGTTGTGAACAGCATATTCTAGGACCTTCCAGGGCCCAGTTTTAAGGTAGGGCTCCTTTCTGATGGCCACAGTTTTCTGTATTTTGATTGGATCCAACAACCAATCACAGCACTGGAATGAAGAAGCACCAAATTGCAATCTCCTCATTGGAAAGGTGTAAATATACCCCTTCAACAAACAGTCTTGGTTCTGAGTCTCAGGCCTATAAGGACATTTACAGACAAAAGATAGAAGTTCCGTGTTTACATTTCTACAGGAAAGGAGACATTTAACAGATACAACATATTATATTGACAGAGTCTTAGTACAGTAATTACTTTTTTTAGAGTAACTTACCCAACACTGTTTCTGGCCTATGAAAGAAGAAACAGCAACACATTGCATGCTCTCCAGCTTGAGAGGCATCAACAGATAATACCACATTCCGAGTCTACAGTCTGTGAGGAAAGTGATGTTCACAGACATTCTACATTCTGAGTCTTCAGCCGACGAGAAGACAACAAATGCAGAACATCCAGAGTCTCCATACCAGAGAGACATAAGCAGATTAAATCAGTTCTGAGTCTTTGAGAAGTAGAAGACAATAAGACACATCTACAACCAAGGTAAGCTCTCACAAACAAATCTTCACTTTAAGTCATCTGCATGTTCCAGATTGTTATAGGACCATCCAGGAGCTCAGCATTCCACAGCACTTATGGCAAGATTTACTAACAGCTTTCGCCAATACAAACCCTCTTTTGACATGGAAAAAGACTGAACTGCATTGGATGCGTTGATTTATATGGTAACAGCTGAATTTATAGCACTACAAATAGCCGAGAAAACTTATTTCTTTGAATAAGTATGAAATTTGTGTGTTGTAGTTTACATACATTTTAAGATTTCCAAACATAGTTATGAACTTGCATGAGTTTGTGTGCTGAGTGTCAAAGATACATGTGAAGATTCAGTGCATCTGTGGCTGCAGTTCGTTGGCTTCTTCCGTCTCCACGGGAAGTTTGAACTGAGAACTTGAAAGTTTGTTTCGCCAAAGGTGGTCGTCCCAAAGAGGAGAGGAGCGCGTGATGTGAGCGCGGTCGCCGAGAGACGTGCATGAGATGGCGAGAGACAAAGGAACATGTGTGTGGTTGTCTTTTAAGGACAAACAAGCCAAAACACCTCACTGGATGCGCCAGCCAATGGCGAGGGTGCAATTTTGGCGGGCAAACTTTGTCTCCATTTACGACCTAAATTGCATAGTATATGAAGTGTCAGATCTGAGTACATTTTCTTCGAAGTACTATTAAAAATAGAAAAATGCATTTTACAGTAATGTAACATACATTAGAACATTCAGAGAGGTTTAAAACAAAACTAAACATGCTAGGTGGCAAAGACATTAAGGGAGAGATACAGTTTTATACTTGAATATACCGTTTAGAGTGAAACGTCTCTGTTACGTATGTAACCCTCGTTCCCTGAAGGAGGGAACGGAGACGTACGTCAGTAGTGACCGACGAATTGGGATATCGCTAAAGAGCCCTGTCAGCTTCGAGTAAACTAAAACAAGCCAATGGAATTGGTATGCGATATTTGCATAATGTGCACCGCCTCCGTCAGGTGGTATAAATAGGAAGCAGATGCAATCGCACTGTTTTTCGCTGAGGAGACAACCTTGAGTCTGCACTACAGCGAGGGCACAGGAACTGTGTGGACGGGACGTACATCTCTGTTCCCTCCTTCAGGGAACAAGGGTTACATACGTAACCGAGACGTTCCCTTTCAGTCGGTCACGTTCGACGTACGTTAGTAGTGACCGACGATTTGGGATCCCAAATAAAACGCCACAGTTACAGACCCCTTCCAGCGCCCAGAGCAAGCTCTAGCCACCGAGCGCACCGGAGGGGTGGAGAAAGGGGCAAGCTTACACCGAGAGAGTCTACTGCTGTTCCGCAAGACCCACTACGGGAGACTTAGCCAACACTGGGGAAGCGAACCCATAGGGGACGCTGCGGAGACCACTACCTACCAAGCAGGGAAGGAATTTACGTGGAGATACACATATGGACTGGCCGTGGGCAGTACGCATATGGAGTCCCTAGGATGGCTCCAGCCTAAGCATAGGGGGAGACTCATCTGACAGGTCTGCTAAGGGAAAGACACCGGCTCACCGTGGGGAGTTGACCGTGGACAATACACATATGGGACCACTCACGTGGAGGGGTCACAACATATGGCACCCAGCCAAACATCAACGCTGGTGACAGACGTTTGGCCTGGCATCAGACACTCCGCAATGTCCGAGCCGCAAGGGGAGGCGGAGGAACTCGACAGGGTTCGTCAAGCGGGGAACTCAACTGGAGTAATGGATGCACGTATCCGGCCCAGGGGGCGGGAGTGGCATTGCAAGCTGACACTAGAACGGGCTCTTCGCGTCTACCGGCTGCTGGAAGCGAGTACACGGGAAGATACCGGTTCCACACGAAGGATATAGAATCTAGCGAACGTGTTGGGTGTCGCCCAGCCCGCAGCTCTACAGATATCTGTCAGCGAGGCGCCGTGTGCCAGCGCCCAGGAAGAGGCCACTCCTCTGGTGGAGTGGGCTCTCAACCTGAGTGGGCAAGGCACGCCTTGGGACTGATAAGCCAGGGCGATGGCATCCACTATCCAGTGGGCCATCCTCTGCTTGGAGACAGCCTTTTCCTTCTGATGGCCTCCGTAACAGACAAAGAGCTGATCTGAGGTCCTAAAGCTTCGTGTTCTGTCCATGTACAGGCGCAGAGCGCGGACAGGACAGAGCAAATCCAGGGCTGGGTCTGCCTCCTCCAAAGGCAGCGCTTGCAGGTTCACTACCTGATCTCTGAAGGGAGTGGTAGGAACCTTGGGCACATATCCAGGCCAGGGTCTCAGGATAACGTGAGAGTCACCAGGCCCGAATTCCAGGCACAATTCATCGACCGAAAATGCGTGCAGGTGCCCTACCCTCTTCACCGAGGCCAATGCAACCAGGAGGACGGTCTTAAGAGAAGTACTTTTAACTCAGCTGATTGCAAAGGCTCGAAGGGATGACCCCAGAAAGATGTAAGTACCAGGGAGAGATCCCAAGAGGGTATAGAGGGAGGGTGAGGTGGATTTAGTCTCCTCGCCCCCTCAGGAACCTGACGATCAGATCGTGCTTCCCCAAAGACTTACCATCGACTGCATAGTGATGTGCGGCAATAGCGGCAACATACACCTTGAGGGTGGAGGGAGACACCCTTCGCTCCAAGCCCTCTTGCAGGAAGGAGAGCACATATCTGATTGAACATGATCGGGGGTCCTCTCGGTGAGAGGAACACCATTCGACGAACAGGTTCCACTTCAACGTGTAGAGGTTCCTCGTAGAAGGAGCTCTAGTGAAAGTGATAGTGTCTACAACCGGCTGGGGGAGATCACTTAGAACCTCTGCGTCCTGTCCAGGGACCACATATGGAGTTTCCACAGGTCGGGACGCGGGTGCCGCGGGGTCCTTCCTCAGAGGAATGGGCCAAGGAGGTGCTGTTGTGAGGAGCGTCAGATCCGAAAACCAGGTCCGAGTGGGCCAATACGGAGCCACTAGCAAGACCTGCTCCTCGTCCTCCCTGACTTTGCACAGGAGCTGTGCGAGAAGGCTCACTGGGGGGAACGCATATTTGCGAAGGCCCCAGGGCCAGCTGTGTGCCAGAGCATCCGTGTCGAGCGTGCCGTCGGTCAGGGAATGGAACAACTGGCAGTGAGCAGTGTCCGGGGAGGCAAACAGATCTATCTGTGCAACCCCGAAACGCTGCCAAATCAGCTGGACCACCTGGGGATGGAGTCTCCATTCACCCGGAAGCTGAGGCTGCCGTGAGAGCTCGTCAGCTGCACGGTTGAGCACGCCTGGGACATGAATGGCATGAAGCGACCTCAGATGCTTCTGACTCCATGGCACACTGACGGCCGCGCACTCTTGAGACCTGGAGGATTGGGAAACTGCTCTTTTTTTGTGAAAGTGGGTACTGCTGGACTCCGGAGAGCCAGCGGCGGAACAAGACAAAACACAAATTCACAAAACACAAAAGTGGGAGAGATGCTGGTATCCTCTCCCGCAGAGCTGAATCTCTCTCCTCCAGGTCGCCTGTCTCAGGGCCGCTTCCTCGACCTCTTGCCACCTGGCTTGGCTTGAGTGGGCTGGGCGCCGCATCCTCGACCGGCTCCCTGCTGTTTGGTGAGTGTGGGTTGCTGCTTTGCCAACTTAGCAGGGGCGGAGGACGACGCAGGTGGGCGCCCTCGGCGACGAGCAGACTGAGGCTGTGCAGCTGGCGGCGGGGTGGAGGCAGCAGCGGACTGCCGGGGCAGGACATGTTTGATGGCCTCAGCCTGCTTCTGTGCGGCCAAGAACTGCTGGGCAAAGCTCTCGACCACGTCGCCGAATAGGCCGACCTGAGACACAGCTGCATCGCAACGGACCACTCGACTGGGGGAATCTGCGTGTATTACAAATCTGCAATAATTAAATATATTAAATTAAACAAATATACTTTATGTATTTAATCTCACTTTATTAACCAGTGTCTTTGCTGCTGACCCTCAATGATCCAATTCAACCATACTAATTAGCAAAAACGACTTTAGATAAACATTACATTTGTGTTTTATTTTAAAAAATATATATTGCTGAAGTAAGAGTGTGAACTTTTTTCTCCTGTATCCTATTCTTCTCCAATTCAGAATGGCAGCACAGCTGAAAGATCTGTTTTAGCTGCACCCTTGACATACAAGCATGAATTTGCATTTCCTGCCTGAGGCTTATTCATTTCATTTTTGGTGTGAAAGGGTAGTGCTGGGCGGTATACCGGTTCATACCGAATACCGGTATTTATTTTTGTTATGATATGAATTTTGATGATACCGCAATACCGGTATGTGTCCCTTAACCAACGTTCAGAACGCGGCGCAGCCCGTCACTGTTTGAGAGCATCCCGTTTCACTGTTGCACTGTAGTGAGAGCACAGCTGAGATCGCATCACAGCCTATGGTAAGCCCAAAATCACCCCCTAATGCCTCATTCACTATTCCCTATGTTATCCACTTATATTGTTCACTTGAAAGAGTGAATGAAAACGAGTGAGTGAATTCGGACAGCCGTTGTGTGTACATCGACTGTACACTCGTTATTGCGGTGCAATGTGAGATTGAATGAGTGTACTCAATAACGTCCACTATGGTTTCGGACACCACTACAAATGGCTGTCCCCTCAAATAATGCCCTATTTGAGGATATAGGGGGCGATTTTGGATTTAGCCCTTGATTACAGCGGAGAATTCAAACTACACGTGGCGCGCGAGATAGAGCAGTTTCTGCGCAGAGCGCACAACGTTCTCCACATGGATCATATTATATAGACCGGAGCGAGCGTGTTTACGTTTTTTATGGACCCATTTCATATACTCTAATGCTCTAAACATGAACCAGCAGCGTGTATGCACGCATATTTCATCACGACTTCTTCAAATGAAATGTAACGTTATGCAAAGGACATTGAACTGTACATCTGATCACGACCACGATGACACGATGGGTTATTCTGCTACACAGAAGATGATGTAAGTTAATAAATAGACTGACAATTCAAAGAAGAATGGGCAAAAATTTAACTGCTTTATTGTTTCTGTGTTAAACTTGCGTGTGTCATTTGTTCAGAGACTGTAGTGCTCTTAAATGTACTGAAAACATCCTCAGACAGTTTAGATGTTCTTCCGCGTTTCTCCCTCGTTTTGGCAGTTTGTTGTTAGGCTATATAGGGTTAGATTTTTAAAATTCTTCAGGTGCCATCAACTCTTTTTTTTCCTATCTCCATGGTCATATTTTAATATTCATGTGTCTGTAATGAGTGTGTTGCAGGTCTGTGTTTTATTGGTTGTTGTCTACTGCAGTATTTCCTCTCTCAATCAGTAGAAAATGTGGTTAACGCCCGGTCATGCATAGGGGGAAAAAATACCGTCATATACCGTGAAACCGATATAATTTTGAAAAATACAGTGATATAAATTTTTGGTCATACCGCCCAGCACTATGAAAGGGCCTTTACATTTGCCAAAAAAAAAAACAAAAAAAAAACAAGCAAGCCCAGCCCAGGTGAGAAAAAGTAATATATCATAAAAATAAGTATCATAAGAATAAGTATCATAAAAATATCTATGTAATGCAATTAGTTACTTTTTTTAGGGAGTAACGCAATATCGTAATACATTTGTTTTTAGAGTAACTTTCCCCAACACTAAGTTATGAATGAATTCTTATGGCCACTTTTTGTTTCAGACACCGCTATTGCATTCAAAAAGCCCTTTCCTTCCTGAGTTTGGTACTAGGGTTCTTCTTGCCCTCTAAGAAGTGTCTGACAGTTGTTGCAGCATCCTTATCTGATGGTGTTGGGCATATGTTTGTGCCTGTCCACCAAGATCCAATCGAAATGTAGTAAACCTTTCTCCACTGTTGCAATCAGAGAGAGGCCCTGCCATAAAACTGGGCCCTGTTATGTGCTGTTCACTACAGGTTTTGACCAAGTCAGCTTATATGTACATTTCAGGCAGCTTCATATACCACGATGCAACATGATTGTGATGTCACAACAGATCTTGCTTAATTTACCCCCATTCCACACAAATCTAATATTTGAATTATTTTGAGACTTAACTGCAAAATACATGTTTCCACCTTAAGCTGTTTGTTACATAGTCATAGTTTATTGTATTGATATTTTATTAGTTTGTGTAAATATTTTCTCCAACAGCCCAGGTGTTACAAGTTGCTTGCACAGGAAACATACAACGAAGGAGATCAGATACAAAATAAGTCTTTACTTGATAGATCCAACAGGTACAGGCAGAAACACAACAACTCACGAAAGACAAGACCGGACCATGAACATGGGGAAACAGGAACTTAAATACACAGAGCAATTAACCAAAGTGACAACACCTGTGATAATCAAGTTAGTGTCCATGGTGACTGATGATGGCAGGAAAACAGAACAAAGGAGATCATGTGACATATGACAACAAACAGAACGTGACTGAGACTGTAACACTACGCCCCTCCGAGTAGGCGCGTCCTCGCACCATAACAAAAACAGAAACACCCAAAGAGGGAGGGTGTTGGGCTGGAGAGAAGGGGAGGTGACGGGATGGCAACAGCCGGCAGATTGGATCGTGGCGAAGAATGGTGGTGGTTCAGGAGGAGGACGGCCAACCCGGAGGGGGCAGAACATAAGAGTCCAGGGTGGTGCAGGAGGTGTACCCCAGTGCACAACCAGGGCTGTGCTCCACGGCGGCGTCGCTGGAGGGAGGAGCCATGGTGGAAGACAGCTGGATGACGTCATGGCGATGGCAGGAGGGGTGTGGAGCCCACCGCGTAGCCAGAGAGCCGATGATGCGACATGACACTGATGACCTCGATGACCACGACAGAGCTGCAGCGTCGACCCCCCGAGGTGGAAGCAGGGATCTGGAGGGCTGAGGTTGAGCTGGGGCGTCCGAGGGCGGAGGTGGAGTGGTGGTGGGAGAGGGAGGATGGGTGGGGACAGAGAACTAGGGACATGATTGACAGATTCCGATAATAGATCAAAAGGTTTCATGCAGCATCCAGAAACTCACTCTCAGTGATGGGAGGGTGGGTGGGGCTCACTTCCATGCCCTCGATGTCCACTAGAACTCCCTCGGCAATGGATGTAGCAGCCGGCTCGCACACCTGATCAGACTCATGTTGCTCAGGTTCCATCGCGTTGTTCAGCTCGGTCGCTCCAACAGGCGCTGGCTCAAACGTCGTGGCTGAGTCACTCACGTGGCCTGTGGTGGGCTCAAGCTGCCGATCCTCGCCGTCTGGGTGGTTTTGGTTGTGCACTGGGTCGTGAGTGGGGCTGGCCACAGGACGCCAGCACCCACTCCACAAATTCCTGGAAGCTCCCCCGAGGACCCCTCCCGGATAACTGCGCTCTTGTGGAGATGTTGAGTCAGGCGATCAGGATCGAGCACAGGACGTCATCCGGGAAGGTGGTAAGAGGGGCTAGGAACAAATAATCCATTAAATGTTCTTCGAGGGAGCGAGTTCCCTGCTCAAGGCACATTAGTAGAACTGGTGCAAAGTCCATGGTGCCAACAGGGTGATAACAAAACGGAAAACAAAACACCGAACACGAAACTGAAAAAAAAAAAAAAAAACTTTTATAAGCGCGATGCTTACAATCACTTTTGATAGGTCCGGTCTTCTGTTACAAGTTGCTTGCGCAGGAAACACACAACGAAGGAGATCAGATACAAAATAAGTCTTTACTTGATAGATCCAACAGGTACAGGCAGAAATGTAACACAACTCACAAAAGACGAGACCGGACCATGAACATGGGGAAAACAGTAACTTAAATACACAGAGCAATTAACCAAAGTGACAACAGCTGTGATAATCAAGTTAGTGTCCATGGTGACTGATGATGGCGGGAAACAGAACAAAGGAGATCATGTGACATATGACAACAAACAGAACAAGACTGAGAAAAATATGTAATTATCAGCACTATAGTGGATCTCAAGTGATCACAGACTTATGGAGTCCGCAAGTAATGGCCACATGTGCAGTGTAATCAGTGGCATAAATGGAGAGAAGTACAAAAAAGAAAATGGGAACGCAGTGGCTCAGTGGCAGCACTGGTTTTCAGCATGAATGCCACAAAAAACACACAAAACGCATTCAAAATGGGAAAGAGCTTTGCTATTGACTGTACAAATAGATTTGACAAGAAATCTGAGGTATATTTTTACAGACTGCTGAAAGCTAAAGAGAAGAGAAGCAAATGGATAGCTGTAATTCACAGAAACAACTGGACTCCAGGCAGCGATTTGCAGTTATCATTTTGTCACCGATATACAGTTATCAACGATATATTGTATCGTTGTATCGACAACTCATCAGTTAAATATTTACTATGTTATATTCTGCATAATTGTGTGTTTTTAAAGCTGCAGTCCATAACTTTTTTGGTTAAAAATGATCCAAAATCAAATTTTGAGCAAGTACATAACCAGCGTGTTCAAAACGATCTCATTACCTTAGCCCGATTCACAACAGTAAGCATGTAATAATGTTTCCTAATCCGGATGGTACTGGTGGGTTTCTGCAGGAAATTCAATATCCATGGATCACTGGATCTTTGGTAAGTTGTAACAGGAACACTATCGAGTCCAACCTTTAGTTTAAACAGTGATAATCATTCGTTTTACTCACGTTTGCCCTATTAAATCCAGTCATGCAGCAGGCTCTTTTGCCACTCAGTCCGGCTGAGGGGCCGTGTTCCGGCAGGAAAGTGATGTCAATGCATACCCTCTATGACTAAGCAATAAGGTGCGAGAGGCTAGTGCTATATGGTGAATAGCTCACCGCTGAAGGGCATTGTTAATCATGACACAAAGCGGAGTGCCTGCAACCCCTTCAGCCACTACTTATTCACCATATAGCACTAGCCTCGAGTACCTTATTGCTTTTATAAAACAGATACCACACAATACAAATATTAAAGTCAAAAATATGTATCAGTGCTACTTTTATGAAATAAAATCACTAAATGGCCTCAAAATTAAAGGTGAATGATGCATACACATAACGCCTGCAGTGGCTTCATTCAACACTCTTGCTTCATTACACAAACTATTAATTACTGTTAACTGTTAATTATGTCATGCTGCCTAATAGTTCAAATTATACATTAAACAGTTTGACCTTTTATTTCATCCAATAAAAACAAACATATGTTTATGTTGCTAAGGGCAGTTGCTATGGGTAGCAACTGCCAGTGATGCACAGAACCGTTGGGTGAAACGGTCAGGCCGTGTGTCCACCAGAGCGTTTTTAGCCAGCTGAAAACGCTAGGCGCTCTGCTTAAAACGCCTGTCTGTGAGCGCTTGAGAGCGCTTCTGCAGCGTAGCGTTTTTTTCCGTTGAGACGCTTTGTTGCCATGATACGGAAATATCCGCGTCACTGTTACTTATAACTGATTTTGCAGGTAATTTGTTTCTGGCTAAAAATGTTCACACAATGTGGAATTACTTGCTATGTCCCAGCAAACATGCTTCTTTGGGGCCCGTGTGGGGCCATTGCGGGCAGCCCACTGTGGGCCCAGATACCGGCGTGAAATGCGGGGCACGTGTGGGCCCCACACTATGGGCCCAGTGCGGGGCCCTAGTGGGACAGCCCAAAGTGTGGGCTGACTGTGGGCTGGCCCACACTATTCAGAGTGGGCCCCTGTTGGGGCCAGAAGTGGGCCCACAGCAAGCCCCTTAGGGGCCCGTGTGGGGCCATTGCGGGCAGCTCACTGTGGGCCCAGATACCGGCGTGAAATGCGGGGCACATGTGGGTCCCACACTATGGGACCCAGGTGGGGCGCCAGTGGGACAGCCCAAAGTGTGGGCTGACTGGGCTGGCCCACACTAAGCAGAGCAAAACTAACCATTTGTGGGCCCACAGCAAGCCCACTGTGGGCAAAGTGTGGGTATACTGTGGGTACACTGGGAAAAGAGTGGGCATACTGTGAACAATGCACAGATGTGTAAGAACATACCTTTGGCTTTAACAAACAACAAGATTAGTTTGGTTCTACTTTGCATTTGCCACAACACACACACAAAAGAAGTTCACTTGTTGAAAGAATACATTGAAAGTCATATGTTTCAAATTTCATTTATTCACATTCATGTAAAAAAAAAATATATATATATATATTATATATATATATATATATATATATATATATATATATATATATATATACACACACATTACCATTCAAAAGTTCAGTAATATTTTTTTAAAATGCTTTGGAAAAAAGTTCTTTCTGCTCATCAATGCTGCATTTATTTGATTTAAAAAAAAACATTAAAAAGAGTAATATTATGAAATAATATTAACTTAAAATAACTGCAGGGCTCGACATTAATGCTTGTCTAGGACAAGTGGATTTTTTGAAGTGGCAAGTGAAAGAGAATTGTACTTGCCCGACTGGACAAGCAGCCTGATAAAAATGCCAATAACAAAAAATAACTAGGGAATCACCAAAAACATGAGAATTGTTCTGGATTCAGTGTAAAAGGTGACTGATAGTAAAACATTATATAATATATAATGTACTGACGGTAACAACGTTGCGCTGTTGATACTCGCACAGCCTCTCGAGGAAAAATCGCAACAAATGTGCTCAGCTCACTCAAAGAAACTCAGTTTTAGGGTTAGTTCACCCCAAAATTAAAATTCTGTCATTAATTACTCACCCTCATGTCGTTCCACACCCGTAAGACCTTCGTTTATCTTCGGAACACAAGTTAAGATATTTTTTGATAAAATCCAATGGCTTGTGAGGCCTGCACTGAGAGCAAGTTAACTTAGACTTTTAAATGCCCAGAAAGATAACTGTTACTAAAAACATATTTAAAACAGTTCATGTGACTACAATTGTTCAACCTTAATGTTATGAAGTGACAAGAATACTTTTTTGCATTAAAAAGACTAAATAACGAGCATGTATCATACGATCCCAAACTGCCAAAGTCAGTTTGGCAGTTTGATACCCGCTCTGTCTGAACGACTGATTCGAAACAAAAGATGCATAAAGCTTCAAAGCTTCATGAAGCAGTGTTTAGTTCAGTAACGAGTGCTAGATATTGTTGTATAAAGTTGTTATATTGTTTTTTTTTTGGCACACAAGTATTCTCTTCGCTTCATAACATTAAGGTTGAACAATTGTAGTCACATGAACTGTTTTAAATATGTTTTTAGTAACAGTTACCTTTCTGGCTCCTCACGAGCCATTGGATTTTATCAAAAATATCTTGTGTTCTGAAGATGAACGAAGATCTTGCGTGTGAGGAACGACATGAGGGTGAGTAAGTAATGACAGAATTTTCATTTTTGGGTGAACTAACACGACCAAGAGTGCTGAATTCCATCACAATTGAAAATGTGACACTGATTTCATGTCATTGTTTGAATTAATGACTCAATGACTCACTCATTAAGAGCTACCTGCCGCCACCTACTGGCAGTTTAGTTTCATGTGTAAAAGTATCATTCTTTCTGACATTTTTTATTATCTAATCTCACAACATTTTTAAATGCAGTTGTAATTTTTCAGTGTAAATTATTTAATTTGACTAGTAACTGTCTTATTACAATTATTTAATTTATTGATCAGATTTAAGAATTTAAAATGAAAGATGAAGCATTTATTTAATAATGGGGAAAATGCGCTTTATAAAGGTAAAAATATCATAAATATGGAGATTTATACATGTCACAGCCAGCCTTAACACTGATGCTGCAGAATAAATTGTATTTACAACAAAGTTTGTGAATGACCGATTTACTCGTCACAGGAAAAGGCTTAATGTCGAGCCCTGAACTGTTTTAATATATTTTACAAAGTAAAATTTTCCTGTGATGTTAAAACTTAATATTCAGCAGCCTGCATCTAGTTGTCAGTGTCACATGATCATTCAGAAATCATTCATTTGTGGATGGAGATGAGTGATCAATCCCCTCGGGTACCAGTAGATCTTTGCCTGATCTCCAGTCTTCTGGTTCTTCTGCTCCTTCCACCATCCCGGTCTCTTGCATTATGGAGCCATGATTTGACAGGAGTGTCCACTTCGGAAGCTGTGGCCTGGCCGCTTTTTGTGCGCTTTTTTATCTAAAGTGAGAAAAAAACAACAATTGAAACATTAATTTAAAAAACAAAAACAAAACACGAGTTTTGTTTACATTACATTTGTGTTTTCCCAAGGGTTAGGACATTTCCAACCCAGGGAACAATCTTTTGAGAACATCTAAATGCACTTTGACTGGAGAATCCTGAGAATAATTTGAGTTCCTGAAAAATAGTTCCAGGTGTTGTTTATTAATATTAAAAACAATTTTAGACTGTTGTTGAGAGAGAAAGATACAGAGAGTGAACAAATTGAGGGCATGATGAACTGAGAGCATGAGAACAATTTACTAAAATTGTCAACACGATGTAAAGAAAAAAATTGTTTGCTACTCACCCTCGTGTCATTCCAAACCTACATGATTTCTTCTGTGGAAGATGATATTTTGAAAACTGACCATGTTTTTGTCAAAACAATAAAAAGTCAATGGGATCCAATGCAGTTTACATTGTATGGACAAAACAGATGAAACATTCTTCAAAATATCTTCTTTTGCATTCCACAGAAAAAAGTAAGTAATACAAGTTTGGAACAACATGAAGAACTATACCTTTTAATGTAAGAAATCATTGATGAATTTAACTTTCAGCATGAATATGTAATTTTTATTAAAATAAATGCAAATACTGAGAATGTGTCTGACAGTCAAAAATGTACTTACACAGCAAAAGATGCAGTGACCTGTGCCTGAGCGGCTCTCCTTAGGTTTATTTAGCTGTGGTTAACAAAATCACAAAGGAGAAAAAGAGAGAAAGAAATATTGAATAAATCTATACAAATTAAAATGTACTGTATTCATTTTTCATCAGTGATTATTGACTAATCAGCATGTCAGGAGTTCTCAGCTCTGGTCCTCGAAGTGCACTGTCTTGCACAGTTTATGTCCACACCTGATCAATCTCACCACATGACTTTCTAGTCAGTAAACCAAAAGAGCTCGAATGGCTTGTTCAGGTGTGTTGAACCAGGGTTGGTGCTAAAGTCTGCAGGACAGTGGTCCTCGAGGCCCAGAGCTGATATCCCCTGCGATATGTTCTGAACATGACAATTCAGAGATCCAGAATGACTGCTAGATCGATCACTTACGACAGTGGTGTCCAGTCCTGGTCATGGAGGACCAACGTCCTGCAGAGTGTAGCTGAAACCGTCCTGTAGTTCCTGGTCATCCTGAAGACCTGTAGTCAGGAATCAGGACTAGATGGCAAAGAATACTGAAAAGAGAGAGGACAAACAACATTTCAATGGTATGAAGCCAGTTTAAATCTTTTATTCATGAATATGTACAATGACATCTGAGAATGTGACACATGGCACCACTGTACTGTCAGATACAGTGATACCCAAAAGATTAACAGATACCAAGCAAAATGTTTATGAAAGTACAGTTATTTGGTGCAATCAACAATACAAAAACTGAGA